>CM056049.1:417971156-418373356 GCA_029574335.1 Rana kukunoris
TTAAGTTTTTGGACAAATGTGCAGGGAATAGTGCATGACTATGGTATACCAGATATAACCTTTACTGCTAGGACACCCTGTTTATACTCCCCCTTAAACCTTTAATAATAATGAGACCACCACTGTAACTTGGAGTAAAACTGGCCGTAGCAGCCTCCTTTATTTTAGATAACATCCAATAATAAATAACATATATAAACCATATAATTCCTGAGAAAAACAGTTCTTCTCATACTAGTGCTGGACTTTGCAGGCACCACTAACACTGACTTGTAAAACCTTTTAACATTATAACATTTTATTGGCACTGCGGTACCTCACCTCTGGTCATAGGCCTCAAGCCGACAAGCTGGCTCAGAGACGACCACTGACCGCAGTGCCCCCATTAACCAACATTCCAGCTACACCTTGGTAGACTGGAAACCACACCCCTTCAGAACCCATACCACCTCTGGGTAATGGCATCCATATTTGGGGTAATTTCTTCTCCTGCAAAGTCCAAACACCCGCCACTGCCACGACAGCATGCAACTCGTACCTGCATAAGGAGAAAAAAAAAAAAAACACAAGGAAAGCACCCAAAACAACAATTCTCTCAACCATTATCACCACTATCAGCAAGCCCATAACAAAAAGGGAGGGTGGGTGGGAACTTTTCTCCCCAGACTGTGTTACCCGGGAAAGGAGGGGGGGAGAATTTATAGCCTATCCTCCTCTGCACACTGCACCTCTCATGACCACTCCCCCCTGGCTTGTAAAGGTTTCTGTTAACTCTGTCATGCCCGGCCCTACGCTGATGGCTTGTTGTTTTTGCTCCGGGCCTCTCTTGACTATGGTATACCAGATATAACCTTTACTGCTAGGACACCCTGTTTATACTCCCCCTTAAACCTTTAATAATAATGAGACCACCACTGTAACTTGGAGTAAAACTGGCCGTAGCAGCCTCCTTTATTTTAGACAACATCCAATAATAAATAACATATATAAACCATATAATTCCTGAGAAAAACAGTTCTTCTCATACTAGTGCTGGACTTTGCAGGCACCACTAACACTGACTTGTAAAACCTTTTAACATTATAACATTTTATTGGCACTGCGGTACCTCACCTCTGGTCATAGGCCTCAAGCCGACAAGCTGGCTCAGAGACGACCACTGACCGCAGTGCCCCCATTAACCAACATTCCAGCTACACCTTGGTAGACTGGAAACCACACCCCTTCAGAACCCATACCACCTCTGGGTAATGGCATCCATATTTGGGGTAATTTCTTCTCCTGCAAAGTCCAAACACCCGCCACCAGCACCCAAAGGTAACCCCTTGCCTTTGGGCGCACCTCCACACCCTCAATGCTTGCTGTACCCCATCCTACGGGCCCCACCATATGGATACCAACATCTGTGCAGTAAACTCCATCACTCCTAAGGTATCTTCATGTAGACACCTCCAACTCCCAGATGCCTGACGGCCAGGCCCCCGTTTCTACTTACCAACCACATTTGGTTGGCACTGCGTTATCTAACCCCTGGTCATAGGCCTCAAGCCGACAGGCTGGCTCAGAGACGACCACTGACCGCAGTACCCCCACCACCTCTCTGTCCATCTTCCACCAAGCTCTTTTTCACCCCCTCCACTGTCTGGCCATCCTCTATGATGTCCTAGCCACCATGACCGATCATACCACTATCGTATCCGGGAACCTCACGACCCCAGCATTGACCTCACCCCCTAAATCATTTCTCCTACATGGAGAACCAGTACCTCCAGTGGTCGGTCCCAACGTTGCAAACCTGTGCACTTCCGATACCACTCTACTTCCACATCATTCCTGGGAAACGCAACCAATGTACACAAGCCTGCAGTCTCGGGACCCCCAGATGTCGACCCACCGGTCGCACATACACTCTCCAAGCCCCCCCAATCTCCGAAGGAGTGACCCATAATCCATACCAATCCTTGCACTGTACCTGAAAGACAGTAAGCAACCTATACAACCATTGATGCAACCACCAAATTACCCCTACGCCAGGCCCACCAACCATTGTGGCCTGCGTCTAGTCGAAACCTCTTCGACTCCCACCTGCCTATCCCCTTGACTGTTTCCTCATCAAGACGATCACGTGCAGCCTCTGTCGCTGCCCCAATCCTAAGGGAACGCCAGGGAAATTCTTTCTCCACTAGGCCCAAACCCTGCCACGAACTGATACCGTGACCCTGGAGCCCACTACTTATGTAACCAACTGAACCCCCACCTTCGGGCGTACCTGCCGGAATTCCCCACCAGCCCGACTGGGCAAAGGTCTGAACCCACAACAGTGACCACCTGCACTGACTTACCTCACCCCCTCTGATCCGTTTTGGATCTGCTTAGAAGCAGTGTGGCCCCTTCATGAGCCCCCCACACTTCAGCAGCCACCTTGAACTGTTTCTTGGAGGGGCTAACTAACTCGCCCACCCCAAATGCTCCAAAGATATTTGCCAGACCAAAACACTGTGCCGAAACGACACAACCCCATACCGGGATAAACACAATGTCCCCACATTCCCCATAACACCTCTTAAGATGTAACGATACTGGGTGCCGAGTCGTACCTGCTGGTTGTATCCCTTGAGCGCTTGTCGCACCCAAAAACCATAGTAAAATTCCAGGCACCATAGCCACTCAAACGAGAATACCAGACTGAACAACTTTTCTTATCGAGTACCAACTGTGACATCCCAGACTCTATGTTCCTGGACAAATAATATCGAATCAGGACCCATACCTCTGGACCCGCCAGCTGCATCTCCGCCCCCCCGAACCAGCATCTGCCATACCAACCAGACCTTCTCTTAGGCCGCCCATGTTTCCTCACCTTACCGACCTTCTGTGAGATGATTCAAACTGAATCCTCCACTCACACGCTGGACAGGGGACCACTTGCTACTCTGCCTAACGCACCAAACCCAGAACCTGTCCCCACTGCAAACCGGGACAAGGCGTCCGCCACAACCTTGTCCACTCCCGGTATACCCCTGGAAACAGCGCAGCTCCAGGTGCCGCAAGAGACGAATAACCGGGGGAGAGGAGCCATCACCCTGTTGAACACCTGTACCAGATTATCACCATGTAAACAGACCGGATGGCAGGGCCCCCATAATTACACCGCCAGCACTACCGGAAAACAGTTCCAGCCGAACCAAGTTCTTAGTGAACCCTCCTGGCACCAGGACTGGGGCAAAGGACCCACCCTACACTGTCCCTGCAAGAATGCACCAAAGCCCGAACCCCCGGCCGCATCTGTGAACAGTTCCATGTCAACATTGCTGACAGGACCGAACATCCACAGAGCCGTACTGTTAGAGGACTCCAAAACGGAGTGACAAACCGACAGGTCTTCCTTGTGTTCCTTCACCAACCCACAAAGTGTTTGGGTGACTTAACCCCCCGCCGTGCTTGCCGAGCGGCGCGCACAAACGACTTGCCCCATAGGAAGAATAAGACACACGAAAATAAGTTTTCCCAGGAGCGACTGCCGCGCTCAGATTTGTACTTTCTGTGAACCCAATATCTCGGCAATTTTTTGCCGTGAGGCTTTCCAGTGTGTCCCATGGTAATCTGCACTCCATTGCCTCCGAGCCAATTACTATGCCAAAAAATTGCATGACCGACTTCGGCCCCTACCTTTTCTCGGATGCCAGCGGCACCCCACATCGCTCCGCAATGCGTTCCAGAGTGGCCAAAACACTGCGCAGATACGCGACCCAGCCGGGCAATCGCTGAGGAAGTCGACCCGATAGTGGACCAAGGAGTTCACTCCAGCCACCTACCGACCCACCCATTCTAGAAACAAACTAAACTGTACCCACAAGGCACATGAACCGAGCAACCCACCGGTACTCACTTGTCCCTCTTGAGCTCCCCCTCCCAGTGACAGACCAATAGCCGAAACTATCCGGGTGTACTGGGAGAAGCCGAAAGGCAGCCTCGATGTAAGGCTCGGCCAGGAGCCCATCACCGCCCCTCGACCATACCCCTGACCCAATCAACCGCCCCATCAACTGAGGCGTAACATACCGTACAATACCCCGCGCTAATAGCCTCGTTCGGCCTTATTCGGCTCCTTGTTTGGCCCCACCCCAAAGGGGGAAAACAACCAACTCATATGAAGGGGGGGGGGCGGAGAGAATGGGCACCCCATTCGGCCCAGAGCTACTTCCTACCGCAGTGTATCCGAAACCACCGCAGGGTGACGTAGCGCGGAGCACCAATTGTTAGGCATGGGGGGGGGGCCACCCCCCAGCTTGCAAGGAATGCTAAAACCCTCTGAAAACCCCCCCCCTCCAACGACCGGGCAGCCGCCCTGTTGGGGTGCTACCGAGAAACGGTCGCATCCTCTACACCATCATCGTAGTCCTCCCTCTTACTCGTAAAATCTCCAGGACGTACCTTGCCTTGCTCACAAAAACCCAGGAAAGAGGGATGGTTACCACCGCAGCTGGAGACCTCGTGCTTGAACTGGCAGCACCCCCCAAACTTGCAGTTACCCTCAGTACACTGCCAGCAGACCCCCTTTTTCTGTCCGGCCGACTGTCCCGGGAAAAGGTTACACTGCCCCCCCTGAAAAAAAACGTTGCGTGCGTACGTGGGGCCGACATTAGCTGCATCCCAAGGCCAAAGTCCTCGGTCCCTCCACCTACATGGCCGGTCCCACCGCCCTGCATTGCCTGAACAGTTCGTCGCAACGGAGCCCTCCCGTGCCTCCGTAACACAATAGGCCTCGCTAATCGCCTCCTGTTAACTGAAAAGCCCTGAACAGTGTTCAGAGTTTTCCCTCACTGATCACGCTCGCCCCCGATCGAGTACGACTGCGACCACTACGCAAAAAGTCCTGGGTCTAAACCTATACCTCCTTTGCTTCATCCTCCTTTTTTGGACTCAGGCTAAACCATGACCAGGTTAACTTCTCCAGAGGCAAATGCGCAAATACCTCTACACAGTCGCTCTTACAGCTCTCCTCTCTCACCTCCTGCATAAAATGTGAACCCCCGGGGTGCCTCATCACAAGTATACACTTCCCTCTTTTGCGTCCGACAACCGGACCAGATCCCTCCTTTTTGCGGAGTCTCCCGCCGCCTACACCTTAAACCTGGAATGCCCAGCGTCACTAGCCCCAGCCACCGGCACCCAAGATGCTGCAGGGCCAACGTCGGGATCGTCCCCCCCCCAATGGATAACCAACGATACCAACCCTACAAACAACTGATGCACACCTGCATCCCCTCCCACCTTTTTTTTCTCTGGCACTAGGCCTTGCCTCACTACCCTCCCCCCCGCCACTGCGGGCACTACCAAACGACTACGGGGACCACCCCTGTCCCTCTACCAACACACCAGCATTTTGTAACAAAGTAGAAATTGATGAAAACAACTTACCGGGCTGCCTGGAAGCAAATCCCACCAGCCGAAGTACTTGTCTCCCTCGCAGCGAACTCCGTCCTGGGCACGAACTCCCCCTCCGAACGAAAACTCTGGGCCAGAAGTCCCCTTCAGATGATGGCCCACCAGGCGACTCGGGCCTGGCGGCCGAGGGCCCAGAGCTGGCAACGCTCACTCAGCGCACTCTGGACCCGTGCACGGATTTCACCGACGCTTTTCTGGGTGCCTCACGTCTGCCGTTGTCTTCCACTCCCACACGCCCCCTCACCTCTGGGCTGGATTGGAGGTGGCTAGCCGTGTATGGCAAGGGACTAGCCACCGATGCGACCGATCTCCCTCGCCGAGGCTCCTGCACCACCGGTGCACAACCGGGGTGAGAGCCCACAGCAGCCTTCTCAGCATGCAGGGCCAGGCCTGGCCGCCGACTTGGAGCCATAGCCCTCCCCCCATGCCTTGTGGGGCCTACAGGGCCCGCCGCTGTACCTTTTGCTGAGGGGGCCCAAGGTGGCCCAAGCTGGGCTCCCATCCCGTCTATGCTGGCTCCTGGATGACCCCCCCGAAATAGCGGGTGCCCCCCCCCCCGCGCGGTTGCCGCGGAATCGCGGGTAGCCCCGCCCCCCCGCAAAATGTCGGGTAGCCCCGCCCCCCGCGGAATCGCGGGTAGCCCCGCCCCCCCCCGCGGGTGCCGCGGGAAGCCCCGCCCCCCCGCGGGTGCTGCAGAATCGCGGGTAGCCCCGCCCCCCGCGGGTGCCGTGAAATGTCGGGTAGCCCCACCCCCCCGCGGGTGCCGCAAAATGATGGGTACCCCCCGCGATTGCGCGGGTACTCACCCCCCCGCCAGGCAAAAAGTCCTGGTGGCCGTCCCGGTTGAGGAGCGGCCCCAAAAACAGACTGCAGCCACCCCCCAACAAGCCAATCAGTCCCCACATGCAGCTGGGCAGCATGGCTCAAACCCCAGAAAGTTCAGGCAGAGCCAAAAATCCCCCAGCAGCAAAATTCCTACCTGATAAAACTTTTCTCCCCAGACTGTGTTACCCGGGAAAGGAGGGGGGAGAATTTATAGCCTATCCTCCTCTGCACACTGCACCTCTCATGACCACTCCCCCCTGGCTTGTAAAGGTTTCTGTTAACTCTGTCATGCCCGGCCCTACGCTGATGGCTTGTTGTTTTTGCTCCGGGCCTCTCTGAAATTTAGCAAAGAAAAATTACCAGATGAATGGCCCTATCATTTACTACAGGACTCGGAGCTATCAGTAAAGTGCTATAGGAAATCCATGGTTTGCCACCTTCTAAATGCTGCCCGTGCCTGTATCCCAGGGATGTGGAAACAGACACAATCGCCAACAGTAAAGATGTGGCTTAACAGAGTAGAAGATATGAACAGAATGGAGGACCTGGTGTGGACCTCCAGACAGAAACGTAAGGTATATCTTGACACGTGGGCCGAATGGAATGTGTTTAGATACTCAGAAGAAGGGAAGGCTTTGATAGATGCGTAACAAGGGAGGGATCCGGCTCTACGGACGGTGAGGAGGAGGGGAGGATGGACTGAGGAAGGGGTGTTTTCTCTTTTTTTTTGGGGTTATGTTTTTGGTTTGTTTTGTTCGGAAGGGAGGGATGGGTTGGAACGATAATGCAGAGAGTGACACTACAAGAGGCTGCCCAACTGCCCCACCCTGTAGGGGACACGTGGATACCCCGGAGGAGGGGGGGTTTATTGGCTCAATGTAGCGAAGGAAGGGTACCCACAGATTTAAAAGGCTACCAGAGGTATGGAGGATGGATTGCAGAGAGAAGTGATATGATGTGCTCTGGAAAACATATTTTCTTTTTCTTTGTTTAAATGATGTGATTTTGTACCATGTGGGTATTTTTTTTTTCTTAGATCTTATTGTTATATGATGTAACGATTTTATGGCGAGAGGAATGGGCCCTCATTTGTATGTCACTTTGCATGTTCGAAAACAAAAAAAAAAAAAAAAGAAATAAAAAAAACGCAGATCGCCGTTATTACTAGTAAAAAAAAAAAAAAAATGCCATAAATCTATCACCTATTTTGTAGACGCTATGGGCCAGATTCAGGTACATCTGCGCATTATTGGACCGGCGTAGCGCACCGCCTTTACGTTAGACTTGCGCAATGTAGCCGCGTAATCACCCTATTCTCGTAGCTTTTGCGCAGAAAATTGCGCATGCGTAACATTATTTCAGAGGCGTAAGGCGGAGTAATACAAATTGGGAAGGACGTGGGCGTGTTACATTGAAATGAGCCGTGACCCCATGCAAATGAAGGGCCGGCCGGCTCGCGCATGCGCGCTTGAAGGAGACCATGGTCAGCTCCGCTGTGCGCATGCTCACAACTCGGGAACGGCGCAATCAGTGAAATTGGAAATGGACTAAGTACTACGCAGACAGCATAAATAGACAGACACAAACTCACTTCCATTGCAAAAGTACATCCCTTTGTCCCTTCCCATTTAACCAAGTGCTATTGTCCCGTTGTTAGTAGTGTTGCTCACGAATATTCGCATTGCGAATATTCGCTACGAATATTGCAAATTCGAGTATTCGCGAACTCGAATATCGCGGCGAATATTCGCTATTTCGAATATTTGTATTTTTCAAATTTCGCAATCAATTTCGCAATCAATTTCGCATTCGCACTAGCGAAATTTCGCATTAGCGAAACTTCGCAATTTTTATTTTTTTTTATAAAATATAGCGACTATTTGTAAATATCGAATATTCGTGATATTTTATCCAAAAAAAAAATAGCGAAATTTCGCAATCATTTTCGCTTTTGCATGTGCGAAATTTCGCTATTTTTTTTTTATAAAATATAGCGAATATTCGTAAATATCGAATATTTGTGATATTTTATCCAAAAAAAAATAGCGAAATTTCGCATTTTTTATTTTATTTTTATAAAATATCACGAATATTCGATATTAACAAATATTCGCGAATATTCTTCGAAATATTTGCGAAATATCGCGAAATCGAATATGGCGTATTCCGCTCATCACTAGTTGTTAGTTGCGTTGCGTTTTGTATTTGTCAGATTAGTGTACTGTGTGATCAAGTGTTTGTTAGTATATCTTTGAAAGTGTTTTTTGATAAGTGTTTGAGAGACTGTTTGTTTGATATATTTCTGCTCGTTTGTTTTCTTGCTTAATTGTTGCTGTTTGTTTTTGTGACTGTTTTTTGCTGAGTGCTTGTGTGATTTTTTGGGTGTTAGTTTTCTCTTTGTGTGTGTTCTTGCTTGATTAGTTGTGCTTGTTTTTGTGACTGATTTTTGTTGACTGGGAGTGTTTTTTTTCAGTATGACATAGAGAAAGCGAAAACTAAATTTTACTTTGGGGGAAAAACAAATTCTTGCCCGGCCATTAGCGATTATGGGCGTTTCCTCCACGGCCCGGACAGTGCCAACACCACCCCGGCCAGGAGGAGGGAGATTTTGGACATCATCACTAAACAGGTCAATTCAGCGGGGGAGGGGGAGACACGGAACCGGTCTGGGATTGACAAAAAGATTAATGACCTCTGGCGTCTGGTCAAAAAGAAGTTGGCCAAAATGCTTGCCCATGCCAGGGGCACAGGAGGGGGCCCACCATGCCGTGTTAGGCTGACAGCGGAGGAGCGTGCGGTGGCCCTGACGTTTCATCGGCATGAAGTGGAGGGCCTGCCCGGCTTTGACTGAAGTCCGGAGCCCGTGGTGCCAGGTAAGTTTTTTTTTTTATATCAGGTGTGTAGCATGTGTGGGGGAGGGGGTGAAAGGGAATATGTGGCAAGTGTGTGGATCCTCCAACCTGTGAATGTTTTGTGTCATCCACAGATGTGCAGGAGGGTGCAGGGCCATCTGGCCTGACCGCACCATCGCCAGGACAGCAGCCTAATGAGGCCCCCTCGACAAGGCCGGAGTCCGCGGAGGAGGTTGAAGAGGAGGAGGAGGAGGTTGAGGAGGAGGACTTTGAGGAGGAGTCCATGTCAGGCACTGGCCTATTGTTCTTGGAGGACCGTTCCCCTCTGGCTGGCAGCAGCCAGCCCTCCCTAAGGGGGAGCCTCCCCCAACACAGCTCCTCTCCCAAGGGCCTCCCCTTCTCCCTGGCCACAAGCATCAGCTGGAGGCAGGAAGGCGACCCAGAAGACCAGGGGGGTGGCTGATCTCCTGCCCGCCACTCTGAGAAGGGGCCAGTTCCTCCAGACCCGCCATCTGGGCAGGTCAGCCAGACATTGGTGCGGATGGAGGAAAGCATGTCCTCCATCAAGGATACGCTGGGGAACCTGGACTCCCACACCCGGGCTTTCACAAACTGCCTTAACGACCTGCAGACTACATCAGCAGGCGTTGGGCAGGATGTGAGGGCCCTCACCCAGGCTATCCAGGCCAACACGGCAACACTAGTTGGTGCCCTGGACAGAATAGCTGTGGCCTTGGAGGGCAGGCCGCCAGGTGGGCAGAGATCAGGGGCTGCTCCTCCTTCCCCGGTTTTCCCCCTCCCCCATGAGTCTCCCCTGAGGAGCCGGGGCCATGGCCAGGGGCGCCCCAGGCGTGGCTCACGTCAAGGGCACTAATTTGTTTTTCCCCCTTTTTTTTTTTGCTGACATTTTTTTGATTTTGCTGGTCATTTTTATTTTTATTTTATTTTTTTGGGTTGTGAATGCTGTTTGAATGTGGGGGTGACATTCCTGCCGGAAAAGGGGTGTCACCCTCAATTTTGGTGTAGGGTTCCCCAGGACCAGGGAGAAGTGATCCCCAGGTCCGTGTGAATGGTGTATGAATGTACAGTGACATAATTGGAGCCTTGGCATGGCGTTGCTGCTCACAAGTCCTGCATGGTGGACTGGTGCCAATCCAATTTGATGAGGATGTGGGGTGTGTGTGCTAGGGACCACAGTGGTGTGCATGCATGCATTCTCATTGTGCCATGATTAATGTGTGTGTTTAACGTGCAAAGATGCCCAATGTGAGCTGTCTCCTGGCTGCTCTTCCCTCAGAAGATGGGGAACCCTCGGTTAGGGGGGGATTGTCTGGTTCAGGGGTCAGGTCATCACGTAGGTCAATCTGCAGGCCCTTTCTCACTGCGAAGTTGTGCAGCATGCAACATGCACCGATGACCTGGCACACAAAGTTTGGGGGATACAAGAGGGTACCCCCAGACTTATCCAGGCATCGGAAACGTGACTTCAGGAGGCCAAAGGTGCGCTCCACCACTGCTCGTGTTTGGGCATGTGCTTGATTGTATCTTTCCTCTCCTGGGGTTTGGGGGTTTTCCGGATAGGAGTCATTAGATGGGGTACCAGTGCATATGCAGAGTCACCTGTAAGGGAAAAGACAGGAGGATGTTAGTCATGCATGTGCCCCTTGTGCCACCCATGTCACTCACCAACCAGCCAGGTGGCCCCATACACGTTCTGATCGAATTCGATTCGGATGTGGCTTTGATTGTATATGTAGCTGTCATGGCTGGATCCTGGGTGTTTGGCACGGACGTGCCATATGAGGCCTTGGGCATTGACTATCACCTGTACGTTGATGGAATGCCAATGCTTCCGATTGCGGTACATGTGCTCTGTCTCATGGGGGGGCTGGAGTGCCACATGTGTGCAATCAATGGCCCCGATGGTGCGTGGGAATCTGGCAATTCTGTAGAAATCTGTCATTGCCTTCAGCCGCAGGTCCTCAGTGGTTGGTTTGATGATTTGGTTGGCCATGCGTCTGAGGATTACAGGGACAACCTGGTGCACACATCTGCTCATGGAGGATTGTGACATCCCAGCCACCACTCCACTTGTACGCTGAAAAGAGCCACTGGCAAGGACATGGAGTGTTGCCATGACCTTGACCAGTGGCTGCACTGCATGTGAGCGTTGTGTTGGGCTGGTGATGTCCTCCTGCAGGGTTGTGGTTAATTCCAGGATGGCATGAGGGGTGAATCTGAAGATGCGATACACCTCAGAATCACTCATGCCAAACAGGTCTATGCGCGTGCGGTATATCCTCTCCCGTGCCATCCTCCGTGCCCTCCTCCTTCTTTGCTCATCTAAAGTCAGTATTATAGCTATGCGCGACGATGCCCCTGGCATGTTGGCATACAGATTGTTGTGCAACACGTGTGACTGCTGAGCTCCTCACTAACAGTGTTGCTTTATCTAACATGTAGACGTTTTTTCTCTTTTTAGACCAGCTTTTATATGGTCTAATTTTAGACAGGACATTTTGCTGTTGCGCACACTGCGTAGCCTGCGCTGCCCCAACGTTCTTTTGTGGATCCCCGTAAGTCCCTCATTAGCATATTTGACTAGCAAATCAATGGTCTGTCTAGCGCAGTTTTGCGCGGACGGATGCGCCTGTCTAACGAAATTACGCTGGACAAAAAAAAGTAGATTTTTTGCGTATCTCGTTTCGGGGATGCCGTGCATCGAAACGCACGCGCACATTTAGACTTACGCACGCGCATCTCCTGTTGCACAGGCGTAATTGCTCTGTGAATCTGGGCCTCTAACTTTTGAGCAAACCAATCAATATACGATTATTGCGTTTTTTTTACCAAAAATGCGTAGAAGAATACGTATCGGTCTAAACTAAAGAAAAAAAAAGTTTGTTTTAAAAAAAAAAAAATTGATATGTATTAAATAAAAAAGTAAAAAATATTGTGTTTTTTTTTTTTAAATTGTCGCTCTTCTTTTGTTTATAGCGCAAAAAATTAAAACCGCAGCGATGATCAAATACCACTAAAAGAAAGCTCTATTTGTGTGGGAAAAAAACCATAATGATTTAATTTGGGTATAGTGTTGCATGACCGCGCAATTGTCATTCAAAGTGCAACAGCGCTGAAAACTAAAGATTGGTCTGGGCAGGAAGGGGGTGAAAATGCCCTGTATGGAAGGGGTTAAAATAGCTAGTAAAGGTTAATTCCCCACATGTGGGCTTTTTAAATCGCAATTAGTATCTGTGTATAAATAATCAATGAGTTTGTTAGCTCCCACATGGATGCACTAAACAGGCTAGATACTAAGCAGAAAAAAGACCTGCGTAACAAGGTAATGAAACTTTACAAACTGAAAGAGGATATACAAAGGTATCAAAAGCCTTGAATATGCCAGTCAGTACTGTTCAATCATTTAATAAGAAGTGGAAAATTTGGGGATCTCTTGATGCCAAGCCAAGATCAGGTAGATCAGGAAAGATTTCATCCACAACTACCACAGGCTTTTTTGTGGCATTGGTGCAGTAACCATGCAGCTCTTTTTTGTCCAAGTATCGTTGAATTGTGAAAACAACCACACCATCTTTTTGGAGAGCAGCCTGTATTTCTCCTGTGGGTCGAACACCCCCTGGTTCGGTTCTCAGCAGAACATGTGAAAAGACAAAAGGTTTGTTTGAACACGCGAACACTGTTAACGTCTATGGGACTCAAACATGAAAAATCAAAAGTGCTATTTTTAAAGGCTTATATGCAAGTTATTGCCATAAAAAGTGTTTGGGGACCTGGGTCCTGCCCAGGGGACATGTATCAATGCAAAAAAAAAGTTTTAAAAAATGATGTTTTTTCAAGAGCAGTGATTTTAATAATGCTTAAAGTGAATCAATAAAAATGAAATATTCCTTTAAATATCGTGCCTGGGGGTGTCTATAGTATGCCTGTAAAATGGCACTGTTTTCCTGTATTTAGAACAATGCCAAAGCAAAATGACATTTCTGAAGGAAAAAAAGTAGTTCAAAATTGCTTGCGGGTGTAATTTATTGCCCACTCCTGGCAATATAGATTAAAAATTATTGAGAAAAATGGCATGGGTCCCCCCAGTCTATTACCAGGCCCTTTGGGTCTGGTATGAATATTAAGGCGAACCCAAATAAAAAAAAATGTGTGGGGGTCCCTACTATATACTCTGAACAGCAGTATATATACTATATGGCCTCTGCAGAAATTGGGCTAATGCCCCGTACACACGATCAGAAATTCCGACAGCAAAAGTCCGATGTGAGCTTTTGAATGGTAATTCTGACCGTGTGTATGCTCCATCGAACTTTTGCTGTCGGAATATCCGCCAACAAAAGACTGAGAGCTGGTTCTCAAATTTTGCAACAGAAAAAATTCCAATATGAAAATCTGATCGTCTGTAGCAATTCCGACACATGCTTGGAAACAATTTGACGCATGCTCGGAGGCATTGAACATAATTTTCTCGGCTCGTCGTAGTGTTATATGTCACTGTGTTCTTGACGGTTGAAAGTTCAAAGAACTTTTGTGTGATTGTGTGTATGCAAGCCAAGCTTGAGCAGAATTTCGTCGGAAAAAAACATTGTGTGTACATGGCATTAGGTGTCACAGTTACTCTTGGTGGGCGTCAGAATGGACCCTGCTGTGAAATATTATATCAAAAATTATAATTACACAGGGGCAGAAAAATTGGGCCTTGGGCAGTGGTGGTGGTGCCCTTAATCAAAAATATTGTTGGAAGCTAGCATCTTCAAGATTAAGGAGAAATACGATAATCACTCAGCATAGGCAGTTTTCAAGGTATCCCACATCCATAGAAAATTCAATCAGTTACATCAGCATCAGGTGCTTGATAGCTGCTGATCCAGGACTGATTCATTTTTATGAATGTGAGCCTATCAAAGGAGTCTGTGGACAGGCGCACTTTATGATCTGTAACAAACCCTCCAGCAGCACTGAATGTGCATTCAGAAAGCACTCTGGATGCAGGACAGGCCAGTAGCTTAATTGCATATTAAGCAAGTTCTGGCCAGTGGTCCATCCTCAAGACCCAGTAACCCAGTGGTTGCTCTGTTGGGAAGGTCTCCAAGTCTGCTCTTGCCCCTAGATATTCCTGCACCATGTAATGCAGACTGGGGTAATGGTTGCTTTAACCCAGTGGCTCTTAAGCTGAATGATGATTTGCCAGGGGTCCCCGAATCCTGGGCTGTTCCTGAAGCCCACACCGATCTCCCAGCCATTTTGCAGGTGCCCAGCAGGGCTGTCCCTGAAGCCTGTGGCCGCCCACCTGGGCTGTTCCTGGAGCCCGCGGTCGCCCACTCACCCTGTTCGCAGCCGATCATTCAGTTCACTGCATGGCTGGGGGGCAGGGACTAGAGGTCAGCTGACTGGTGAGGAATGTGAAGTGGGAGGGGCTAGTGTTGGGGTTCATGCTTTAACCCAAGCTCAGTCCATTAACAGGGTGAGGAGGAGTTCATGGATGAAGAATTGGTTGCTCCAGCGGGACCAATTCTGTCACATACCTTTGCTGCGAGAGATCCAGGAGATCAACCCTGATGACTTCAGGAATTGTCTTCGGATTACGTTTTTCATCGTCTGTTGGCTTTGCTGTCCCCCTCTATCACAAGGCAGGACACTGTCATGCGGCAAGCCATCACTGCCGAGCAGAGGCTAGTTGCCATATTGCGATACACATTGCGATTTTTAACTACTGACTGGCCAGAGCCCAAAGAGTTGTTGAGAATGCCTTCGGATAATGGCCACCTGGTTCCGCCTGTTTCTGACAGCTATCAACATGGCGGAATACAAACTGAACCACATAAAAACTGAACCACATAATCTTCAGCTGCTGCATATTGCACAATTATTTAAGGAAAAATTCCCCAAATTATATTGCCACAGTTGGGCCTGAGGCCAGACTTTCTGGGAATCCCCTGACTGGCCTGGATACTGAAGTGCAGCAGAAGTATGTTGAGTATTTTACGGGTAGAGGGGGCCATTGCTATGCCAGACAATGTTTAAATATTATTTTATTAAAAAAATATGTATCTGATAAAATCTTGAATTTTCTTTATTGCTTTGAGTTTATTTTAGCTGTCTCCTAGGTTCTCCTAGTGCACTTGTAGTGCCAAGTGAATTTTTCTTTAGTAAATAACCCCCATTGTCACTGTAAACACCAAATTACTTCAAAAACTGGTATTGAGCATTGAAAGAAGAAGCCACACATTGTTCATGAGAAAACTTGTTTTACTCTGTGCACATTCACATTTGCGTTCCAAATTTTTTGGTAAATTCAAACATATTTTTCCCCCAAAGTTTACAATTTTTTTTAATATTCTTTTGTATAAACAGGCATGTTTCAAACCATAAAACATAAACAACTCTGGAACTTACAAAGTTCAACTTTGAAAAACTGAAGGCAATATCAGACATTATAGTATTTAAAACATGTGTTGCTGTTGCCTTCATCAGATGTGGTGATGTCGCCCCTGAAAAAGCCAAATGTTGAAGATGCACACAAATTGAGAGGTAAAATGGGTATTTCCCTCCTGATCTCATGCCTAATGTCAACATGTGCTATCTCCCATCATGGGGGATCAAAGGACGTGTTTTGGGGGTGCAACCCCTTCCTCTCACCTATTTGATTTGCGAGGAAGGGGTTGCACAAAAACGCGTACATTGAGATCCCGTGATGGGGGATAGCACATGTTGACACACTGTGTGCATCTTCAAATTTGGCTTTGAAAATTACACACATTTTTTTTTTAATTAGTCCACAAAAAGTTTAAATGGTGGCATTTTGAATATATTTAGATTCTCCCCAACACATAAATCATGTTCTTAATTTGTTGATTAAAAAAATTGAGTTTATGATGTCTATTTCACGACTCTACATCATGAGGTCCTGGATTAGGATTTGTGCACTTGCACTTGCACTGGTGAAATTAGTTTCTTCTTCAACAACCACCACATCACCTAAAATAAAAATAAAACACACCATGTCTTAAAAATATTCAGGCATGCATCTATTCCCTGAATTTGTGGTGTCAGACACTGACCTGTTGTGGTCTCAATTGTGGTGGTGGGTACAGAAAGTGCAGGATCAACAAAAGGGTGCAGGTGCCTGCAGGTTAAAGGCTGAAGCTTAAAGACACAGGAACTTCTGCAGAGCAGATGTAGAAACTGGTCACCAGGTTCGTTCAGCAGAAACTGGGCTAGGATCAATGGCAGAATCAGGAACAAGCAGAAGTTGGCAACAGGCTGGCAGTAAGTGAAAACAATCAGAAGGCAAAGCCATAGTCATAAGTCCAAGCCAAGGTCAGTTGAGTAACAGAAGCAGGCAAGCAGGCAAGCAGGCAAGGAGAATACAAGAGAATAGTCAGGGAAAGCCAGGTTTTCAGGAGCAAGGTTAGTGGGGCAAGTAGTAAACAGGAACACAGGAACACAGAAACAAGCTGAAGGTGACCCAGCACTGATACCAGGCAGAGTCTCTGTTTATATAGGGCGCCATGTACCAGGATTCGCATGCACACTAGCACGTATGTGTTCCCATTGATGTGCCTTTGCCCATGCCCATTCTGAGTCCCATTCGTCTCTGTCACATGCGCATTGGTGTTAGCGGAACAGGAATTAGCAGCTGCTGTATGGAGATGGGCGCTTGCTGCGTGAGTTTTCTGACATTGCCCCCTCCTTAGGGGCAGCCATCTTCTCTGGGTGGGAACGATGAAAGGCCTGTATCAGTCTCTGGGCATGGAGATTGGTATCCGGTTCCCAAGAATTTTCTTCTGGGCAGAAACCCTTCCATTTGATTAGGTACTGATTTAGTCCTTGTCGTTTTCTACAATCCAGAATGGCTTCAATCTCAAACTCTTCTTTCCCATCCACCATTATAGCCTTTGGTGGTCCTATCTCACGAGAAAGGAAATCGACACGTCAGGCTTTAGTAGTGAGGTGTGAAACACAGGATGAATCCTAAATGAGTCAGGGAGTTGGAGTTCATATGCTACCAGATTAATCTTTTTCTTTCCTTCCTTTATCTTTTTTTTTTTATTGAAAAAAATAAAATAAAAATCAGAGTACAAAATACAGCCAGAATACCGATAACACAAATCAAGACATATCAATATATACTCTGAAAAAAAATAATAAGCTACTTTTATATCTTATAACACAAGATAGCAAAGGGAAACATCACAACCTAGGATATTACGCGCTACTAACTACTACTAAATAAAAAGAGAAAGAGAGAGAGAGAGAGAAAAAAAAAAAAGAAACACTGTGCACAAACAGCTCATCTACAATCTCTGTATACCAATGGGAGTGAACAAGAGAAATCAAAACTACAACCACAATCTCATCTCATATCTAATTGTAAGTATTGATCTGAATATCTGAACGCCACCCAAGGTGACCATGTCTGCTTAAATTTTTTCGACGATTCCCTGGCAATGGCTACAGTTTCCTCCATTTGGTGGATATTCTCTATGGAGCTAAACCATTCTGGAATGGAAGGGATATCCTTCGATTTCCAGTGCCTGGGAATTAAGACTTTCGCTGCATTCAGCAGATGTCTTATCAGTTATTTTTTATAATACTGCATAGAACAATCCGCAATATGGAGTAGACAACATGCTGGAGAGAGAGAGATTATGGATTAATCTTTTTCTTGACCGGGAAGGATCCCAAGTATTTTGGTCCCAGTTTCCTGGAAGGACAAGTGAGCTTCAGGTTTGTTATTGAAAGCCATACAAGGTCACTGACCTTTAGATCCAATTCCCCCCTTCTTCTCCTATCAAAGAATCATATTATTTTCTTGTGCCTTGGAGATGATCTCCCTCAGTACTTGATTGTTGGTGGTGAAGAAGTTTAGTCTATCCTGGACAGCTGGCAAAGGAGAATCTGGTACTAATGTTGGCAGGAAGGTGAATTAGAGACGAAAGGTGACTGATTAGTGGCAGACTGGGTGGAATTATTAAATGCAAATTCCGCAAAGGGCAGCAGTGAGGCCCAATCTTCCTGGGTGAAGGAGGAGAAACAACGTAAGTACTGCTCCAACGTTTGATTTGTACGTTCAGTCTGCCCATTGGTCTGGGGATGATAGGCAGAGGAGAAACCGAGTTTGATGCCCAGAGCTTCACAAAGTGCTTTCCAAAACTTTAAAGTGAATTGTACTCCATGATCCGAAACAATGTCACCAGGAATTACGTGGAGTCTAACGATATTTTAATGAACACCCCGGCAGTCTCCGTTGCGGATGGAGTCCCCTTCATGGGGATAAAGTGCACCATTTTAGAAAGGTGATCCACCACCACAAAGATGGATGAAAATCCCTCGGAAGGGGGAAGTTCGACAATGAAGTCTATTGCGATCTTATCCCATGGTCTGTTAGAAATGGGCAGTGGTCTTAATAGTCCCCAAGCCTTGTTTTTACTACCCTTGTTCCTAAAGCAGATTAGGCAGGAACTAATGTAATTCCTGCAATCCTTTGCTAAATTGTGCCACCAGAAATGTCTTTGAATTAAATCCATTGTCTTATGACCCCCAAAATGGCCTGCCAAAGGATAATCATGGCAAATCTGCAGGATGGTGGTGCGCAGGTCTTATAGCACAAATATTTTATTCCCCAGCTAGTAAAGCCCATCTTTTTCTTGTAGGTTTGTGTCTGGAGGTAAGAAAGTTTTCAAGGATGCCTGACGGATCTGTGACACAAAATCAGATTGGGTTAACAGAAATTTTCTAGTTTGCAGAATAGTATCCGGAGAAGGTGGGACTTTGGTTTCTGAGAACATGCGAGATAATGCATCCGGTTTAACATTTTTAGACCCTGGCCAGTCGGTAATATGAAAGTTAAAACGTGAAAAGAAAAGAGCCCATCTCACTTGTCTGGGTCTGAGACATTTGGCAGTCCTGAGATACTCAAAATTTTTATGATCCATAAAGATCAGTATTGGGTGTGCTGCTCCTTCCAAGAGGTACCGCTACTCCTCTACGGCTGATTTTATTGCCAATGATTCTCTGTCCCCCACATCGTAATTTCTTTCCGATAATCCTCATTTTTTTGGAAAAGAAGGCCACGGGGTACATTAGAGATTTGGATGCTTGGTGCTGGGACAGAATGGCTCCCACAGCAGTCTCAGATGCATCCACCTCTAGGATGTACGGCAGAACAGGATCAGGATGTTTTAGTACTGGAGCTGAGGTGAATAATTCTTTAAGCCTGTCGAAAGCAACTTGAGCTGCTTCCATCTATTAAAAATGGCTTTGCTTCTTTGTGGAAAACCCAATAAAGCACTGTACCCCTTTCTTGTTGGTGGCCTGATAGAGACTCATTAATTGATTTCCTGATACAATCTTAGGGCTACTCATTCTGCCGGTTGACCCAAATTAATGAGATGAGACATGCAAAATCAGAGAGACTACAAATTTCACATCCTCACCTTTTTCAGCATCGAACCAAAGAGGAAGTGCCTGGGCCTTCCCATTTATTTTATTTGCAAAATGACATCACAAGTACATGCATTTCATTTGTAAACCCATATAATTCACTTCCCATTTTACACGCCCCCTGTACTTGGCATGGAACCCTCATTGGTCAGTTCTCCAAGGGCTTCTTCATAGTACAAAACAGTTCATGTTACAAAATTCAAACAGTCCAGTATACAGCTCCTTCAATCATCCAAAGGTGAGAATTTCCTTTCAGAGTCACAGACTTCAAGTGAGGAGGAGGGGAAGCCAAAGTCCATCTAGGAATGCAATGGGGGGAAGGGGACTTCCTCTTGAAAGTCCTTTATGTTCTTTTGGAGTGTAGTATAAAGGAGGGGCCGAGTTAGAAGTGAGTAACTTTAAAAATATCATCTGATATAAAATCCTCAAGGAAAATAAAGCACTAATTTAGCATACATACATAATTTCATACATATGCATAATGCGTATAAAAAACAAATAAACAGTATAAGTAATATAGGAAAGAGAAAAATTTCAGTGATTCTAATAAATGAATAGTCTAAAATAAAATAGAGATTTTGGAATCTATCACAATCCCCCCTTAAAATGGCTATTATATCAGTACTATCCTCAGGTAACATTTTAAATGCCCCCCCCCCCCTTGTTCACTAGGGCCATATGTTTTACAAAGACATTTGCAAAGTGTCCTCTAGGTGTTTTGTAGTTAAAGAACCTCTGTTGACCATAGCAAACATAATTAATCCAATCTACATTCTTTTTTTAACCAGTTGCTGACGGCCGTACGACTTTGTACGGCCGCAGCGCAGTCCTCAATCTCTAACAGGCCGTGTTTTTACGGCCGCCCCTTTTGGCATTCCCCGCGCGCGCTCCCGAGTGCGCAGCGGGGAACTACTGTCCTGGCTTTGTCCCCTGGAGACAGCCAAACCCAGATCGCGGTAAATAGCCAATCACAGCGGCTATTTACAGCACGATCTGGGCAGCCAATGAGGGATGATCTCAAATGTAAACAAATGAGATCATCTCTCATTGCCGTCTCTCTCTCCTCACACAGACACCGTGTGTGAGGAGAGAGATACTTTGTAAGTTGCTACAGTGTATTGTGTCAGAAAAAAGTGCCCATCAGCGCCCAATCAGTGCCCAATCAGTGCCCAATCAGTGCCCACCTGTACCACCTGGTACCGCCTGTACCACCAGTACCACTTGTGCCCACCTGTACCATCTGTGCCACCAGTACCATCTGTGCCACCAGTACCACCTGTGCCACCAGTACCACCTGTGCCCACCTGTGCCATCAGTACAGCCTGTGCCACCAGTACTGCCCGTGCCACAGTACCGCCTGTGCCACAGTACCGCCTGTGCCCACCAGTACCACCTGTGCCCACCTGTGCCACCAGTACCACCTGTGCCCACCTGTGCCACCAGTACAGCCTGTGCCACCGGTACCGCCCGCGCCACAGTACCGCCTGTACCACCTGTGCCCACCTGTGTCATCAGTACCGCCTGTGCCACCAGTGCCACCTGTGCCCACCTGTGCCACCAGTACCACCTGTGCCAACCTGTGCCACCAGTACTGCCTGTGCCACCAGTACCGCCCGTGCCACAGTACCGCCCGTACCACAGTACCGCCCGTGCCACAAGTACCACCTGAGCCCGTCTGTGCCACCAGTACCGCCTGTGCCACCAGTACCGCCTGTGCTCACCTGTGATCAGTGACCATCTGCCGCCTCCTCTGTGCCCACCTGTGCCACCAGTACCACCTGTGCCACCAGTACCGCCTGTGCCATCAGTACCGCCTGTGCCACCAGTACCGCCTGTGCCACCTGTGCTGACCTGTGATCAGGGCCCATCTGTAACACCTCCTCAGTGCCCATCTGTGCCGCCTCATCGGTGTACATCTTTTCCACCACATCAGTCCCCATCTCTGCCACCTCAGTCCCCATCTCTGCCACCTCAGTCCCCATCTCTACCCATCTGTGCCTCCTCAGTGCACATCTGTGCCACACACACCTGTGAAGTCACCAGCATATCAAATTCTTTCCGCACCTGACAAGAACAACGGGGAGCTCTCTTCTTCCAATTCCCATTCAGATTCGGATGTAGACTATGAGCCAGTCTACACTAGTGGATCAGCGACAGGCTCAGAGGGGGAAGATAGACGGCCCACCAAAAGAAGGCGCTCTGGTGAGGAGGCAGTGGCATCCACCAGCACCGACATGCCATCAACCAGCACCGAAGTGCCATCAACCAGCACCGAAGTGCCATCAACCAGCACCGCAGTACCTCAGCAACAAAGGCCAAGGACCCATGCCAGCCTTCCCTATGCCCTTCAGTACCCCCTGCGGCTTCCTCCAAATTCCGGAGAAGCCAACATTCCCCCTTTCACTGCCCAGCCAGGAGTCCAGGTGAACACAGACAATTTTTCCCCAATTCATTTTTTCAATTTATTTTTCACTGAGGAACTGCTATCTAGCATTGTGGCCCAGTGCAACTTATATGCCCAACAATTTATAACCAACAATCCCACATCTTATGCCCGTCCCTTCCAGTGGAGAGACCTTACAGTGGAGGAGTTTCGTTTTTTTTTAGGCCTCACATTTTGTATGGGACTCAACCCAAAAAATGAAAAGCATTCTTTTTGGTCAAAACGCCCCATTTATCATATGCCCATTCTTTCTGCAACAATGCCCAGATCCCGATATTTTATAATCATGAGGTTCCTCCACTTCAATGATAACACCCAGTGCCTTCCCCGAAATCACCCAAATTTTGACCACATCAGGTGGAACCAAGTGGTCGATGAGACGAACCTGGTCGGGTTTTACTGGATTATACTTATTTCCATTGCGCTCTTGGACTCTTTTTATAGTTTTTTTCCTAGATGTGGAATATTGCTGTGGTTTGACCAGTTAACTACAATTTTTTATTCATTTACTCTGGATGGCACCTGTATGTGATTTTCCTTCTGCCCGTTTTGGGATTGTTTTTAAAGTGTAATACCTTTTTTAATAAACTTTTTACACTATGAGGAGACGACCCTCTTTTTTTCTTCTTATCTCCCACCTCCTCCCTGTTTGATCCTGTGTGAGGATACAACTTCAGTGGAAATTGTGGCTACCCTCTGGGAACGTCTCTGGATCATTAACACAAGGATCCACTCCGTGACAAGGATCGAGAAGGGTAATCGGCCCATTTAAGCTCAAGTGACCCCCCACCGTAAGGTGAGCTGTGGGTCTACACCAGTCGGTAAGCGCATTGATTTCACCTTTACCTAACGCTAACGCTAATTTCCTGGGAATGTGGAGTATAGAAGAAATGTTCATCACTGACCAGAAATGATGGGTTCTTTTGTCCTATTTTTGAATAATATATATGCAACCCTTATGTGTCTGAATGTTACTTGAAAGAGGACATTACAATAGATCTATGAGAATACTACCTACCATTGTATATGGACTGGTTTTGGACTGTTTAGTCTCATTTTCTGCTTACACTGATGCTTGTTTGTATATTTATATCACTGGACTGAATATATTTATACCATTTAACACTGTTTGTTATTATATATATATTCGGGGTTCATTGCTGTTACCTCGACCTATTTTTCTTTTACACATTTATTTAGGTGTAGATTTACACTGTTTGAATACAAGGGAGGATATCCAGGTTTCTTGTGGATTATAATCCTCTCACACAATTTGGGGGCTCCCTTATTAGGGATACCCTGGTTCATTTGGCGCTGCACTTTTTTACACTATTTATTTCACAATATTTTCCTATTGTTGTGTTGGCTGCCTCACTGCCTTTTTTTTGTTCATTTATACACTTTGGAATAGCGCAATATATTTTTACACAAAATAAACTATTACAATGACACTTTTGAGAATTTTTTGAAATAAAAAATAAAAATCTTAATTTTGCAAAGTATTGTGGGAAAAAATTACAACTTCAAATAACTCACCATGCCTCTTACTAAATACCTTGGAATGTCTACTTTCCAAAAAGGGGTTATTTGGGGGGCATTTGTACTTTCCTGGCTTGTTAGGGTCTCAAAAAATGATATAGGCCTTCAGTACATCAGGTGTGATCATATGTGATAATTTATTATGATTTGCACTATAGCTTGTAGACTCTAAAACTATCAAAGACATGTAGCAGTATACATTGTGGCCAAAATTTATGAAGAAAAATTAATAATTTGCAAAATGTTATCACAGAAACTAAGAAAAATCATTTTTTCCCCAAATTTTCGCTCTTTTTTTATTAATAGCGCAAAAAATAGAAAGCTCTATTTGTGGGGAAAAAAGGACAAAAAATCATTTGGGTACAGTGTTGCATGACTGAGTAATTGTCATTCAAAGTATGAGAGCCCTGAAAGCTGAAAATTGGTCTGGTCAGGAGGGTGTTTAAGTGCCCGGTATGGAAGTGGTTAATCAATGGTATTTATTGAAATTTTCAAGTTGTACAACAAGGGAGAAGAAAACATAACAAAAAAGAAGGGTAAAAAGTACAATAAAAAGTACAATATGCACAGCACCGAATTGCTACATTACAGCATATGGATATCATTTAACCATTTAAAGGCGTGTAGGCCACAGTGCCCAACAATCGTCAAACTCTTTACATTTTAATGCATTGATAGCCAGTAGACGTTCAAACGTGTAGTTCCTATGAACCGCCATTTTAACATCAGAAATATTTATAGCCTTCCAATGCTTCAAAATTAATGAACGGGTTTCCAGGAGTATATGGGTCACCACTGGTCTGTCGTTGTGCAGGAATCTATCAATGTTCAGGTGTAGGAGCGCTAAGGCTGGGTCAGGGGCAGTAAGGATACCAGTCAGGGATGATATCAGGTGGAACACTTGGTTCCAAAGGCTTTTAATACTCGGGCAGTGCCAAAGCATATGCATTAAATTTCCTACCTGTCCACGTCCCCTCCAACAGTCAGACACCAGTCCAGGGAAGAACAGTGCCATCCTGCGTGGGGTGTAGTACCATCTGTTGGCTATCTTGATACCCAATTCCCAGTGTTTCACGCAATGCGTCGCTCTATGAATTTCTCTGAATGCGCACTTCCATTGGGCATCTGAATAAGATGTTCCAATATATATTTCCCACTTACTCATGGCGCTAGTTTTAGAAAAGTGTACTTTGTCCTCTAGTAGATTATAAAAAAAAGATATACCTTTCTTTTTGCAGTCGTTAGTGGTGTAAAAGTGCCAAACCTTGCTTGGCACATTTGTGGTGGGTGTGGCTAGGCGTTGTAGGTAGTGAGTAATTTGTAGGCATTTGTAGAGTTTGTCTTCTGTGAGGTTATATTGTGACATAAGCAGGAGGACCGACTTAAGATTGCAGTCCCCATAAAAGTCCGAAATATTGGTCAATCCCTGTCGATTAGGTCCCCTACATATAGCATTGGGATTTTAGCTTCCAGTAGGACCAGGGATAATTTGTAATTGATGTTCCGTAAATCCCCCTGTAACTGGACCAGGAGAAATCTCCAGGCCTTTATGGAAAATTGCGATTGGAGGTGATAGCAAAGATAAATCCCACTTGTCCCAACTGTCGCTTAGAAGTAATAGTGTCAGGTCTTTAGTCGGTGACATGTCAGTTTCAATATCTACCCAAAGTGTTTTTTCGGTGGATAAGACCCAATGTTTTGGTTGGTCCAAACGTGTCGCCCATAAATAGTCATATTTGTCCACTAGGCCCGCTCCTCCTACCTGTTTGTGGGCGATAAGGTTATTACGCGAACACCTAGCTTTCTTACCATTCCAGATGAATTTCCACCCCATGTCTGCTAGTCTCTTAACATAAAACATCGGTATGTGTATGGGCAAGGTACGAAAGATATAGAGGATTTGTGGAAGAATTAGCATTTTATAGGCTGATCCCCTGCCCATCCACGACAGTTTCTTTTTTGCCATGTCCTGAAATTGGGTCTCCAGTCTGGCGATCAACGAGGGCAAATTGGCTTTGGGGAGCTCGGCCACCCGGCTCGTGAGAACAATACCCAGGTAAGTAATGCCTCTCGAGCTCCAGGTGTACGGCAATTGAGATTGTAGAGTAGTTTTAGTATGTGTTGTTACTCCTAGGTCTAGTATTACAGATTTGGTGAAGTTTACTTTATAGAATGAGGCCTCGCCGGACGACGTAAGGAGTGAATGCGCTGCCTTCAGTGAAATCAGGGGATTTGTCAGAAACATGATTACATCGTTGGCGAATAGGTTGATGGTATGCGCACTATCGCCAAACTGGAAACCCATTATCAAGGGATGTGAGCGGACCGCCTCTGCCAGTGGTTTGATCATCAGGTTAAAGATTGTCGGTGACAGGGGGCACCCCTGCCTGGTCCCATTCGAGATTTCGAAGGGTGTCGACAAAAAGCCACCTGAGAAAACTTGCACAGAAGGGGCGGAGTACAGGGCTCAAACAGCATTGAGAATATGACCCGCAAAACCAAATTTGTCTAGAACACCCTTCATATATGACCAGTGGGACTCTATCGAACACCTTCTCTGCGTCGATAGAGAGCAGCAGAGAAGGAGTTCGTGTTCTCTCAGCGTGGTGTAATACATTAAGTATCCTACGTGTTGCATCAGAGGTTTGTCTCCCCCTCACAAAGCCCATTTGGTCACGACGTATAAGCGAGGGTATGTATTTGGATAGTCTCTTGGCCAGTAGTTTAGCATAAATTTTAGTATCCGTGTTGAGGAGGGAGATGGGTCTGAAGTTCCCCCGGGCAGTAGGGTCTTTACCAGGTTTTGGTAGCGTTATTATGTGGGCCTTAAGCATCTCTACGGGCAGAGTAGCTGTGACCGCCGCTTTGTTGAATACCTTGGCCATATGGGGTGCCAAAAGGCCTTTGAACGTTTTGAAGTACTCATTAGAGAACCCATCAGGGCCCGGCGCCTTTCCGTTTGTAGGGAGAGTATAATTTGTTCTACTTCATGTGGCTGAATGATTAGATTAAGGTCCTCGATTTGGTCCACTGTCAGGGAAGGGAGGTTCACTTTATTTAAGAACGAGTGGATAATTTCAGCTGTTGGCTGAGGAGTGTGGGGGTCTTTATGCAGATTATATAAGGAGCTATAATACTCTGCAAATTTATTTACTATTTCTTGGGGGTTAGTAATCTTGTGCGACAGAGTGGGGTGTTTTAAAAATGCAATTCTAGATTTGGTACGGGCAGCTTTGAGTCTATTAGGCAAGATATTTTCCTGCTCTATTGGCGTTGGCGTAGTAATTAAGTTTAAGGCGCCTGAGGTGTTTGTCATACTGTTGTACTATGAGTTCTCTGATGTATTCCCTATGGCTACTAAGTTTTTTAGAGGTGGAGTCCGAGGGAGCTTTCTTACTCTGTGATTCCAACTCCCTCAATAGTGATAGAGCGTTGTCAAACAGTTGTGAGCTAGTTGGATCAGAACGCCTCTCATGTAGGCTTTGTGTGCGTTCCAAAATACATTTGGATCATTCACCGAGCCCGCATTGTCTAGTAGGTAATTTGTGAGGTGTGAAGTGATGTGGGAAAGGCAGTGACACTCCTGCAGTGTTACATCGCCAGATGGGGGGAGAGAGGGAGACACCCTTTTCTGCAACCGACAGAGATATGGCAGCATGGTCTGACCAAGTAATATCATGAATCAACACTTTTTTAACACATTGGAGCAACCATTTGTCCGTTACAAACAAAGTCTCTTTCGCTTGTGTGGAGACATCTCCATGCGTCATACAGTTCCTCTGTGTGTATCAGGGGTTGGAGTGCAGAGGTGCCCTTGGGCTTACCTGCAGAGGTGTCTATCCATGGGTCAGTGGTAGGGATGAGCTTCGCGTTCGATGCGAACACATGTTCGCATCGAACATTGGCCGTTTGATCGCTTTGTCGAAACGAACAAATCGGGTCGTTCGCTCCAAATTCGAATGACCCATAATTCACTGCGGCGTTGCGCGCTGATGATTGGCCAAGCATGCACCATGACCCCGCATGCTTGGCCAATCACAGCGCCCAAAAAACGAATAGACCTAATTGGCCAAAGCCTGGGTGCGGGCGGCCTCGTGTAGTGTGTTCCGGCTTGCTTAGAGAAGTGAGACAGACAGAGAGAGAGAGAGATAGATAGAGACACAGGGGTAGATTCACATAGAGATACGACGGTGTATCTATTGATACACCGTCGTATCTGTGAGATCCGACGCTCGGATCTATGCGGCTGATTCCTCGAATCAGGTTCCGCATAGATCTCCCTCAGAGCCGACTGGTGTAAGTGAGTTACACTGTCGGATCTTAGGCTGCAATCTCCCGCCGTCCGCTAGGTGGCGCTTCTGTTATTATGCGCGACGAATATGCAAATGAGGAGAACCGCCGATTCAGAAACGAACGTCGTTTGCGTTCGGCTTTTTACGGCGGATCGTTACCCCTGCTATATGCGGGGTAAGTGCGGCGTATCCTATGTTAAGTATGGCCGTCGTTCCCGCGTCGAGTTTTGAATTTTTTACGTCGTTTACGCAAGTCGTTCGGGAATAGGGCCATACGTTAATTGCGTTAACGTCGAAAACAATGACGTCCTTGCGACGTCATTTGAAGCAATGCACACTGGGAAATTTAGCCGGCGGCGCATGCGCAGTACGATCGGCGCGGGGACGCGTGTGATTTAAATAGTAAACTCCCCCTAGCCGCGGAATTTGCATTCCGCCGGGGGATTTACGATCCGCCAGGGCAACTTACGAGGCAAGTGCTTTCTGAATACAGCACTTGCCTCAAAAACTGGTGCAGGCGGATCGTAAAAAAGATAGATCACGCGGATCAAAAGATCCGCTGATCTATGTGAATCTACCCCACAGTGTCTTTTCACATAGATTGATAGATAGATAGATAGATAGATAGATAGATAGATAGATAGATAGATAGATAGATAGATAGATAGATAGATAGATAGATAGATAGATAGATCAGGGACGCTACTAGTTAGTATAGTTAAATGTACAGTTTGTAGAGAATATATTGACATCCCTAGGAGTTGTCAATATATTTATAAACTGTATAGCTTAGCTAGTTCTGCTATTAGTATCTGTCAGGCAGGAGATTGTGCTTGATACTCTAACGTGTTAGGGCCAGATTCTCAGCGGCGCTACGCCTGCGTAAATGTATATGCGCGGCGTAATAGTAAATGTGCGCCTGCGTATCGATGCGCGGTAAACACAGAACCACATACGCGCGAAAAATTTTTCCGTCTGGGCGGCGAAAATGCATTAAGCTAGCGCGGCGTAGGCGCATAGTTACGCATCAAAAATATTCAGTTTCCATTGAATTAGCATGCAAATATGCAAATGAGGGAGATGCGCGTATTCCCGAAACTACACGCGTCCGGCGTTGGCTACTCGTGGTGCGCGTAACTCGAAAGCCTTGAGTAAACATACCCCTCATAAAAGCACGGGTAACTTTGCTCAAGGCCGTGTGCAAGTCAGCTGGAGAGCAACTACAGCAGCACCGTAACGGACGAGCTGAGCAATCACACTTACTGGACAAAACATTCGTATGCCAAGATGCCAGGGCCAGCCATGGTCTTATCACTACTAAGGTATGCAGAGGAAGAGGAGCATAGAAGGAGGAGGAGGAGGAGGGGGGCACGTGAGAGGATCTACCGAGCGCGCATGAGCCTCTTTGGCATGGGTGATGAGGAGGTGTATCGCATCTTCAGATTCACCCCTGCTGCCATCCTGGAAATAACCACAGCCCTGCAGGATGACATCACCAGCCAGACATACCGCTCACATCCACTGCACTGCAGCCACTGGTGAAGGTCCTGGCAACACTCCATTTCCTGGCCAGTGGATCATTCCAGCGTACAAGTGGAGTGGTGGCTGGGATGTCACAAACCAGCATAAGCAGATGTCTGCACCAGGTTGTCCCTGCAATCCTCAGACGCATGTCCAACCAGTTCATCAGACCCACCACTGTGCACCTGCGGCAGAAGGCAATGACAGATTTCTACAGAATTGACGGATTCCCACGCACCATCGGGGCCATTGATTGCACACATGTGGCACTACAGCCCCCCAGTGTCATAGAGCACATATACCGCAATCGGAAGCATTGGCATTCCATCAACGTACAGGTGATAGCCGATGCCAAATACCTCATATGGCACGTCCGTGCCAAAGACCCCGGGTCCAGCCATGACAGCTACATCTACCGTCAAAGCAACATCCCCGAAGATTTTGAGCAGGACATGTATGGGGACAGCTGGCTGGTTGGTGAGTGACATGGGTGGCAGCCATGACTATCCCCTCCCATGATGCACAACAGAAGTGGCACATGCATGACTACCATGCTCCTGTCTTTTCCCTTACAGGTGACTCTGCATATACACTGGGACCCCATCTCATGACTCCTTTCCGGAACCCCCAAACCAGAGGAGAGAGAAGATACAATGAAGCACACATCAAAACCCGTGCAGTGGTGGAGCGCACATTTGGCCTCCTGAAGTCCCGTTTCCGATGCCTGGATAAGTCTGGGGGGGCCCTATTGTATTCCCCCAACTTTGTGGGTCAGATCATTGGTCCATGTTGTATTCTGCACAACTTTGCCATGCGAAAGGGCCTGCACATTGCCCTACGTGATGACCTGACCCCCCAACCACACAGCCCCCCCCGCCAGAGGAGACCCCGTCATCTGATGGAAGAGCAGTCAGGAGGGTCCTCGTGTTACAAATCTTTGACCGTTAAACACACACATACAGCATGGCACACAGACAATGCATGCGTGTACACCACTGATGTCCCTAGATCACACACACCACATGCACATCACATTGGATTAGCCCAAGTCCAGCATGTAGGACTTGGGAGCAGCAACGCCACGTCAAGGCCCCAATGATGTTGCTGTCCATTCATACACCTTTCACACATCATTCATACAGCCATGGGGTTAACTTCACCACCACGGCCGAGGGTGACACCGCTTACTGGCAGGAGTGCCACCCCCTCACAGTCACACACCATTCACACTGCACCGTGTGCAGTATCCAAAAATAAACAAAAATAGCTCTTAACCAGAGCATAATATTAACCAAAAAGAAAATTAATGGGCCTGGCGGGGGCTCCGCCTGGTGCCACGGGTCCTGCCCCTCACTTGCCTGGGGGCAGCCACAGATGGGGGGGGGAGCAGGTTGAGGAGGAGCATCCCCACGTCCCTCCCTGGCTGCCTGCATGCCCTCCAGGGCAACCGCTATGCGGGTCTGCACAGCAGTCTGCGCCTCGACAGCAAGGCACAGGGCATGAACCTCCCCCACAAGTTCGGAGGTGTTTTCCTGCAGCTCCCCCGGGCTGGTCAGCGTTGCTGCGCTGTTGACAGCAAGATCCTGGATGGCATCTGTAATATGTCCCGAGGATGCCAGGCTTTCGGCCAGGCGCTTCATCTCCTCCACAACCTCGGCCAGGTGCTGATTTTGCTGGTCCTGCTGTCTGACCAGCTGTTCCGGCAGGACCTTGGATACACCCCTGGTCTTGCACGTTGCCTTACGTGGAGTGGCAGGGGACTGGGCATAAGGGGAGGATGTTGAGGGGCCGGAGATGAGGGGGGGGAAAGAGAGGGACTGGAGAGGTTGGAGGGGGACACTGAGGGGTTTGCTAAAGGTAGAGGGATAGCCTGGGCTGGTCCGGCCAACCCACCATCCTCCTCCACAACAACATATAGGTCCTGGTCCTGGACTATGACACCCTCCTCAACCACCTCCTCCGTTGAGGTGTGCCCACTTCCCTCCAAGTCCTGTTCCAGGGGGGCAGCCAGAGGGACTGTATCTTCAGGGGATGGATCCTGATGGGCCCTGGCATCAACAGATGGCCCCGCTCCCTCCTGCACATCTGTGGATGACACAAAAGATGCCCATGTTGGTGGACCCACACACTTGGCACATGTTCCCTTCCACCCCCATACATGTACACAACAGATAGAATATAAAACACACTTACCTGTCCTCACGGCTGGCTTCTGGGACTCATAGCCCCCAACTCCCTCTACCTGCTCCGTCTGCAGGCAGCGGGCAACCACCTTCTCCTCCTCAGTCAGGCGGACAGGGCAGGGTGGGCCCCCTCCAGTGCCCCTGGCATGCCGAGCTATGGCAGCCAGCTTGCCCTTCACATGACGCCGCAGGTCATTCATTTTCTTCTGAATGTCCTGCGGTGTCCGTACCTCATGAGAGAGGGCATTGACCTGGCACGCGACCCTCATAAGTATTTGGTCCCTCCGGGACTTGCTGGTCCGGGCACTGTCAGCACCATGGAGCCGCGAGTCATACTTCTCCATGGCCCTCACGACAATGGCCCTCTCCTCTGGGGAGAAATTCTTCTTCCTCCTCTCCTTAACAGCAGTTGTCATCTTGTCCAGCACAAACTTTGGCCGTCACTATCAAAAAAATGGGAGACGTTTGCGCTGCACGGGCGCATGTGTGGGCGCATTATATACCCTGCGCCGGCGCATCGTAGGGAGGCTTTGCGCATGCGCAGAAGGCATCCACGTCACAGCGCGGGTCAACCACGTCATGGCGCGGGTCATCCATGTCACAGCGCATGCTCCGTTCGTCCCGGCCTGCATTTGCATGGGGTCACGCTTCATTACAATGCAACACGCCCACTTCCCTCCTACTTTGGAGTTGCGCCGGATTACGCCGATGGTTTTACGCGACGCAGGCGCATCTTGGAGCGCATTTACTTAGGGAATACGGTACTTGCCACTCCGTGTTACGTCGGCGTAGTGCATCTGAGATGCGCAACGCCTGCATAATTAGGCGCGCATCTACGAGAATCTGGCCCTTAGTGTACACGTGTTAGTTAATTGCACATAGACGCATTAACTGTTACTGCACGTGTGCTATTTATTTGCACAGAAAGGCAGTTGCTGTTAATGCAAGTGGGCTATTGAATTGCACAGAAACGCAGTGTGTGCTGTTTAATACCACCTTAGCGCATTTGGTGTCACCGCACGTGTGCTGTTACATACCACCTTAGCGCATTTGGTGTCACCGCACGTGTGCTGTTACATACCACCTTAGCGCATTTGGTGTCACCGCACACGTGCTGTTACATATCACCTGACCACATTTGGTGTCACCGCACGTGTGCTGTTACATACCACCTTAGTGCATTTGGTGTCACCGCACGTGTGCTGTTACATATCACCTGACCGCATTTGGTGTCACCGCACGTGTGCTGTTACATACCACCTGAGCGCATTTGGTGTCACCGCACGTGTGCTGTTACATACCATCTGAGCGCATTTGGTGTCCTGACCGCATTTGGTGTCACCGCACGTGTGCTGTTACATACCACCTGAGCGCATTTGGTGTCACCGCACGTGTGCTGTTACATACCATCTGAGCGCATTTGGTGTCACCGCACGTGTGCTGTTACATACCATCTTAGCGCATTTGGTGTCACCGCACGTGTGCGGTTATATACCACCTTAGCGCATTTGGTGTCTCCGCACGTGTGCTGTTACATACCACCTTAGCGCATTTGGTGTCACCACACGTGTGCTGTTATATACCACCTTAGCGCATTTGGTGTCACCGCACATGTGCTGTTACATACCACCTTAGCACATTTGGTGTCACCGCACGTGTGCTGTTACATACCATCTGAGCGCATTTGGTGTCACCGCACGTGTGCTGTTACATACCATCTTAGCGCATTTGGTGTCACCGCACGTGTGCTGTTACATACCATCTTAGCGCATTTGGTGTCACCACACGTGTGCCGTTATATACCACCTTAGCGCATTTGGTGTCTCCGCACGTGTGCTGTTACATACCACCTTACCGCATTTGGTGTCACCACACGTGTGCTGTTACATATCACCTGAGCGCATATGGTGTCACCGCACATGTGCTGTTACATACCACCTGAGCGCATTTGGTGTCACCGCACGTGTGCTGTTACATACCACCTTAGCGCATTTGGTGTCACCGCACGTGTGCTGTTACATACCACCTTAGCGCATTTGGTGTCACCGCACGTGTGCTGTTACATACCACCTTAGCGCATTTGGTGTCACCGCACGTGTGCTGTTATATACCACCTTAGCGCATTTGGTGTCACCGCACATGTGCTGTTACATACCACCTTAGCGCATTTGGTGTCACCGCACGTGTGCTGTTACATATCACCTGAGCGCATTTGGTGTCACCGCACGTGTGCTGTTACATACCACCTGAGCGCATTTGGTGTCACCGCACGCGTGCTGTTATATACCACCTTAGCGCATTTGGTGTCACTGCACGTGTGCTGTTACATACCACCTTAGCGCATTTGGTGTCACCGCACGTGTGCTGTTACATACCACCTTAGCGCATTTGGTGTCACTGCACGTGTGCTGTTACATACCACCTTAGCGCATTTGGTGTCACTGCACGTGTGCTGTTACATACCACCTTAGCGCATTTGGTGTCACCGCACGTGTGCTGTTACATATCACCTGAGCGCATTTGGTGTCACCGCACGTGTGCTGTTACATACCACCTGAGCGCATTTGGTGTCACCGCACGTGTGCTCTTATATACCACCTTAGCGCATTTGGTGTCACCGCACGTGTGCTGTTACATATCACCTGAGCGCATTTGGTGTCACCGCACGTGTGCTGTTACATACCACCTGAGCGCATTTGGTGTCACCGCACGTGTGCTGTTACAAACCACCTGAGCGCATTTGGTGTCACCGCACGTGTGCTGTTACATAGCACCTGAGCGCATTTGGTGTCACCGCACGTGTGCTCTTACATACCACCTGAGCGCATTTGGTGTCACCGCACGTGTGCTGTTACATACCACCTTAGCGCATTTGGTGTCACCGCACGTGTGCTGTTACATACCACCTTAGCGCATTTGGTGTCACCGCACGTGGGCTGTTACATACCACCCTAGCGCATTTGGTGTCACCGCACGTGTGCTGTTACATACCACCTTAGCGCATTTGGTGTCACCGCACGTGTGCTGTTACATACCACCTTAGCGCATTTGGTGTCACCGCACGTGTGCTGTTACATACCACCTTACCGCATTTGGTGTCACCGCACGTTTGCTGTTACATATCACCTGAGCGCATTTGGTGTCACCGCACGTGTGCTGTTACATACCACCTGAGCGCATTTGGTGTCACCGCACGTGTGCTGTTACATACCACCTGAGGGCATTTGGTGTCACCGCACGTGTGCTGTTACATACCATCTGAGCGCATTTGGTGTCCTGACCGCATTTGGTGTCACCGCACGTGTGCTGTTACATACCACCTGAGCGCATTTGGTGTCACCGCACGTGTGCTGTTACATACCATCTGAGCGCATTTGGTGTCACCGCACGTGTGCTGTTACATACCATCTTAGCGCATTTGGTGTCACCGCACGTGTGCGGTTATATACCACCTTAGCGCATTTGGTGTCTCCGCACGTGTGCTGTTACATACCACCTTAGCGCATTTGGTGTCACCACACGTGTGCTGTTATATACCACCTTAGCGCATTTGGTGTCACCGCACATGTGCTGTTACATACCACCTTAGCACATTTGGTGTCACCGCACGTGTGCTGTTACATACCATCTGAGCGCATTTGGTGTCACCGCACGTGTGCTGTTACATACCATCTTAGCGCATTTGGTGTCACCGCACGTGTGCTGTTACATACCATCTTAGCGGATTTGGTGTCACCACACGTGTGCCGTTATATACCACCTTAGCGCATTTGGTGTCTCCGCACGTGTGCTGTTACATACCACCTTACCGCATTTGGTGTCACCACACGTGTGCTGTTACATATCACCTGAGCGCATATGGTGTCACCGCACATGTGCTGTTACATACCACCTGAGCGCATTTGGTGTCACCGCACGTGTGCTGTTACATACCACCTTAGCGCATTTGGTGTCACCGCACGTGTGCTGTTACATACCACCTTAGCGCATTTGGTGTCACCGCACGTGTGCTGTTACATACCACCTTAGCGCATTTGGTGTCACCGCACGTGTGCTGTTATATACCACCTTAGCGCATTTGGTGTCACCGCACATGTGCTGTTACATACCACCTTAGCGCATTTGGTGTCACCGCACGTGTGCTGTTACATATCACCTGAGCGCATTTGGTGTCACCGCACGTGTGCTGTTACATACCACCTGAGCGCATTTGGTGTCACCGCACGCGTGCTGTTATATACCACCTTAGCGCATTTGGTGTCACTGCACGTGTGCTGTTACATACCACCTTAGCGCATTTGGTGTCACCGCACGTGTGCTGTTACATACCACCTTAGCGCATTTGGTGTCACTGCACGTGTGCTGTTACATACCACCTTAGCGCATTTGGTGTCACTGCACGTGTGCTGTTACATACCACCTTAGCGCATTTGGTGTCACCGCACGTGTGCTGTTACATATCACCTGAGCGCATTTGGTGTCACCGCACGTGTGCTGTTACATACCACCTGAGCGCATTTGGTGTCACCGCACGTGTGCTCTTATATACCACCTTAGCGCATTTGGTGTCACCGCACGTGTGCTGTTACATATCACCTGAGCGCATTTGGTGTCACCGCACGTGTGCTGTTACATACCACCTGAGCGCATTTGGTGTCACCGCACGTGTGCTGTTACAAACCACCTGAGCGCATTTGGTGTCACCGCACGTGTGCTGTTACATAGCACCTGAGCGCATTTGGTGTCACCGCACGTGTGCTCTTACATACCACCTGAGCGCATTTGGTGTCACCGCACGTGTGCTGTTACATACCACCTTAGCGCATTTGGTGTCACCGCACGTGTGCTGTTACATACCACCTTAGCGCATTTGGTGTCACCGCACGTGGGCTGTTACATACCACCCTAGCGCATTTGGTGTCACCGCACGTGTGCTGTTACATACCACCTTAGCGCATTTGGTGTCACCGCACGTGTGCTGTTACATACCACCTTAGCGCATTTGGTGTCACCGCACGTGTGCTGTTACATACCACCTTACCGCATTTGGTGTCACCGCACGTTTGCTGTTACATATCACCTGAGCGCATTTGGTGTCACCGCACGTGTGCTGTTACATACCACCTGAGCGCATTTGGTGTCACCGCACGTGTGCTGTTACATACCACCTGAGGGCATTTGGTGTCACCGCACGTGTGCTGTTACATACCACCTTAGCGCATTTGGTGTCACCGCACGTGTGCTGTTACATACCACCTGAGCGCATTTGGTGTCACCGCACGTGTGCTGTTACATACCACCTTAGCGCATTTGGTGTCACCGCACGTGTGCTGTTATATACCACCTGAGCGCATTTGGTGTCACCGCACGTGTGCTGTTATATACCACCTGAGCGCATTTGGTGTCACCGCACCTGTGCTGTTATATACCACCTGAGCGCAGTTAGTGTCACTGTACGTGTGCTGTTACATACCACCTGAGCGCAGTTAGTGTCACCGCACCTGTGCTGTTATATACCACCTGAGCGCAGTTAGTGTCACTGTACGTGTGCTTTTATATACCACCTGAGCGCCTAAATATGTCTGGAAGGACAACAAAGAGAGGCAGAGAGTCACGAGGGCAAGCAGGCTCTGCATGTAGAGGTAACGCTGGTAGTGGATGTGGTGCATCCTCTTCAGCACGTGGCCGTGGCCGTGGCCGCTCGTCCTTCTTTTCGTGAGCTGGCCGTGTTGAGCCTCAACATGCAGAGAAATTAAAGTGATAGGTGAAACTCCTGTGCTGAAATGGGTGAAAAGGGATTGGACCGTGGGAAAGGGGCCGTGGGAGAGGGGCACGGGAGGTATACTGCAGCAAACAAAGAATAGGTCTATCCAAATGGACAATAAAAGGTATACAACAAGTGATATTGTTTGCGCTGTGGTGGTGATGCCTAAAGGGTGATGGGAAAGGGGAAGTGAAGTAGTAAACTAGGTGAATACAATAAGTGACAAAAATGTATAAATATATAGAAAAAATTCTATAAAACACAATGTGAACAAAGTAACAGTAAATAACAGTGGCCGTGTCATATATAAAGATGTGTGGTGGACATAATAGAATGCATGGTCAAACTCAGTCCTGCAGACAAAACCAAATAAAAGAAGAGAGTCCAACTTAATCATGCAACTCGGTGCAGCAAGTGAAATCTGGTGTGAAGTCAAAAGGAGATGTTCCAGCAGCCAAATGAGTGAAGGTGCAATGGAGGATTCCAAAACGTGCAGCCCACACCTCTAGTGATCCTATCAGCTTACCTCAAGGCTATCTGATATAGCCAGAAAGATAGGGCATCAAACTCTTGATGAATGGAAGCCTCAAATCCGATGGTGCATGGAAGGGGAAAGTACAAAAAAACAAACATAGAGTAGTCCTGTCACCACTGGAGGGATTCCTGCTAGCAATCAAAAGATGTGCACTTACACAGAGTGGTGAAAGGGGGTGCCTATCTCCACGAGCGTATTCGTCACACCACGTGACTTCATCGATCCCCTGATGAAGTCACGTGGTGTGACGAATACGCGTCGGGATTGGAGCACTGGACCCTTTACACCTGACGGACGGTAGACGAGCTCGCTGCTCGTGGATGTATGACCGCCTCAGCTGACTTTATGTGAGTTTTTATTTTGTGCTTTGTTTATTAAATCTTTATTTTGCGGTATTATGCGATGTGCCCTCCTATTTTTGTTTCAAACACCATCGTTTGAGTATCGGCGGATCAACATCTAGCCAAACAGCGGCAGCAGAGCAGCACCTGACGAGCTCGCTGCTCGTGGAGATAGGCACCCCCTTTCACCACTCTGTGTAAGTGCACATCTTTTGATTGCTAGCAGGAATCCCTCCAGTGGTGACAGGACTACTCTATGTTTGTTTTTTTGTACTTTCCCCCATGCACCATCGGATTTGAGGCTTCCATTCATCAAGAGTTTGATGCCCTATCTTTCTGGCTATATCAGATAGCCTTGAGGTAAGCTGATAGGATCACTAGAGGTGTGGGCTGCACGTTTTGGAATCCTCCATTGCACCTTCACTCATTTGGCTGCAGGAACATCTCCTTTTGACTTCACACCAGATTTCACTTGCTGCACCGAGTTGCATGATTAAGTTGGACTCTCTTCTTTTATTTGGTTTTGTCTGCAGGACTGAGTTTGACCATGCATTCTATTATGTCCACCACACATCTTTATAGATGACACGGTCACTGTTATTTACTGTTACTTTGTTCACATTGTGTTTTATAGAATTTTTTCTATATATTTATACATTTTTGTCACTTATTGTATTCACCTAGTTTACTACTTCACTTCCCCTTTCCCATCACCCTTTAGACATCACCACCACAGCGCAAACAATATCACTTGTTGTATGCAGAGAAATTAGTAGAGTGGATGACCAAGCCGTCCTCATCCTCCTCATCCTCTCTCACACAGACTGATCAAAGTTTATCTGGCAAAGCAGCTGCCAAGGCGTCCTCTTCCCTCTGCACAATGGCTTCACACAATACTTCCCTAGTACCACCATGTCCTCCTGAGGAGTCCCCCGAACTGTTTCAACACAGTGTTGGGTACATGCTGCAGGAAGATGCGCAGTGTTTTGAAGACTCCGATGATGGAACACTGATAGAGGAAGGCATTGATGTGAGGCCAGGGAGAGGGGGTGGCCGATAGGGACAGCAATTTGTCAGTGATGATGTTCCCCCAGCTGGAGCATACTGCCAGGTTGTTGACAGTGATGAGGAGGGAGGGGATGATGAGGTCACTGACTCTACCTGGGTGCCTGATAGGAGAGAGGAGGAGGAGGAGGATGAGGAGGAGGAGGAGGACGAGGCACATCTCTAAAGAGGCAGGATGCCCTCCAGGGGTCAGCTTAAGGTCACACCCACTGCATTACAGCGCACATCTACGGCGCTTGTGCATGGCGCTGCTGTGTCTGACCGGTACAGCAAAAGTTCTTTGGTGTGGGCCTTTTTTGAAACATGTCCACAACATCGTACCTTTGCTATTTGCAACTTATGTCGCAAGCGTATCTCGCGTGGCCAAAAGATCAACCGCCTGGGTACCACATGCTTGTCCAGACATATGTTGACCTGCCATGCAGCTCGTTGGCAAGCACACCAGAAAGACCCACACCAAAGACAAACGCGTACCCCCCTTGCCCTTCTGGGACCTCCAACCCCAGTAGACCCCCAGTCCTCTCTGAAGCCTGCAGTGAACGTGTAGAAATAGGTGTGTCACAAGCTAGTAGTAGCAGTCAATCTACTGATAGTACCAGGCAAATTTCCCTGCCCCAGCTGCTGCAGCGCCGAAAGAAGTACAATCCCAGCCATCCACATGCCCAGCAGTTGAATGATAGCTTAGCGAAATTGCTAGCACTTCAACTGCTACCTTTTCAGTTGGTAGATTCTGCCCCCTTCCGTGAGTTTGTGCAATGTGCAGTACCTCAGTGGCGAGTACCAAAACGCCACTTTTTCTCACGGAAGGCTATTCCGGCTCTCTACCGGCATGTGGAAGGCAATGTCCATGCCTCGCTGGACAGGGCGGTCAGTGGTAAGGTGCATATTACCGCTGACTCATGGTCCAGCAGGCATGGACAGGGACGTTACCTGTCTTTTACGGCACATTGGGTGACTCTGCTGGCAGCTGGGAAGGACGCAGGGCAAGGTCCAGTAGTTTTGGAGGTTGTTCCGCCACCACGCCTCCAAAACACTACTACTGCTTGTGACACACCTCTCTCCTCCACCCCCTCCTCTTCTTCTTCCTCTGTGGCCTCTTCCTGTGGTGATGTTTTCTCCGAACCAGCCGTGCTCCGTAGGCGTACAAGGGGATACGCAGGAATGCAGGCCAAGAGATGCCATGCGGTGCTAGAGCTGGTGTGCTTGGGAGACAGGAGCCACACTGGGGAAGAGGTTTTGTCAGCTCTGCAGGGTCAGGATGAGAGGTGGTTGACGCCACGCCAGCTGAAGCCTGGAATGGTGGTCAGCGATAATGGCACCAACCTCCTCTCTGCCCTGCGACAGGGAAAACTCACACACGTGCCCTGTTTTGCGCATGTCCTCAATTTGGTGGTGCAGCGGTTCTTGGGCAGGTACCCGGGCTTGCAGGATGTCCTGAAGCAGGCCAGGAAAGTCTGTGTGCATTTTCGAAGGTCATATAATGCCACTGCTCGGCTGACTGACCTCCAAAGGGAATACAACCTGCCCAAGAACCGCCTAATTTGTGACATGCCCACCAGATGGAACTCAACGTTGGCCATGTTGCAGCGGCTGCACACGCAGCATCGGGCCATCAATGAGTACCTGTGCCAATATGGCAGCAGAACTGGGTCAGGGGAGCTAGGTTTTTTTTCCCCACGCCAGTGGGCCTTGATCAGGAATGCATGCACTGTCCTGTCACCATTTGAGGAGGCCACAAGGATGGTGAGCAGTGACAGTGCATGCATCAGTGAGACTGTCCCTCTTATTTACATGTTGGAGCACACGCTACGTGGAATAATGGACAGGGCCCTTGAGGCAGAACAGAGGGAGGAAGAGGAGGACTTCCTTACCTCTCAGGGCCCCCTTTACCCAGACAGTGGTCCTGCTTGCCCACCTAGCACACAGGAAGAGGAGGAGGAGGAGGAGGAGGATTGTATCAGAAGCATGGAGGTGGAGCCTAGCACTCAGCAGCAGCAGTCTTCAAGGGATCATTTACAGTCCCAAGGAGCACGTGGACTTTTACGTGGCTGGGATGATGTGCCTGTGGATCCTGTCATCCTCAGTGACCCAGAGGACTGTGCCCCGAATGCCTCTGCAAACCTACGCTGCATGGCCTCCCTGATCCTGCAAAGCCTGCGTAAGGATCCTCGTGTACGTGCTATTAAGGAGAGGGATCATTACTGGCTGGCGACTCTCCTTGATCCACGTTACAAGAGTAAGGTTGCGGACCTTATGTTGCCATCGCAGAGGGAGCAGAAGATGAAACTTCTGCGGGAGGCCTTGCAGAAGGGTCTGTGCAATGCGTTCCCAGAACCGGGGGGATTACCAAAACCTGGCTCTGGACAACGTCTTGCTGAGGCTTCGGTGAGTCACAGAAGGGGCGGTGGAGAAGGTGGTCGTCTGACCGATGCGTTCAGGCAGTTTTTTAGTCCGCAGCCCCAAGGTCTGACCGGTTCCAGCAACCATCGCCAGCGTCTGGTTTACATGGTCCGGGAATACCTAGGGGCAAGATCCGACTTGGACACCTTCCCCACCGAAAATCCTCTGGCTTACTGGGTCTTGAGGGTGGATCACTGGCCAGAGCTTGCCCAGTATGCAATTGAGCTACTGGCTTGCCCTGCATCCAGTGTTCTTTCAGAACGGACATTCGGTGCTGCTGGAGGCTTTGTGACTGATCACAGGGTGCGCCTCTCCACCGGCTATGTTAATCGACTGACCTTCATCAAAATGAATCAGGCTTGGATCAACACCAGCTACCAAGCACCTGATGCTGATATTAATGAATAATATTTTTTTGTTGAAATGTCGGATCCCTTTTAGACTGTGTATGCTGATGCTGAGTGACTATCCTCTTATGCTGCTGATGGAATATCCTTCTCCTCCTCACTTTTCTTGCTGATAGCTAGTAAGAAATGTTGTGTTTCTGGGCTCCGCCACCAGTGCCTAAGGCACAATTTTTCAGCCCCTGTTTAACAGGGGCGCCTAATAACAATTTTTGATGCAATACTTTGCACGTGGCTCCTTGTTGCGCTCCAATTGGAGTTATTGGGAGGGGTTGCAGTGTTGTGTTGTGCCCAAGGCACAATTTTTCTGCCCCTGTTTAACAGGGGCGCCTAATAACAACAATTTTTGATGCAATACTTTGCACGTGGCTCCTTGTTGCGCTCCAATTGGAGTTATTGGGAGGGGTTGCAGTGTTGTGTTGTGCCCAAGGCACAATTTTTCTGCCCCTGTTTAACCACTTAAGACCCGGACCAAAATGCAGGTAAAGGACCTTGCCCCTTTTTGAGATTCGGCACTGCGTTGTTTTAACTGACAATTGTGCGGTCGTGCGACGTGGCTCCCAAACAAAATTGGCGTCCTTTTTTCCCCACAAATAGAGCTTTCTTTTGGTGGTATTTGATCACCTCTGCGGTTTTTATTTTTTGCGCTATAAACAAAAATAGAGTGACAATTTTAAAAAAAATGCAATATTTTTTACTTTTTGCTATAATAAATATCCCCCAAAAATATATAAAAAAACATTTTTTTTTCCTCAGTTTAGGCCGATACGTATTCTTCTACGTATTTTTGGTAAAAAAAATCGCAATAAGCGTTTATCGGTTGGTTTTCGCAAAAATTATAGCGTTTACAAAATAAGGGATAGTTTTATTGCATTTTTTTTAATTATTTTTTTTTACTACTAATAGCGGCGATCAGCGATTTTTTTCGTGACTGCGACAATATGGCGGACACTTCGGACAATTTTGACACATTTTTGGGACAATTGTCATTTTCACAGCAAAAAATGCATTTAAATTGCATTGTTTACTGTGGAAATGACAGTTGCAGTTTGGGAGTTAACCACAGGTGGCGCTGAAGGGGATGTGTGACCTATGTGTTGTGTTTACAACTGTAGGGGGGTGTGGCTGTAGGTGTGACATCATCGATCGCGTTCCCCCTATTACAGGGATGACGCGATCGATGCTACGGCCACAGAGAAGCACGGGGAAGCCGTGTGTACACACGGCTCTCCCCGTTCTTCCGCTCCAGGAACGGATCGCCGCACTGCAGCGGCGATCGGGTCCGCGAATCCCACGAATCCCGCGCCTAATAACACTTTTTAAAGCAATACTTTGCACGTGGCTTCTTGTTGCGCTCCAATTGGAGTTATTGGGAGGGGTTGCAGTGTTGTGCCCAAGGCACAATTTTTCTGCCCCTGTTTAACAGGGGCGCCTAATAACAACAATTTTTGATGCAATAATTTGCACGTGGCTCCTTGTTGCGCTCCAATTGGAGTTATTGGGAGGGGTTGCAGTGTTGTGTTGTGCCCAAGGCACAATTTTTCTGCCCCTGTTTAACAGGGGCGCCTAATAACAATTTTTGATGCAATAATTTGCACGTGGCTCCTTGTTGCGCTCCAATTACAGTATGTTTGAGGGGTGTCCTTTTTTCTAAAAAAAATTTTTCACAAAACAATAATGGCCCCCCACCACCACTAAAATATTCGACATAATGTTGCCACACAGAACTTGCGCAGGTAGTAATAATTACTTTTTTTTTCATAGTCCTCTCATGTTGTGCAGGGACATTTTTTAAACACGTGCCACTACTATAGACACCCAGCAGGTGTGATATTTAAAGGATTTTTTTTTTTTCACTTTAAGCATCATTAAAATGGCTGCTCCGGAAAAAAACGGCCGTTTTTAAACAATTTTTTTCCATTGATACATGTTCCCTGGGGCAAGACCCGGGCTCTGAAGGACGTTTTCCAACATTGAATTGAATTTTGGTCTTTAAAATGATCGTTTTTGAATTCGAACGTTCGGGTCCCATATACTTCAATGGGGTTTAAAATATTCGTGCAAACCCGCGGTCTGTTCGAACATTCTGGTGCGAACTCAACCCGGGGGTGTTCGGCTCATCCCTAGTCAGTGGTAATGTTGAAGTCCCCGCACAACAAGAGGTTCCCGTATAGCATAGATTTGGCCTTGGTATTCACCCTGCGCAGGAACTTGAGTTGGCGTGCATTGGGCGCATACAGCGTAACAATCGTGTATGGCTTAGTGTTGATGTTCCCTGTCACTATAAGGAACCTGCCACCCTCGTCTTGGAGAACCTCTTTGGGTTGGAAGGCTAGAGAGTCCCTGAAGGCTAGCAGGACACCACCAGTCTTGCTGGTAGGCGTGCAGGCTGTATACACATGGGGGAAACTTTTATGTGAGCAGTGGGGGACTTTGTGTAGTTGAAAGTGGGTTTCCTGTACGCACAAAATATCCGCCCCCTGTTTGGCAGCCTCTGCCCACATGGAAAACCTTTTAGCTGGATGGTTCAAACCTCGCGCATTTATAGATAAAATTGTAATTGTCATTGTGGAGTTTAAGTGAAGTCCTCTGTGTAGACTCTGTGCTGTTACTTACTGCGACCAAAGGAGTCTCTGTGGGTACTGGCACTTGTACTACCACGACCCGTGGAACCGAGCCTTCTGCAGAGGTGACGAGCCGAGGTCTGCCAGCGATACTGTGCATAGCAAAAAAACTGAAAACGGGAGACAGAAAAGAACAACAAACGTTAACTGGGGAACGTTAAGAATAGGATCCATGACAGATCTTCGAGCAGACGTAACTGCTTCTTAGAAGGTGAGGGGTAAAGAGAATACGCTGGCTGCGTTATCTCTACCCCAGAGATAATGGGATGCATCGTTGTTTTAAGTATGAGTATTTCCACCGGTTTTCTTTTTGGTAGAACGCTTGTGTGACCCCACTTGCCATTCGTCTTGCATGGGTTGCAGGGCCGAGGGGGATGAAGAAGAGGATTGCATCGCCTGGTCAGGGAGTATACCCCATTTGGGAAGGGCTAAAAGCCAGTCCTCCAGTGTGGACACAGAAATGGTGGTCTCGTTGTGAGTGATTGTAAGGGTGGCGGGGTATTTCCACTTGTGCAGGATATTATTATTTCGCAGGGCTTTGGTGATAGTCATCAGATTACGGCATTTCTGCAGCGTGTGTCTCAAGAGATCCGACAGCAACCTGACAGAGGCGTATTGCTGGGGCATGCCCCCCGGCTTACGAGAGGCCTGCAGGAGTCTGTCCTTAACGTGGTAGAAATGGACCCTTTGCAGCATGTCTCGGGGGACATCATCAGAGAGGAACGACGGCTTGGGGATCCTGTGGATCCTGTCTATCAGTAAATCCTGACCTGATGCCTCCGGTATCATGGAGGAGAAGAGAGCTTTGCAGGAGTTGTGAGGGAGGAACGGATTCAGGAATGCCCCTCAGCTTGAGGTTATTCCTCCTGGACCTGTCCTCGAGGTCCGAGAGCTTGTCCTTTATCCATTCAATGTCTCTACAGTGCCCAGAATGTGCCTCCACCAAGGTGTTGTATGAGGTAGTGTATTCCCCCCATTTTTGATTCAATTTGGTGCACTCTACTGCCCAGGGATTGCACTTCCCTTCTGCATTCGTTAAGGCCTGTGAGCATGTCAGCCTGTAAGGAGGACCTCAGGGACAGCAGCATCGCCTTCAACATGGTGTCCGAGATGGGCCTGTCGGCTGTGGGGAAGTCTGCTATGGGAACCCCCCCCCCCGGAGTGCTGTGAGGCTGTGGGTAAGGGAGGCCTGCTTACCTCCATGCAATCCTCCGGCTGCGGCCTCCATGCAATCCTCCGCGGCTTCGATTTCACCGGGCTTCGGGTCGTTGGACTAGGAGACCCAGAGGAGGACTCGCTGGCTGGTTTGTCCCAGATGAGAGAACCCGGTGAGGCCCTGATGTGTGCAGGCTGCGCTCCGATCCCATGATCCTTCTGCGCGATCCCCGCTCCGCCGCCATTTTGGACAGGGTCGCGCCCGTGGTGAATCAGAAAACTGTCCATCCTTTGCGGCTGCTGGGGTTTTTTACGATTCCTGGCCATCCCTTTCGACGCACCGGGTGCTCACCAGGCATTTAGTGGTTTCGATAGCCGCGGATGGTGCCGGTGGACGCTGATAACTTTGGATTATCTCCGGTGTGCTAGCGGAGCTCCAGGTCTAAGCATCCATCTTGGAGCTCGGCCGCCACACCCCATCCAATCTACATTCTTAAGCTATGCAGATTAACACCATATTTCATTGCCTTTGAAACAACACCCTTAAAGTAAGATGTTCTTCAAAACAAATGGTGCAAAAACCCACATTTTAGTAAAATACGAGAGAAAGAGAGAAAGAGAGAGAGAGAGAAAGAAAGAAGGAAAGAAAGAGAAAGAAAAAGAGTAGGAAAGAGAGAGAAAGAAAGAAAGAAAGAAAGAAAGAAAGAAAGAAAGAAAGAAAGAAAGAAAGAAAGAAAGAAAGAAAGAAGAGAAGGAGAGAAAGAGAAAAAAAAAAAAAAAAGGAAAATCCCTATATCAAACAAAAACTATTTTATTAATAAGGGCTTTCCTTCAGATCTCCAAATGATTGTGTACAAATCACCTCTTATTAAAGAAAGATTTACCCTATTAAAAAAAACATTTATAGCCTACTTAACCTAAACTCAGATATTTTTTGCCTTCAAAAATCTCAATGAACTCTCTTCTAGATTTCCTATTTCAACACTAGTATTCAGAGTGTCAGGCTGTGTAACCTGATCTCCAATAGCTAAGAGAGACTTTTCATTCCCTGGTCTCCAGAGAGAGAAGAAATATCTGCTAGGTATTCAAACCAAATCTTACAACCTTCATTTACCATATACCATTACAATTGAATCTTATAGTTTTTTTCATTTTTAACCCTTTTAAAAAAAAACATATTTGGTTTGTACATCTGCCAAAGATCATGTACATTACATTATAATATGACATTTCCCAACTACAGCAGCGACAAAAGATTGTCTAGAAGACAAACTCGTGAAATTCACAGACTAGTTCCAGCCTAATGAACTGTGAAGTGGCCATTTTCACAAGAACCTCCTCGAGCCAATCCAAAACCTTCACCCTGTCAGAAACGTCACATTATAAAAACTTTTAACACTCGTTTGTTTTTATTTTTACTATTTTTAGATTTTTTAGATTGAACATAACTTTCACATTTTAACATTTTCCCTGGGAGCCTTAAGCAACTTAGAACAATCTACTACCCCAATTTGACAACAAAACCCAAGTTTAGAATCTGTTGAAACATTGCTTGCAACCAGATCTGTAGAATTTTCTGTTAAATACAAAATACCATGCTGTTTACCATCATTTGAGTTTTTATACAATTCTTTACACAATCTTAATCAATAATTTTCTCTTAAACCTTTGTTCTGATCCCATGTTTGTGCTTTGACATATCATAACACATTTTCAGTTGTTTAGGCTAGATATTCATAAACATTTACAGGGCAGTATTAAACTTAATTTTCTCATTACAGAACTTCTTTACACTCTGACATTAATTAACTAATTATTCTATGAAATATATCACAGTGATTATGGGACTCAAGACCTGTAATGGCTTCATCTCTTGATTTAAACTTGTCTGGGACCCCCCTTGGGACCCCTCTATATATCAGGGCCTATATCACACATATATCAGCTATATTCCAACCCACATATTCCCAGTGGTCACAATCACATGTATTTGAAAAAAGATATATAGTTTCATTCAGATGTGGGTGGCACAGTCCATCATATCTCATCTCCAGAGAATGTTTTTGCGAAGGAACCTTTTAATCATCACCCAGGGGATATCGATAATTATCGGTACCTACATCAGAAATGCAAGAAAAACTTGTACACGGATATTAGTTAATTATTTTTCAAGAGCGGTCACATAATTTTCAAAGTATCAGACTGTAATTGTAACTGTCATCGCCCAAAACAACCTAATCTAGAGATTGTCTCAAACAAGACTTCAAAGTGGGATAATAAATGCCCTTGGGGAATACCATATACTATGCCTGAGGGTGGTATGGTATGTCATGTGGAATAAATGTGATATGTAAAATGTTCTGATGTGATACCCGGAGGCCTTCATCCTTAATTTGTGACTGTGGATGCAAGGACTGTAGCAATGAACGCAAGGACTTACTCTCTCTGTCTACCCAACTCGGCTACCCCATGGAGTGCATCATTCTCTTCCTTCCGTGTTTGTCCAATGAGATGGTATTATCATACCCCCCCTTGGACAAACCCAAGGAGAGAAGAAGGGCTGGTGGGCCGCAGAGCACAGAAGCCAGTATGGGCAGCGGGCAGCGGGACACCAACTGCGTTCACAGGGGATGGGGTTTGAGGCAGGGCGGGGCAAGGCCTCCAGAAGAGAAGAGCATCCGGGCAGGCCCATGCTTCCTCCAGCCAGGGCATCGTTCAGCAAACATTTGGGCAGAACATGAGGGGAAGGAAGGGACAAGAACCATAGTAACAGGCCTGGGCATCACATTACAACAGCTAAAATGGCAAAAGCCCTCCATGTAACAAGTCATGATTTACATACCACCATCAGGCAAACTAACCGATAAAATGATAAAAATCTGTATTGGCAGAAGCCCAGCGGAAGCATTGGGAGTCGCTACAATCCCAGCCTATACATCAACAGAACCAGACGGTTATGACATGAGAGAGTCAAGACTCAACATTACATTTATCTAACATAAAAACAGTTGCAATATCTCAATTCAACTTTAAAAAACCCTGTCTCGTATTTTTTTTTCTTGGGGGGGGGCTGTTTGCAAGGGGGAGGAACTCTGGGGGAGGTCCTCCAACTTACAACTGCAGAGGGAGGGGCAGGATTTTATCCTCGTGATCAGGAAGTCAGACGAGGACTATTAAAAAAAAAATAAGCCCCAATATACATATAGATTTGGATATAAAAATAGCCTGGGCTGTCCCAAAACCTCAAATTACTGTGAATCAAAAAGATACATCAGCATCTGCTGAGATATTAAACAGCCAAACCATGACAGATATACACACATACATCTCCCTGTGTTCCTTTCAGACTGACGGGAGAGGGGAAGATGAACATATAAACATCAAAAGAAGGGGGTGGGATTTTTGGGAAAGAAGGGGTTAACAGAAGCAGACGGAATGAATGGGGGGGGGGGGGGTGAATGAGAGAACATTTCTTCCCAGCAGATAAAAATTTAAGTGGGGGGGAGAAAGAGTGAGAGAGAGAGTTAATTACTGTTCAGTAGAGAAAATAGTTAAGTGAAGGGGGGGGGGGGGATTTCTTTACAGCAGTGAAAGGGTTATTGAACACAGAGCAGGAAGAGGTGGAGGGAGGGGGAATTTCCTTGAGCTGGCAGCAGACAAGAGAAACAGGAGAACACCCACACAGACTGTTCCTTAAAATGAACCTTATAGAGCAGAACAAATTTTTAACTGTAAAGACATGTAACTGACGACAGAAACAAACATACACACAGAATATGACTCTTTCAGCGAAACTGGAACACAAAAAGCTGATAAGGCAACTGCGAGTCTCACGGCTCACCCTCTTAAATGAGTCCGTGCCCCATTCGTCTATATGGAGGGAAATATTATACACACAAACATGCATTGATTACATATTTGCATTTACAATATTTTGAGCACCTTCTATAAATCTGGGTGTGTATTTATTCATTTATATTTCTTTTTTTTTTCCACACGCAGAGAGGCAAGGCAACTGCGAGTCTCACGGCTCGCCCTCTATAAACCTCTCTGCCACCAGATAAGGAACCTGTGCCACCCCCACCTCATACAGATAATCGCTGAAATAGCCACATTCAAACTAACATGAAACAGAAAACTTCAATCCGGCAGAAAGGTGCGGGTCGTTTTTTAATAAGATACTTTGCTCAAGAACACACACCCGTCTTTAATTGGGGAAACGCGGGGCTCCTGCACGGAAGTGGACACAGCAGAAACACCTGTCCCCATCCGCACAGACGCGTCGCATCTCCTCAATAAAGCAAAGTACCTACGCTGGGTGCCAATTGATAGAGACTCATTAAAGGGGTGTTCCACCCAAATGTAATGTTTATTAAAAGTCAGCAGCTACAAAAAGTGTAGCTGCTGGCTTTTAATAAACAGACACTTACCTTCTCCACGTTCCAGCGACGCGCCGACCGGGGCTCCGCTCCTCTCCCCCCCTCCCCGGCCGGCATCCTCATTACGATTGTGGGCACCCAGCCGCGACAGCCTTCGGCTTCACGGCCGGGCACCCACTGCGCATGTGCGAGCCGCACTGCGCATGCGCGCGCGGTGCGGCCCGCCGCTGATTGGACAGGCGATCGTCTAGGACCTGTCGGTGTCCTAGACGATCGACAAAGGGAGGGGCTGCAGTAAGGCGATTAGGCCTAATCGCCTTACCATACCCTCGGCGGAAGCAGGAAGTGGGATAGGAAGTCCCACTCCTACTGAAGCCCCCACTCCCCCCCCAAAAAAATGACATGCCAAATGTGGCATGTAAGGGGGAGGGGAGGGGATTAAGCGAAAGTTACTTTTTAAGGTGGAACTCAACTTTAATTGATTTCCTGATACAATCTCAGGGCTACTCATTCTACCGGTTGACCCAAATTAATGAGACATGCAAAATCAGAGAGACTACAAATTTCACATCCTCATCTTTTTCAGCATCGAACCAAAGAGGAAGTGCCTGGGCCTTCCCATTTCTTTTATTTGCAAAATGACATCACAAGTACATGCTTTTCATTGGTCAACCCATATAATTCACTTCCCATTTTACACGCCCCCCTGTACTTGGCATGGAACCCTCATTGGTCAGTTCTCCAAGGGCTTCTTCATAGTACAAAACAGTTCATGTTACAAAATTCAAACAGTCCAGTATACAGCTCCTTCAATCATCCAAAGGCGAGAATTTCCTTTCAGAGTCACAAACTCCAAGTGAGGAGGAGGGGAAGCCAAAGTCCATCTAGGAATGCAATGGGGGAAGGGGACTTCCTCTTGAAAGTCCTTTCTGTTCTTTTGGAGTGTAGTATAACGGAGGGGCTGAGTTAGGAGTGAGTAACTTTAAAAACATCATCTGATATAAAATCCTCAAGGAAAATAAAGCACTAATTTAGCATACATACATAATTTCATACATATGCATAATGCGTATAAAAAACAAATAAACAGTATAAGGAATAAATGAAAGAGAAAGCATTTCAGTGATTCTAATAAATGAATAGTCTAAAATAAAATAGAGATTTTAGAATCTATCACAGGCCAAATAGGCATGGCCAAATGTTTTTTAGTTGTATCTGCCCAAAACATTGGGCCAGATTCAGAGAGCCGTAACTCCTGTCTAACTGGTGTTAGACTGGAGTACTTTCAAATTACGCACGTTTTTTAGCTAGTCTGAAACCTCAAACCTCAAACTAATGAGCTTTTGCCGGCGATCCCCGAAATTACGATCTTCAATCGCAATCTCTTACGGCATCTTTAGTCATCTTTTTTTTGCGTAACACTATACCAGCTTTTTGCTGCTCTAATATTAGACAGCCCATGTTGAGTATGGCCGTCGTTCCCGCGTCGAATTTCAACGCTTTCCGACGTCTTTTATTATTTTTTACGTAAGTCGTCCGGGAATAGGAATGTTCGTAAACGACGCTACTCAAAAAAAAAATGCACAGCGGGAAATTTCCGAACGGAGCATGCGCAGTTCGATCGCTGCGGGGACGCGCCTAATTTAAATGCTTCACGCCCCCTAGTCGCGTATTTTGATTACGCGGCGAGAAATAGACCACGCCGCCGTATCGTACGGGCAAAAATCTACCAGAATTCGATGTAGAGCCTGGTAAAATACGGCAGCGTAGAGTATTTTGATTACGCTGCGCAAATTTACGTGTACCTGAATCTACCCCATTGTATTTTGTGGGCAAGCAATGTTTACTATGACCGGATCACTTTGGCCGCCAACCTGAAAGTTGCCATTTTAAAATGTCCAAACAGTAATTTAAAGCACATGGAGCAACATGCAAGTTATAATCATAATAATAACACAGGAGAAATACTTATGTAGCGCCCCTGTACTTTCAAGTACGGACGCTGTTCAAGTTTAGAGGGGGATGAGAGAGTTACACAGCTCTCATCCATATGATTTATGTTAGTTTAGTGCTGTGCTGTTGTTTTATTCTGTGTTCCAGAGATACCTTACCATCTTGGAACAACAGGTGGCAGCACTGGAGACCAGCGAGAGCGCCTTCTTGCCAGCAGCCAATCAGTGGAGGTTTTCCCTTGCGGGGCATGCTGGGGGAGGGTACTTCTTTAGGGCGCCATTTTGGCGTCGGGAGTTCGAGGTTGGATCCAGGTGCGGCACCCACCTTTAGGGTGTGCGCACATCATGGGCCCTGGCGTTATGGCCTACCATGCCGGGGCGCACGTGCTTCGTGGAGTCCCTGACTCTGGGCCCTCATGGCCCAGAGCAACTAAAGCTGCAGAGAGGCCCCAGTGACTTACTGGGTCCTCACTTCTAAAAGAAGATTCCAAGCGAGTTGCACTGTTCGGTGGGGAGTCAGTCTGAGGAGAGCCCGGAGGCAGACGATCCAATAAGGCCCAGACAAGCCATCGGGGATCAAGGTGACCAGACACTGGGAGTTTGTTCTATGGCAACCTGTCAGTCGATCACCCAAAATCAAGACCTACCTTAAGACAATTCAGGCAAACTACTTTTCTGAGAAGGAATTGCTCCACCAAGTTACGTTCCAGAGCAAGGGTCTGTGGCAGAGGTACCTCTCCTATCCTATTGAGCTAAGTCTGTGGCAGAGGCTTGCTTCCTTCTCAGAGTTCCGAGTGATACTCTGGCTGCCAGTTCTGTGGGAGAGACTGTCCTGGTGCGCTGCACCCACTCCGGTGTGGAGTGGCGACGACGCAAAGGTATCATTGAAGCAGCACTGCTAATGTACATACAGTAGTTAAGGACTGCACCTAGTAAGGAGGGCAACAATGACGAAATTGCTAGGATTTGTCCAGACATTGATCCCCAAGGCAGACATTAAGGCTGCATTCACACTATAACGCGCGTATTTTGCCGCGACAAATTGCGGTGTATTGTACCGCGATTTGCCGCAACAAAACGGGTCGTTTTAACCTTTTTTTTTTTTTTTACATAACCTTGTTGTCTATGCCGAACGCGGAAAGCCACCTGAAAAAAGGGTCCGGGACTTGTTTTGAGCTTCAGGCGTACGGCGTTTCGGCGTTCGGCGTGGAGATGTGAACCATCTCCATAGACAACAATGTAAATTCACCCCTCCAGCGGCACGAGCGTTGGGCGTAGGGCGTAAAAACGCCTAGGTGTGAATGCAGCCTGAGATGTTGGTCAATAAAATTGCTAACTTCAGGAACATGTATAAAAAGGAGCACAATAAAATCCTGAAATCCCGCAAATTTGGAGTAGCACATCAAAAATGTATGTCCCCAGGCTGTGGTACTTCAACAAACTGCGCTTTTCCCTGACAAACTTCCCTGGCAAACTTGAAGCCAGGGAATCTCTTTCTAACATTCCCTGCACAATTTTCCTCAGTTAACTCAGTTGCACAGTATGAAAAAGTCCCTTTCAGCCGAGCCAGCAATACTGTGAAGCAGATAGGTCAGGATGCGTCCTCCAACCGAGGTACCAGGCTCCTCCCGAGATACCAGCTTCCAGCTGTGTCCTCTCCAAGATGAATCCTCCCCCTTCAGTTGAACAGCTTCTTCCTGCAGCACAGACAGCATGACATCACCCTCAAGCCAGTAGGCCCCAGAGAGCTTCTGGGCCTACCTCCAGTTGCGAAGCCTCGGGACAGCCAACCCCGAGGCAGAAGAGGAACTGCCACATTCCCCAGGTCAAGGTGAGTGTGAGGCGAGAGAGAGAGGAAAATGGCATCCACCCATTGAGTATCCTCTCCCAGCATGCCCAGCGGTAAAGAAACTCCCACTAGGTTGGTTCTGGGAAAGAGTACCCAATACACTTTGACTGGCTGTAACTTTCAACACGGAACCAGAGGGGACAACGACACCTGCTGGTACCCATGAGAAATACACCCAACTCAGTTAAAGCTGGAGCAAATGTCAATTTAGCCATAAAACACAAATCTGAAAAAGCGCCGCTGCTGAAGCATTTCGGCAGCGTTGCCTATTAATTTCAATGGGTAGGGCGTTTTAGGAGCAGTATATTCACCACTTCTAAACCTCCCATAAGATGCTGCTTGCAAGACTTTTTTTAACGTCCCTCAAGTGCACCGCCCCAGTGTGAAACCACTCAGGCTTTCACACTGGAGTGACAGGAGAGGCGCCATTTTCAGTGCTAAAACGCCTGTAAAGAGCCTCAAGCCTCGTACACACTCACGGTTTTCTCAGCAAAAAACAGCAAGAAAACTGTTAGCCGAGTAAACCATGCGTGTGTACGAGGCTTTGAAGGTTTCTCGTCAAGAAAACTGCCCAGAATCTAGACCAGAAAAATAGAGAACCTGCTCTCTATTTCTCGTCATGAGATTCTCGGCTGTGTTTTTCTGCCGAGAAACCCGAGCGTGTGTATACTTACCTCTCCATGGAAACCAACGCATGCTCGAAATGACATAGACGCATGCACGGTAGCTTCCAAGGAATAGGTAGGGTGCATCAAATGTGACAAGCGCATGCTCGTCGTAGTCAATGACGTCACTGCGTTCATGCCATTCAAAAGAACGGCGGTTATTTTGAATGAAGTGTGTGTACACTCGGCCGGCAAGAGAATCTTGCCAGAAATCTCATCAGGAAAAACAACGTTTTTTTCCTGACGAGAATCCAGGCTGTGTGTACAGGGCTTCAGTGTATAAGTAGCCTAATCCAGATGACCTTCTAAACTCTAGTTTAACATAGTGGGTTTTTTAGTGGTTCTAGCTTGCCATTTTAAATTGTATCACTACTGCACTTGATGACAATACGTATGTTGCCAACCCTATCACATTCCTGTTGAAACATATACCGGTTTATTTTCATATCTTATATAATTCCACCATTTTCTTATTTCTGAGGCCGCGTACACACGAGGAGACATGTCCGATGAAAACGGTCCGCGGACCGTTTTCATCGGACATGTCTCCGGGGATCTTTTGGTCTGATGGTGTGTACACACGATCAAACCAAAATCCCCGTGGACAGAGAACGCGGTAAAATGGCAGTGACATTGTCGCGCGACGTCCGCAAACAAGGAAGTAAAATGCTTCCACTCATGCGTCGAATCCATTCGACGCATACGGGGAATTTCGGTACGCTGGTTAGGCGTACTAACCAGTGGACATGTCCAAAGGACAGGTTTCCAGCTGACAAGTTTTAACCACTTAAGGACTGCCTACTGCACATTTACGTCGGCAGAATGGCACGCCTGGGCACATCAACGTATATATACGTTGATTTTAGTACCCAGCCGTGGGTCGCGGGCGCGCCCGCGACCCGGTCCGAAGCTCCAGGACCGGGACCGCGGGATTCGCGGACCCGATCGCCACTGCAGTGCGGCGATCCGTCCCTGGAGCGGAAGAACAGGGAGAGCCGTGTGTACACACGGCTTCCCCGTGCTTCTCTGTGGCCGTAGCATCAATCGCGTCATCCCTGTAATAGGGGGACGCTATCGATGACGTCACACCTACAGCCACACCCCCCTACAGTTGTAAACACAACACATAGGTCACACATCCCCTACAGCGCCACCTGTGGTTAACTCCCAAACTGCAACTGTCATTTCCACAGTAAACAATGCAATTTAAATGCATTTCTTGCTGTGAAAATGACAATTGTCCCAAAAATGTGTCAAAATTGTCCGAAGTGTCCGCCATAATGTCGCAGTCACGAAAAAAATCGCTGATCGCCGCTATTAGTAGTAAAAAAAAAAAATTTATAAAAATGCAATAAAACTATCCCTTATTTTGTAAACGCTATAAATTTTGCGAAAACCAACCGATAAACGCTTATTGCGATTTTTTTTACCAAAAATACGTAGAAGAATACGTATCGGCCTAAACTGAGGAAAAAAAATGTTTTTTTATATATTTTTGGGGATATTTATTATAGCAAAAAGTAAAAAATATTGATTTTTTTTTTAAATTGTCGCTCTATTTTTGTTTATAGCGCAAAAAATAAAAACCGCAGAGGTGATCAAATACCACCAAAAGAAAGCTCTATTTGTGGGGAAAAAAGGACGCCAATTTTGTTTGGGAGCCACGTCGCACGACAGCGCAATTGTCAGTTAAAACGACGCAGTGCCGAATCGCAAAAAGGGGCAAGGTCCTTTACCTGCATTTTGGTTCGGGTCTTAAGTGGTTAAAGCATGTTTTAAAACTTTTGTCCGCTGGAAACCTGTCCGCTAGGCCGTACACACGATCGGATATGTCCGCTGAAACTGGTCTGCTATACAATACCAACACCATTCACCCATCCGTATTATGTTGGTTGGATTTCTGACTTGCTGTACTTTTTTCTTGTGAAAATGTTCTAAAAACTTTAATCAAGAGGGATTAAACATGAAAATTACAGAACAAAGCTGTCAGATTGTGAAAACTTGACCCTTCATAGCGAACAGTATGTCTGAATCTGACAGACAGCAAAGTTAACCAATTTACTCTATATCATCCACAGCGCTGCTAATATTACTTCTTATAGCTTGAAAAAGATCTGCTGGACAAAAACATCGTTTGTGTCTTGTGGAAAAAAAAGGGCTTCTTTCTGTGACTTTATTTTCTTATTTGCTATCTCATTCATTTGTTTAGGATCTTAAAACGTATGTAGTACCTAAAAATGAACTTATTTTATTTTATTCCTTTTTGGTCTGAACAAATTTTAGTGATGCACCGAAATTTCAGCCGCCGAAAAAATATTGACCGAAAATTGTTTTCTGCACTCTGCCGAAACCGAAATTGTTGCCAATAATGGTGCGGGGTAGTGTGAGCTCTGCTGCCTGCATGTTTCCCCACAAGATGCAATGCCGAGGAAATGATTCCTCCACTCCCTCGGCCTGCTTTCAGCTAGTCTGCCGAAAGGCGTCCCGAGAGCTCACTGTGGAACAGCGTGGCACCCCGCCCATTGAAGGGGGAAGGAGTGAAAGCCAGGAGCCACAATACAAACGAGAGCGTATCCCACCCCGAGCGGCACACCACCGTCACAGCCTGCACTGAGACTGAGGAGAAGAACGAGCAGGTGGAGCACGGAGGGACCCGACCTGCAGTGAGAGCAATACAATTGCTAAATTACCGGACTGAGAGAAGGTACCCTCCCCTCACCTGAGCAGCACAGTGTTTCCTTATAATACAGCAACCCAGGACCATGAGATACAAGAAGCCAGCAAGTCGATTGTACCAGACACATCAGAGGGCTCAGGGGTGAGTCACAGTACATGGACATATGTATGAACTTTGTCTTTAACTTGTGCAGGACTTGTTTTTGCCCCCCCCCCCCCAGTGGCACTAATGGAATTTGTTTGAAGTGTAAAGGGACTGTAAATTGCCTAAAAGCACAATGAAATGTCAGGACAAGTCTTCTGTACCACGTCTGCAGTCTCTGACCATCTCCTGTACACAGGCATGGACTGGCCATAGGGACTACAGGGAGTTTCCCGGTGGGCCGATGGCTCAGTGGGCCGGTTTCAGTGACAGCCTGTCAAAGTAATGGCTGCGCAGCTCGCCCTCCACTTCATGCAGTGATGTGAGAAGAATGAGGAAAATACAGAGGAGAATAAGTGAAATAATAAAAAAGGTGAGTGAGGACTCCTTATGTTATGCTACTTATGTTTTTTTGCACAATTGCGTATAGTTTGTATACTGTTTTTGTTCTTGTTTGCAAACATAAAGTGGGCCGGTCTGGATAAAGTCCAGGGCCAAATTTTGGTCTCAGTCCATCCCTGCCTGTACAATGTCTGCAGTCTCTGGCCATCTCCTGCATCATATCTGCTAGAGGTGCACCGCATGGAAATTTTGCTAATACTATTAGCAATGTGTTATATAAAAATGTATACGTTTTATTTAAAATATATATTGTCATTTTTGGTATGGGTCATTTTCAGTTTCGGTTTCGGCCTGACATTTTTTTTTATTTCGTTTTGGTTCTGAAATTTCCATTTCGGTGCACCTCTAGTAAATATACCACTGAAAGTGTTTTGTTATATTTGTTTCATAAGCTCAAAAGAATACCCGTTGATCTTGCCTGAAATCTTATGAGCCGATAACTGCCTGTGCTCTCTGCCTGTGCTTTCTCTTAACATTACCAGTGTTCTTTGAGGACTGCATGACCCTGCCCATCTTTAAGATGGACAATGGGAGAGGGGTAAGGTTTCATAGCCATATTTTGTTTCTGTTGCACTCCCACTTGTGTGACAATAGTGAATGAGACCTGAGACCCATCACACGATTGGCAGAATGGACAGGAGATCCTATTAGACACCTAGGAGGAGGAAGAAGGAGACGCACGGCGGAAGCCGCCATAACGCAATGGAAGCAGCCACCCATAGGACCTAGATGGGGTAAGTGCAAGGCTGAATGACCAACTAACCGCGTTGGGGTGGGGGGTTATTGGTTTGGCGTGGGGTGCTGGCTCTGGGCTGGAGAAGTGCAGACTTTTCTGTGCATAGGTCACATATTGAGCGTGCTTCCTTTTTCAAGTCAAGTCAAGTCAAGCTTAATTGTCATTCTAATACACGTGAGGACATACAGTTGAACGAAATGTCGTATCTCACAGGGCCAGGACATATACACATCTTGGAACTACGTAACTGTACACATACTGTATATTTTCAAAAGTTTTTGTAGCAGCAAGTGTTTATAAAAGTGTCTAGTGCATATTCAAGAGTAAAATTGAGGGGAAGTGAGACATTTCTGATCACAATTTATAGGTTGTAGAAGCGGTTTCAAAGAGGATTGAGGGCTCTCACAGCCTGGGGGAAAAAACTGTAGAGCAGTCCAACAGTCCTGGGTTTGATACTCCGGTACCTTCTACCTGATGGCAAGAACTGGAAGATACTGTGGGAGGGATGGGTAGGATCCCTCACGATACTGGTAGCTTTGTTGGAGCATCGTGTATGGAAAATTGGTTGGAGGGAAGAGAGACACCAATAGTCTTTTCAGCCATCTTGACTAGCCGCTGCAGAGTCTTGCGGTAAGCAGAACTGCAGTTTCCGTACCAGACAATGATGCAGCTGGTCAGCATGCTTTCAATGGTTCTCCTATAGAATGTAGTAAGAATGGGTGGAGGGAGTCTGGATTTTTTAAGGTGGCTGAGAAAATATAGGCGCTGTTGTGCCTTCTTAGTTAGTGATGTGATGTTGGTTGTCCAGGTTATATCTTCTGAGATGTGCAATCCCAGGAATTTAATACTGTTTACTCTCTCCACATCAAGCTATTGATGGTTAGTGGGGCGGTGATAAACAGAATTTCTCCTGAATCCATCACAAACTCCTTTGTTTTGCTTACATTAAAGGGGTTGTAAAGACAAAAATATTTTCCTCTTAAATTAAAGTCTGACAGTAGCTGATAAAGTAAAAAGTAATGTTTTGCATTATAACTAGTTTGATACCTGTTGAAATCGAGCTGTTTTATTCACCTCCGTCATTCCTGAATCATTCTCACTGACTTCCTGGTTTGCGGTGCGCATTCATTCTTGCTACATCACGGCCTAATGGGAACTACAGTGAGGGATAAGAGAGCACCTTCACGCGGGGCTGTAGTCATAGGGAGGGGGTGAGCACATTCTGCTTTCCACCATGCAAAATGGCTCAGATGCTGGTGGAAAGCAAGAAGAGGAGAGACAGGAAATAGCATTTTCCAACCTGGATTACTATATTTTGGAGGTCAAAAGGAAAAACGAGGTAAGTGATATTTAAATGCTCTAGCTTACCGCAATCAATTGATCTAATAAAAAACGAACCTTTAGGCCGCGTACACACGAGGAGACATATCCGATGAAAATGGTCCGATCGTGTGTACGCGGCCTCAGTGTTAAGGAACAGGTTGTTTGTACTACACCATTTAACTAGTTGTGCCACTTTCTCTCTGTAGAGTGTTTCATCATTGTTGCTAATGAGACCAACCATTGTTGTGTCTCTCGCAAACTTGATGATATGGTTGGAGCTTGGCAGTACAGTCGTGGGTCAGCAGTGTAAAGAACAGCGGGCTGAGCACACATCCCTGTGGGGCACCCGTGCTCAGTGTGGTAGTGCTTGACGTGCTGCAGCCAACACAAACTGACTGAGGCCTTCCTCTTAAAAAGTCCAGGATCCAATTACAGAGGGGCAGGTTGAGGCCCAACGAGTTCAATTTAGTGATAAAATGCTGAGGAATTATTGTATTAAATGCTGGGCTAAAGTCAATGAACAGCATTCTAACATAAGAGTCTTTCTGTTCTAAGTGGGTAAGGGCCAAGTGAAGAGTAGAGGTTACTGCATCGTCCTTGGAGATGTTTGGATGGTATGCAAACTGATATGGGTCCACTGTCTTTGAAAGACTGGACTTAATGTGATGCATGACTAAACTCTCAAATCACTTCATCATTATTGGAGTTAGTGCTATGAGACGATAGTCATTCAAACAGAACACAGGTGTCTTCTTTGGCACTGGAATTATGGTGGTGAATTTAAGACACGTAGGGACAACCGCCGGGCTTTTACCTGTCCTTTAGTACACAGGAGTCTCAGCAGAGACTTCTAATGAAGAAAAAGTCTCTGAGCAGCCTTGATGCCCCTTAATTAGATTGGGGCTTCTTTCTAAGGTTATCCCTTTGCTTTTGCCACACATAGTAGTGCAAATGCTCTTAGCTGGCACACACAGTTCGTCAACAGTAAGATAAATATCTTTGAATATCCTGGAAAATAAATCAAAATGAAGTGTTATGGCAGAAAAGTAATTATGTAGATATAGTGAATGTGTGAACTTTAGAATTAGCACATGGCAGTTTCTTACAGTGAATACTGTGGATAAAAGAGGATCTGTTAAATGCAGAGATATGACAGCAATCTTTAAGGAGGCGTGATATGTAAATACAATCTTAGTGTAATACCATAGCAGAATTATCTCTCTTCTATCATTCTTAGAGCAACATCAGGCAATCAATGTTGTTCGCATAAAGCAACAGTAAACTGTGATCTTTTATGGTTTCTTGTTTAAAGGCTTTGTTCTCCTTTTTTGGACAGAATTTCACTTTTCATAATTAATAGAAGCCTTTTCTATTGTTATTTCTGGCCCAGCCATCTTAATGTGTTTTTTTTTTTGTCATACCTTTCTTTTGGTCACGTGACATCCAGGAAGCTTTGAATCCCAGAACGTACAGCCTTGCTGCATCACAGAAAAGGGCACATTAAGGTGTGTTCAACATGCTGGACCACATCTCCCTCACCTTCCACCCATTTTCTGTACAATATGATTGCACAATCCCCCTTAGAGGGGTTTGGAACTTTAAATGAGGCATGTGGGATCACACATCTTTATCCCTATCTGTATGCAAGAAAAGGAGGATTTGGGACTTTAAATGAGGTAGGTCTAGCATGGCTAAAACATGAGTCAGTGTAAGAAGATATGTTTTATAAAATACAGTAGGGTAACTTGGTAGTGGATGAAATAAAACTAAAAAGAAAATCTAAAAAGAAAATGGTGCACCAAAATTGGCCTGACGCACGTAGTTTCCTACCACAGCATAAGGGGCGAGTGCACCAATGTCTGTAAAAAAGCATAAACAAAACAAATTGGTCCAATGTGACCTCGACAGCAGGTGTGTGTGACCCCCTGGATGGGTTCACTATACAAAAATTAGGCACCTCAGGGAAAGATATGAAATGAGGGGAACTCATCCAGTCATGTGCAAGCACAAATTATGGCCCAGATTCACAGAGCACTTACGCCAACGTATAGCACATTACGGCGACGTAAGTGTAAATGTGGGCCGCCGTATGTGTGTGGCAGACCCACAAACCAACATGCGCCTAAAAACAGGCTACACCCCGCTGACGTAGCTTGCACACGCCAGTGTAGGGTGAGCGCACATATGGGCTGGACGCATGGTGCTGCTCCCATTGATTAGCCATTCATACATGCAAATGAGGGAAATATGGCGATTCACGAACGTGCGTGCGCCCGACGCATGCAACGCGAGATGCGCGTAAGTTGTACATCTGGCGTAAAGTTATTCCCCATAGATGAGGTGCAACCCGGCAACAGACATGCAAAGGTCTGCAACAGGGAACACAAGCTGGCTTATTGTGCGTTGGATGTGTATTTGGCTGGGCGTACGTTAAGTACACGGCATATGTGGTGATCCAGCGTAGCTTAGGCAGTTGTGCCGGTGTGGTTGTGAGCAGGCACAGGAGAGTGCTGTGCATGCGTCCACGTCATGGCGACGTCACGGCGCATGCGCAGTTCATGATACGCCGGGCGTAAAACACTGCACCACGCTCGGACCATGATTTGCATGGGGTCACGCCCACTTCCACCTACGCCTTCGAAACCCACACCATGCTGGCGCAGCGTTGGGAGCACTGGCTTGCTGAATGCAATGCTTGCCTCTCCGCGCTACGTTGGCGTGCCGTACGGTATGTGCGCTACGGCGGCGTAATGTGCGCCTTGCTCTCTGTGAATCTGGGCTTATGTTTTTTATTTTCCTTGCATGTCCCCCTCGGATCTACAGCGACTGCACTTCTAAGTGCACTTGCAGTGCAAAGTGGATTTGCCTTTCGTAAATAATTTCATATACAGTATATGATGATCATGTTGTGGTCGTATTACAATATTTCATTGTATTCTCTTTGAATTATTTACATGTAATGTTGTTTATAGTCTTCTCTAGAGAACCCCAGTCCTAGGGAAGCGACAAGCGAAATGCATTGAGAAAGGCCTCAACCATATCTAACATCTCTCCATGTGGATATTGTACACCCATGTTTGGTATACTCTATTCTTTATATTTCGGCCTTAGTATAATATGCCCCCATCTGATTGTTCAATCCTATGCTATGAATGGGCTCATAGGGGATTCTTTTTGGGGGATGCACATACAGTAGTACATGTTTTTACATGTGATCTTTTTAATGTCTAATTGTATGTTCATTCTGTATTAATAAAACTATTTAATTTTAAATCTGGGTTGTAACTGATTTCTTTGAGAGAAGACACACCTTTAAAGTCCCACAAATGTACTTCTTTTCCTTACGAACATTCAAACTTGTCATTATATTGGGATCCAGTGTGATTTGGATTCACTAATACCCTTGGCATTGATTTAAGTCTAAATCCATGTGTATTTATCTGTTTCTTCCTATTAGTGACCCTGCCACATTATTTAGGCCACTTGAAAGTTGGACATATACATTACAGTCTAGTTGTACAGCATTACAATCATGTCTGGGAGCCTAAAGAATTTATAATAAGTTATATAATATCTGATGCAATAAGTATGAATGAGTGGAAGTTGCTGCTATTTAGAAAATTCCATTGATATTACTCTGCTTTGTCCCAGTTAGACTGCTCTAACTGTACAGAGTATTTTATACAAATAGGGTGTGGCATGGCTAGAGTGGATTAGGGGGAGCATGGCAATATCCCAGTTTCAGGTTGAAAAATGTTGGGAGATTATTCCAGGACATGGAAAAATATGACAGTTGGACTTTTATAGCCTAAATATAGCCCGTGGGCTTAATGAAAAAAATCAAATTTCCTCTAAGGCCCTGTACACACGAGCAAATGAATCTGTTCAAATCGGTCTGACAGACCGATTTGATCAGATTTGTCTGCTGGCTGTTTTGGTTTGATCGCTGTACACACGATCAAACCAAAATCCCTGCCGGCAGACAGCGCGGTGACGTGGCGGTGATGTTGACGCCGCCACGTCACCAAATCCATTTGACGCATGTGTGGGCAGATATGTCTGCTGGTTAGCGTACTAACCAGCAGACATATCGGTCCGACGGGTTCCCAGCAGACAGATTTTAAAGCAGGCTTTAAAATCTGTCTGCTGGACAAATCTGTCGGCTCGCCCGTACACACGATCAAATCTGTCTGCTGAGACAGTCTGTCAGACCGTTTTCAGCAGATAGATTTGATCGTGTGTACGCGGCCTAACAGCATGGATGGATGAACTCACAAATGCCAAATAATATCTGCATCTGTTTGGATGCAGGCACTGTCCAGCTGACATTTTTCTATTTGGCCACTTCGAGAAAAGTTAATTGAAAAATTGACTTTTTTTGATTTGGGTGGTGCTGACAGGGCCACAAGATGGAACAAAATTGGGTTAAATCATGCTAAAATTAATGCATGTATGGCCAATTTAAGTCTGCTATTATGACACCGTAAGGACTAAGCACAAAAAGCCGCCAAAAAATTATTATTATATTGTTAAATTAAAATGATTATTTTCAGAATTTCGTTAACTGTTAAAGTAAAAGTTTTCTTCTAGTTTGATTATTCGTTTATTCACACATTTAATAAAATAAGTATTTGTGTAGAAAAATAATTAGCAATAAAAAAACGTGAGCTCCTTAAAGTTAAAATATTCAGAATGATACATTTACAAATTCATGTTCCGCTTGATAAAAACACAGTGTTATTTAGTTTGGACTACAATTAGCACCTTCTTTGTGAACTCATCCATGTACTGTATCTAATATAAAGCAAGCAGTTTTACACAGTACTTTAACCACTTCACCCCCAGAAGGATTTACCCCCTTCCTGACCAGAGCACTTTTTGTGATTTGGCACTGCGTCGCTTTAACTGACAATTGCACGGTCGTGCGATGTGGCTCCCAAACAAAATTGGCGTCCTTTTTTTCCACAAATAGGGCTTTCTTTTGGTGGTATTTGATCATCTCTGCGATTTTTATTTTTTGCGCTATAAACAAAAATAGAGCGACTATTTTGAAAAAAATTCAATATTTTTTACATTTTGCTGTAATAAATATCCCCAAAAAATATCTAAAAAAACATTTTTTTTCCTCAGTTTAGGCCGATACGTAATCTTCTACATATTTTTCGTAAAAAAAAATCGCAATTAGCGTTTATTGATTGGTTTGCGCAAAATTTATAGCGTTTACAAAAAAGGGGGTAGTTTTATGGCATTTTTATTAATATTTTTTTTTACTAGTAATGGCGGCGATCAGCAGGTTTTTTTCAGCACCGAGACATTATGGCGGACACATCGGACAATTTTGACACATTTTTGGGACCATTGGCATTTTTATAGCGATCAATGCTATAAAAATGCATTGGATTTCTATAAAAATGCCATTGGCAGTAAAGGGGTTAACACTAGGGGGCAGGGAAGGGGTTAAGTGTGTTCCTGGTGTGTTCTAACTGTATGGGGGGGGGGGTGGCCTCACTAGGGGAAATCACTGATCTTCTGTTCTAGCGGCCGAAATAGATAGGACGTAGAGCTACGTGCTCTCGCCCAGCAGTGCCACCGTCCCGCCGTATAACTGCGGTGGGCGGTCGGCAAGCAGTTAAACACTAATTTTTAGACATAGCCTTCAACAGACACTCATTTATAGCTGAATTAAAAGAGTAATTCAAATAGCTTCCTAAAAGACACAGCAATTGACAGAGGCAGCTTGAGACTTTGTGAGGCCTTAGGCAAAACTTAGACATGAGGCCCCACTTATACCCATAATGGGAAAAATAATATAAATGATAAAAATTAACTGTATAGATGCATATATTAACAGCTGCATAAACACTGCCACTGTGCACCATCAAATGCTGCCACTGCGCCCCATCAAATGCTGCCACTGTGCCCCAGCAAATCCTCAAATCCTATGAATTATAAATTTACTGTGCCCATCAAATGCCGCCTCATTGTGCCTATCAAATGCCACCACAGTGCCCCATGCCGCCACTGTGCCTATCAAATGCAGCTACTGTGCCCATGAAATGCAGCCTCTGTGCCCATTAAACACAGCCACTGTGTCCTTCAAATGCAGCCACTGTGCCCCATCAAATGCTGCCACTGTGCCCCATCAAACACTGCCACTGTGCCCCATCAAATGCTGCCACTGTGCCCCAACAATTGCTGCCACTGTGCCCCAGCAAATGCTGCCACTGTGCCCCAGCTAATGCTGCCACTGTGCCCATCAAACACAGCTACTGTGCACATCAAACACAGCCACTGTGCACATAAAATGCCGCCACTGTTCCCCATCAAATGCCACCTCACTGTGCCCATCAAATGCCACCTCAGAGTGCCTATCAAATGCCGCCACAGTGCCTATCAAACGCAGCTACTGTGCCCATGAAATGCAGCCACTGTGCCCATTAAACACAGCCACTGTGTCCTTCAAATGCAGCCACTGTGCCCCATCAAATGCTGCCACTGTGCCCCATCAAATGCTGCCACTGTGCCCCATCAAATGCAAACTCACAGTACCCCATTAAATGCTGCCACTGTGCCCCATCAAATGCAACCTCACAGTGATCCATCAGTGCCCCATCAAATGCCGCCACAGTGCCCCATGAAACACAGCCATGGTGCCCCACAAATGCTGCCACTGTGCCACATCAAATGCCGCCACTGTGCCACATCAAATGCCGCCACTGTGCCTCATCAAATGCCGCCACTGTGCCTATCAAACGTAGCCACTGTGCCTATCAAATGCTGCCACTGTGCCCCATCAAATGCCCCACTGTGCCACATCAAATGCCACCACCATGCCCCATCAAATGCCGCCACTATGCCCATGAAACGCAGCCACTGTGCACATCAAATGCTGCCACTGTGCCCCAACAAACGCTGCCAATGTGCCCCAACAAACACTGCCACTGTGCCCGATCAAATACTGCCACTGTGCCCCATCAAATGCTGCTACTGTGCCCCATTAAATGCTGCCACTGTGCACATCAAATGCTGCCACTGTGCACATCAAACAATGCCACTGTGCCCCATCAAACTCTGCCACAGTGCCCGTTAAATGCCACCTCACTGTGCCCAAATGCCGCCACAGTGCCCCATCAAATGCTGCCACTGTGCCCCATCAAATTCTGCCACTGTGCCCCATCAAATTCTGCCACTGTGCCCCAGCAAACGCTGCCACTGTGCCCCAGAAAATGCTGCCACTGTGCCCATCAAACACAGCTACTGTGCACATTAAACACAGTCACTGTGCACATAAAATGCTGCCACTGTGCCCCAGCAAATGCCGCCACTGTGCCCCATCAAATGCAACCTCACAGTGACCCATCAGTGCCCCATCAAATGCCGCCACAGTGCCCCATGAAACACCCACAAACGCTGCCACTGTGCCACATCAAATGCCGCCACTGTGCCACATCAAATGCCGCCACTGTGCCCCATCAAATGCCGCCACTGTGCCTATCAAACATAGCCACTGTGCCTATCAAATGCCGCCATTGTGCCCCATCAAATGCCGCCACTGTGCCACATCAAATGCCGCCACTATGCCCATGAAACGCAGCCACTGTGCACATCAAATGCTGCCACTGTGCCCCAACAATCGCTGCCAATGTGCCCCAACAAACACTGCCACTGTGCCCGATCAAATACTGCCACTGTGCCCCAATAAATGCTGCCACTGTGCCCTATCAAATGCTGCCACTGTGCACATCAAATGCTGCCACTGTGCACATCAAACGATGCCACTGTGCCGCATCAAACTCTGCCACAGTGCCCGTTAAATGCCACCTCACTGTGCCCAAATGCCGCCACAGTGCCCCATCAAATGCCGCCACAGTACCCCATCAAATGCCACCACAGTGCCCCATCAAATGCTGCCACTGTGCCCCATCAAATGCTGCCACTGTGCCCCATCAAATGCAGCCACTGTGCCCATGAAATGCAGCCACTGTGCCCATGAAATGCAGCCACTGTGCCCATTAAACACAGCCACTGTGTCCTTCAAATGCAGCCACTGTGCCCCATCAAATGCTGCCACTGTGTCCCATCAAACGCTGCCACTGTGCCCCATCAAATGCTGCCACTGTGCCCCATCAAATGCTGCCACTGTGCCCCATCAAATTCTGCCACTGTGCCCCAGCAAACGCTGCCACTGTGCCCCAGAAAATGCTGCCACTGTGCCCATCAAACACAGCTACTGTGCACATTAAACGCAGTCACTGTGCACATAAAATGCTGCCACTGTGCCCCAGCAAATGCCGCCACTGTGCCCCATCAAATGCCACCTCATTGTGCCCATCAAATGCCACCTCACTGTGCCTATCAAATGTCACCTCACTGTGCCTATCAAATGCCGCCACAGTGCCTATCAAACACAGCTACTGTGCCCATAAAATGCAGCCACTGTGCCCATTTGTCATGTCCTGTGTGTTGTAAGAGACACAAGACTCTGGTCTGGAGCAATGGATGTTTATTTCTGTACAGGCTGTACACTGCAACATGCATCTCAGGACAGTACACATCTCTGCTTCCTACGTGTGCTTTCACTAAGATGGCTGCTATGCTTCTTGACCCTTGTCACCACTGCTGGGTGGAGCCAGCCTTAAAGTGCCAGTACATGTGGAACCCTTCAGATATAACACCTTCCATCCATCCCTCAAAAAAAAAACACAACAAAACAATAACAGGCACAAAACATTAACTGATAACTGTCCAATAACAGTCCTCCAAACAAAAGAGGAATTACAGGACTTCAAGCTTCCAGGGACAATTGCGGGGTTAATATGTTATTGAATCACTCCCGTCGGCCCCGTCGAAAGTCTCGTAACCGCTCTTGCAACTGAAACCGGTCAGGAGGGCGACAGTGTTGTTGAGGCCGGGTATCCAGCGATTCAGGACTGGAGGAAACAGGGCTGGCCGGAATGGGTACCGGCAGGGCCAAGAAGGGATCCCCCAACTCAGAGGGTAAACAGACCTTCGGACCAGAGCTGGAGGGCTCTGTTGGAGCTGAGTTCAAAAGTTCAGAGTCCCCACAATCATCAGTCTCTGTGCATCCTGACACTGGTGGTTCAACCGGCATCAGGGATTCGGGCAGTTGAGAACGAGGATGCAGTTGGTCCGCATGACGTCTGCAAAAGGAACCATCTTCCAGGCGAACCTTGTACATCTTGGGTCCCAAAGTCTCTGCAATGACAGCAGGAAGCCAACAGGTGTTGGAAGCCCCATGAGATCGGGCCCATACCTTTTCTTGGGCTGTGATTTGGGGGAGCTCATTGTGTTTGACCATCTTGTCTTGGGACTGCAGTACATGTTCCTGGACTGTTTGAGGGCGGAGCATATCCAAAACAGTCCATGGCTGCCGACCCAGAAGGAGTTCTGCTGGAGTTATCCCAGTGGTTGCATGTGGTGTGTTTCTGTAAGCAGAAAGGAAGGAGTCCAGCTGCTGGGGTGACAGAGACTGTTGTTTACTTGCAGCCACTGTAGCTATGAAATAGCGTTTGAAAGTCTGCACAAACCTCTCTGCTTGACCATTTGTAGCTGGGTGGTAAGGTGCGGTCAACTTGTGCTTGATGTTGTGGGCAGTCAGGAAATGCTGAAACTCCTGACTGGTGAATTGTTGTAACGTTACTGCCGTTACTATCTGCAATCCGAGCGCAGCTGTATCTTTTGCTGACAGCTGCGCTCCGTTCTGTGACCTGTCCGCGTCACTTCCGGTGCGCGGACGTCTGCGCTCCACGCTGGAACGCGGAAGTGCGTCCCAGTGCGCACGCCCATCTCCTTCACAATCACCCGGGCTATTTAAACCCCTAGGTTCGGCGGCAGGGTGTTCGGTTATTCTCGTTGAACCCCTGCCGCCACCTGGGATCCCTGCAAGCTGCCTCAGCCCTGCTGTCTCTCCAGACCAGAGGACTCCCAACTTGCCTGAACTACCTGCCCTGTCTGAATCCAGCTAAGACCTCCAGATCCCCTCCTAGTGGATCTTCATCATGGAACCTGCATCTGCATAAGGAGAGATCAAGCTGACAGGATTAACCCCTGGCCTCAGCCAAAACCGCAAGTACCCTGTTACCAGGAAATATCAATCATACTAACAGTAGTATTCCCTATGTAGAAGGACTGTGTGTATTCTCTCTGTAGCTGCTAATCATCACTTGGAGACCTGTCATATTCTATGCATGTCTGTACATATCACTGACACTGGGTTTTAACCCCTACTTATACAAGCTCAGCTTATGTTAAATTCATTACCTTACCAAGCAGGACTGCCATATACTTCTTAAGAGACTTATACTTTGTTATTTGAATACTAGCCTATGATTCAATAAGCTAAGTCTTACTATCTTGTTCCACCGGAGGTTGTGATGATTTAACCCCAGCTCTCAGTTCATCTTGAGAGAGGTTGGTGGTTGACCTGAGAAGCCTCCAAGCTGGAATCCACACATAAAGCCTAAAACCCGAGTTTAACCGCAGAGGCGTTACATAATAACCGAACCCAAAGACGTTTTTTTTTTAATTTTAAAATGGATCCAGCAGATCTTGCCAATCACTTAGTTGGACTTTCTCAAAGGGTTGAGACCCTTACCACTTCTCTAAATGACCTTCGTCTGGAGAATGATGCCCTCCGGAATCAAAATCTGGCGCAAGCGAGAGACAGACCTGAGCCTAAGGTCTGCCCCCCAGAAACCTTCTCTGGAGATAGAAAGCTCTTTCGCCAGTTCATCAGCTCGTGCCGTCTAATGTTTGAGTTACGCCCCCGCACCTACTTCTCCGATAGAGTCCGTATTCTGACCTTAATCTCCTACCTTAAAGGAGAACCCAGAATTTGGGCTGACGCCTACTTAGAAGAGCATGGGGACCTCCTGGGTGCATTCGACACATTCCTGAATGAGATGTCGCTATTATATGATGACCCTAATAAGCAACTCACTGCAGAAAACTCGATCAGAAATCTCAAACAAGGGAAAAGACCAGTTGAGGACTATATATCTGAATTCAAATGTTGGTGCAGGGAGACCCAGTGGTCAGACATTGCTCTCCGGAATCAGTTTCGCTTAGGCTTAACGGATGCGATGAAGGATGAGATTGCCCGTGTTGAAATCCCAGCAACTTTAGAAGATCTTATGCATCTCTCCATTTCAATTGATCGACGCCTCCGAGAGAGAAAGGCCGAACGAGCTAATACATACCTCCCAACACCTTTCAAGAGGTCCGGATCACCCCCCAAGGGTGTGCCTATGGAACTTGGTGCCATTAAAGGACCTTTGTCCTCCGTTGAGAAGCAACGCCGCAGGGCTCAAAACCTCTGCCTATACTGCTCAGCCCCAGACCATCTTGTGTCCAACTGTCCCCTCCTTAAGAGGAACTCAGAAGGTAATTTTCTTCACATTAGCAAGCTCATTTCTAGTAGAACAACCTCTAACCAATACATTTTCTTTCCCCTTACCTTACAGTGGGATCAAAAAAGGACTAACATTAACGCAATGGTTGACAGCGGTGCCTGTGGTAATTTTATAGATTCAAAGGTTTTAGAATCTAATAAAATTCCTTATGTGTGTAAGCAATTCCCTGTGTCTCTCACTTTTATTGATGGTTCTAGCTCCTCCTCTGGCCCTGTTTTACTCCAAACTATCCCCCTCCTGGTGACCTGTGCAACTGGCCATACTGAGACTCTAGTCTTCGACGTTATTACGTCACCTGTATTCCCAATAGTTCTCGGCCTACCATGGCTACGCCTTCACCAACCTACCTTCCAGTGGTCAACCAGTTCCTTAACCCTACAGTCCAATTACTGTAAGGAAACTTGCTATCCAATTTATTCGATCTCATCTACGGAAATTCATCAGGCTATTCTCCCAGCTTATTTACAAGATTTCGCGGATGTCTTCTGTAAGGCCAATGCTGAACAACTCCCCCCACACCGCATTTACGATTGTCCTATTGATCTCATTCCAGATAGTCAAATCCCTACAGCACGAATCTACCCATTGTCACAACCAGAACTCGTACACCTCAAAGAATACCTGGACGAGAACCTCAAGAAAGGTTTCATCAGACCTTCCACCTCTCCAGCAAGCGCAGCAATGTTCTTCGTTAAAAATAAGGACAATTCCCTCAGACCAATTATTGACTACCGATCTCTTAATAGCATCACTATAAAGAATAGATATCCCCTACCATTAATCCCAGAACTTATCGAGCGTCTCCAATCCGCCAAAATTTTCACAAAACTAGACCTCAGGGGTGCCTACAATTTGATCAGGATCCGTCCGTGTGATGAATGGAAGACTGCTTTTAAAACTCGGTACGGTCTCTATGAATATTTGGTAATGCCATTTGGCTTGTGCAATGCACCCGCCACATTTCAGTGGTTCATCAACGATATTTTTCGCGACTTGCTCGACATCTGTGTTGTTATTTACCTGGATGACATCTTAGTTTTTTCTGACACTCCCGAGGAACACATCAAGCATGTGCGTTGGGTCTTGGCCAGACTCAGAACCCACTCCTTATTCGCAAAACTCGAAAAATGTGTTTTCTCCCAATCTAGTATCTCCTTCCTCGGATATCTTATTACTCCTAAAGGTATCCAGATGGACACCTCCAAAGTCGAGTCCATCCTATCCTGGCCGGTTCCTCATTCGAGGAAGGCTCTTCAGCGATTCCTAGGATTTTCTAACTATTACAGAAAATTTATTAAAGATTTCTCAACTATTGTAAAACCACTAACTGCTCTAACCAGCACAAAGACACCTTTTTCTTGGTCTGAAGAGGCACAGAGATCCTTTGACACACTCAAGCTTAAGTACACCTCTGCTCCAATACTTCAAATCCCTAACCCTCTTTATCATTTCACATTAGAGGTTGATGCCTCACATTTCGCCTTGGGAGCTGTACTTTCCCAAAGACCAACCTTATCCGATCCTTCACATCCAGTTGCCTTTTACTCCAGGACCTTAACACCAGCCGAGAAGAACTACCCTGTTGGGGAAAAGGAACTCCTCGCTATAAAAGTTGCTTTAGCTAACTGGAGACATCTATTGGAGGGTTCCACATACCCTATCACAATCCTCACAGACCATCGCAATTTACAGCATCTCAAGGCCTGTAAGACCCTGTCCTCTCGCCAAGTTAGATGGAGCCTATTTTTTGACAGATTTAATTTCGTCATTTCCTATCGACCAGGTACACAAAATGTTAAGGCTGACTCTCTTTCACGGATGTACGAAGACCAAACAACTGAGATTCCCCCACTTTCCATTATTTCTCCCAACCGATTCATTGGGGCATCTACCACTTTTAAACAGTTGCTTACTCAAAGTCTCTCCAAGGATCCTTTCCAATTACCAAAAGGTCTCATAAGACAACCCAATGGACTATACACCTTCAACAACAAGATTTACATTCCACCTGATTTACAACTCAAACTCCTTAAACAACTCCACGATTCTCCACTGGCGGGTCATCCTGGTGTTAGCAAAACCATTCACCTTGTCAAAAGAGATTACTGGTGGCCCCACTTATCCAAAACTGTTCAAAATTATGTCAGTTCATGTGTGATTTGTGCCACCAATAAACACTCAAGGAAACCTCCCTACGGTCTTCTAACTTCTATCCCAATACCCGACAGACCATGGGATGTCATATCCTTGGATTTCATAGTCGATCTTCCGAAGTCACAAGGAGCTAATACCATCATGGTCACAGTTGACTTATTAACGAAGATGGCTCACTTTATTCCCCTAAAGAAATTACCAACATCTTGAGAGACAGCGAAAGCTTTCATCTCCCACATTCTTAAGCTTCATGGATTACCTTCCCAAATCATCTCAGACCGTGGCTCCCAGTTCATTTCCAAATTCTGGAGAGCCCTCTGTCACACCTTACGAATAGATCATCGAATGTCAACTGCCTACCATCCTCAGACAAACGGGCAAACTGAGCGTGTCAACCAGACACTGGAACAGTACCTACGATGCTATTGCACTCATCTGCAGGACGACTGGTTCCATCTACTGCCACTTGCGGAATTTGCGTATAACAATGCCACAAGCTCTTCCTCTCTTTTCTCACCATTTTACGCAAATTACGGTTTCCATCCCAGCAGTTTACCATCTTCTTCCCTTACTAATAATGTTCCAGCTGCGCAACATTATCTTCTGATCCTGAAGAAGACTCTCAGTACTCTTCGCTCCAATCTTGAAGCGGCTCAACAAAGACAAAAAAAATACTATGATGCTCATAGAAGACTACCCCCTACATACAAGGTTGGTGATTTAGTCTGGCTTTCCACTCGGAATTTACGCCTTAAAATACCGTCAAAGAAACTCGGGCGTCAATACACTGGACCTTTCCCAATTTCCCATATCATCAATAACAATGCTGTCAAACTACTTCTACCTCCAGAATGGAAGATACATCCCTCCTTCCATGTATCACTTATCAAACCCTTCACACCTAATCCATACCCTAACAGAGATCCTCAACCCCCTCCTCCTGTCGACGTGCTTGGTGAGACCGAGTATGAGATTGAAAAGATTCTTGATTCTAAAAAACAGGGTTCCTCCCTTCTATACTTGATACGGTGGAAGGGATATACACATCTTGATGATTCCTGGGAAGACTCTTCACATATTCATGCTCCCCGACTTCTTAGGCAATTCCATCATAGGTATCCTGATCGACCAGCTCCTACAGGGTGCACTATTGGTGCCCCCTTGAGGGGGGGGGTATGTAACGTTACTGCCGTTACTATCTGCAATCCGAGCGCAGCTGTATCTTTTGCTGACAGCTGCGCTCCGTTCTGTGACCTGTCCGCATCACTTCCGGTGCGCGGACGTCTGCGCTCCACGCTGGAACGCGGAAGTGCGTCCCAGTGCGCACGCCCATCTCCTTCACAATCACCCGGGCTATTTAAACCCCTAGGTTCGGCGGCAGGGTGTTCGGTTATTCTCGTTGAACCCCTGCCGCCACCTGGGATCCCTGCAAGCTGCCTCAGCCCTGCTGTCTCTCCAGACCAAAGGACTCCCAACTTGCCTGAACTACCTGCCCTGTCTGAATCCAGCTAAGACCTCCAGATCCCCTCCTAGTGGATCTTCATCATGGAACCTGCATCTGCATAAGGAGAGATCAAGCTGACAGGATTAACCCCTGGCCTCAGCCAAAACCGCAAGTACCCTGTTACCAGGAAATATCAATCATACTAACAGTAGTATTCCCTATGTAGAAGGACTGTGTGTATTCTCTCTGTAGCTGCTAATCATCACTTGGAGACCTGTCATATTCTATGCATGTCTGTACATATCACTGACACTGGGTTTTAACCCCTACTTATACAAGCTCAGCTTATGTTAAATTCATTACCTTACCAAGCAGGACTGCCATATACTTCTTAAGAGACTTATACTTTGTTATTTGAATACTAGCCTATGATTCAATAAGCTAAGTCTTACTATCTTGTTCCACCGGAGGTTGTGATGATTTAACCCCAGCTCTCAGTTCATCTTGAGAGAGGTTGGTGGTTGACCTGAGAAGCCTCCAAGCTGGAATCCACACATAAAGCCTAAAACCTGAGTTTAACCGCAGAGGCGTTACAATTGTGCACCGTTGTCCATGACGATTTCTCTGGGGTATCCAAACGTAGCAGCGAGATGTAACAGTTTGGAAACCGTTGCCTTAGTCGTTGGCTGAGTAACAGGAATGACTTCAGGCCACTTTGAATGGGCGTCCACTATGATCAAGAAGGTGTGTCCTCTGATCGGGCCTGCAAAGTCCAAGTGTAGGCGAAATCAAGGAACCGTGGGCCAAGTCCAGGGCTGGACGCACCCTCGAGGAGGGTCTCTTGCCAATTGTGCACATCCAGCACAAGCATTCAGATTGAGTCTAGGTTTGGCCACCACACATAGCCTCTGGCTTTTTTTTAATACGTGTGCCCCCGGGATGACCGGTATGTAGCAAGTCCAGAATGTGTCTCCGGAGGGTCTGTGGAATGATCACTCGGTCTCCCCATAAAACACAGTTGCCAGCCACAGTTAATTCCATGCGATTACGGAAATAAGGTTCATACTCCTGTGTGACAGTTGCAGGCCAACCGTACTGTACCCAGGAGAGTATTGTTTTAAGAAAGGTATCCTTGGTTGTATGGGCTGCTATCTCCCCAGAAGACAAGAAGGACAGGCTGGTGTAACGGCAACTCTTGACCGGTGGAGAAGAGTCCATGGGCCTCCCTGTCAGTCGGGACATTGCGTCCGCATTAGCATTGGCATCATGACCACGATACTGATTTTTGTAGTTGTATGCCCCCAAGAATAGGGCATAGCGTTGGAGGCGGGCCTCAGTAGTCTGGGAGATGCCTTTGTCAGGGCTAAAGATCTGAAGGAGTGGTTTATGGTCCATCAGTATGGTGAATTCCCTACCATACAGGTAAAGATGAAACTTCTTAATTGCCCATATCAGCGTAAGAGCCTCTTAGTCAATGTGTGAGTAATTGCTTTCTGCTTTTGTCAAAGACCTGGAGGCAAATGCCACTGGTTTTTCTGCCCCATCTGGTAAGATGTGGGATAGTACCGCCCCCAGACCATAAGGTGAGGCATCACAAGCCAAGGTGAGAGGCTTCTGGAGGTCATAATGCACGAGCATGCGTGACGCCAACAGCTTCCGCTTAGAAACTTCAAAAGCACGTTGGCATGCAGCCGACCAGTCCCATCTGGAGTGTTTCTCCAAAAGCTTGTTCAACGGAAACAAGGTGTGTGCCAGATCTGGCTGGAATTTGTGGTAATAGTTCAGCAAGCCAAGGTATGATCGCAGCTGCTGGACGTTGGTTGGGGCTGGAGCTTTGACTAAAGCATCAACCTTGGCTTCCGTGGTGTGTATACCTTCTGCATCCACTGTGCCCCATCAAACGCTGCCACCGTGCCCCATCAAATGATGCCTTACTGTGCATATTAAATGCCGCCACAGTGCCCCATCAAATGCCGCCACTGTGCCCCATGAAACAGCAACGGTGCCCCACAAATGCTGCCACTGTGCCTCAAATGCCACCACACATAAAATGCCATCACTGTGCCCCATCAAATACTTCCACTGTGCCCCATCAAAATTTGCCACTGTGCCAGGGTACAGACAACCTACCTCCTCCTCGCTTCTGTGACTTGGTCCCCATCAGGAGAAGCAAAACGTGAGATTCTCTCTCTCTCTCTCTCTCTCTCTCTCTCTCTCTCTCTCTACGTGACCTGCAGTCCTCTGTGAGAACTACAACTCCCACCATGCACTGGGGCTGCTGTCACCAACTTTAGGGGAAAGGTGTGATGTCCTGTGTGTTGTGAGAGACACAAGACTCTGGTCTGGAGCAATGGATGTTTATTCAGTACAGGCTGTACACTGCAACATGCATCTCAGGACAGTACATCTTATCTGCTTCCCACATGAGCACACTCTAAGATGGCCACCGTACCCCTTGACCCTTGTCATCACTGCTGGGTGGAGCCAGCCTTAAAGTGCCAGTACATGTGGAACCCTTCAGGTATAACACCTTCCATCCATCCCTCAAAAAACAAAAACAAAAACAAAAAAAAACACAATAAAACCATAACAGAAACAAAACATTAACTGATAACTGTCCAGTAACAGTCCTCCAAACACAGGAAAATTACAGGACTTCAAGCTTCCAGGGACAGTTGCGGTTAATATGTCATTGAATCACTTCCGTCGTCCCCGTCGAAAGTCTCGTAACCGCTCTTGCAACTGCAACCGGTCAGGAGGGCGACAGTGTCGTTGAGGCCGGGCATCCAGCGATTCGGGACCGGAGGAAACAGGGCTGGCCGGAATGGGTACCGGCGGGGCCAAGAAGGGATCCCCCAACTCAGAGGGTAAACAGACCTCCGGACCAGAGCTGGAGGGCTCTGTTGGAGCTGAGTTCAAAAGTTCAGAGTCCCCACAATCATCAGTCTCTGTGCATCCTGATCCGCTGGGAGCAGAACCTTGAGACACTGGTGGTTCAGCCGGCATGAGGGATTCGGGCAGTTGAGAACGAGGATGCAGTTGGTCCGCATGACGTCTGCAAATGGAACCATCTTCCAGGCGGACCTTGTACATCTTGGGTCCCAAAGTCTCTGCAATGACAGCAGGAAGCCAACGGGTGTTGGAAGACCCATAAGATCGGGCCCATACCTTTTGTTGGGCTGTGAATCCGGGAAGCTCATGGTGTTTGACCATCTTGTCTTGGGACTGCAATACATGTTCCTGGACTGTTTGAGGGCGGAGCATATCCAAAACAGTCCATGGCTGCCGACCCAGAAGGAGTTCTGCTGGAGTTTTACCAGTGGTTGCATGTGGTGTGTTTCTGTAAGCAGAAAGGAAGGAGTCCAGCTGCTGGGGTGACAGAGACTGTTGTTTACTTGCAGTCACTGTAGCTTTGAAATAGCGTTTGAAAGTCTGCACAAACCTCTCTGCTTGACCATTTGTAGCTGGGTGGTAAGGTGCGGTCAACTTGTGCTTGATGTTGTGGGCAGTCAGGAAAAGCTGAAACTCCTGACTGGTGAATTGTGTCCGTGACGATTTCTCTGGGGTATCCAAACGTAGCAGCGAGATGTAACAGTATGGAAACCGTTGCCTTAGTCGTTGGCTGAGTAACAGGAATGACCTCAGGCCACTTTGAATGGGCGTCCACTATGATCAAGAAGGTGTGTCCTCTGATCGGGCCTGCAAAGTCCAAGTGTAGGCGAAACCAAGGAACCGTGGGCCAAGTCCAGGGCTGGACGCACCCTCGAGGAGGGTCTCTTGCCGTTTGTGCACATCCAGCACAAGCATTCACATATGTTGCGATATCTGAGTCTAGGTTTGGCCACCACACATAGCCTCTGGCCTTTTGTTTCATATGAGTGCCCCCGGGATGACCAGTATGTAGCAAGTCCAGAATGTGTCTCCGGAGGGTCTGTGGAATGATCACTCTGTCTCCCCATAAAACACAGTTGCCAGCCACAGTTAATTCCATACGCCTACGGAAATAAGGTTCATACTCCTGTGTGACAGTTGCAGGCCAACCGGACCGTACCCAGGAGAGTATTGTTTTCAGAAAGGTATCCTTGGTTGTATGGGCTGCTATCTCTCCAGAAGACAAGAAGGACAGGCTGGTGTAACGACAACTCTTGACCGGTGGAGAAGAGTCCATGGACCTCCCTGTCAGTCGCGACATTGCGTCCGCATTAGCATTGGCATCATGACCACGATACTGAATTTTGTAGCTGTATGCCCCCAAGAATAGGGCATAGCGTTGGAGGCGGGCCGCAGTAGTCTGGGAGATGCCTTTGTCAGGGCTAAAGATCTGAAGGAGTGGTTTATGGTCCGTCAGTATGGTGAATTCCCTACCATACAGGTAAAGATTAAACTTCTTAATTGCCCATATCAGCGTAGGAGCCTCTTTGTCAATGTGTGAGTAATTGCTTTCTGCTTTTGTCAAAGACCTGGAGGCAAATGCCACTGGTTTTTCTGACCCATCTGGTAAGATGTGGGATAGTACCGCCCCCAGACCATAGGGTGAGGCATCACAAGCCAAGGTGAGAGGCTTCTGGAGGTCATAGTGCACGAGCATGCGTGACGCCAACAGCTTCCGCTTAGAAACTTCAAAAGCACGCTGGCATGCAGCCGACCAGTCCCATCTGGAGTGTTTCTCCAAAAGCTTGTTCAATGGAAACAAGGTGTGTGCTAGATCTGGCAGGAATTTGTGGTAATAGTTCAGCAAGCCCAGGTATGATCGCAGCTGCTGGACGTTGGTTGGGGCTGGAGCGTTGACTAAAGCATCAACTTTGGCTTCCGTGGTGTGAATACCTTCTGCATCCACAAGGTGGCCACAAAACTCCAATTTAGGCACCATGAATTGGCATTTTGCTAAGTTCACTTTCAGACCCTGTTCTTGGAGTCTCGCCAACACAAGCTCCACATTCTGCTTGTGTTCCTGGTCAGTCCGTCCCGTGATGAGCATGTCATCTAGCAGGCACTGCGTAAAAGGAATGTCTGCCAAAATCTCGTCCATTTTTCATGCCAAATGGCTGGGGCAGAGGCTACCCCAAACACCATCCGATTGTATTCATATAGTCCCTTGTGGGTGTTGATGGTCAGAAATTTGCGGGAAAAAGGATGGAACTGTAAATATGCTTGTTTGAGATCAAGCTTGGTGAACTTTTCACCCCCTGCAAGAGAGGCAAAAATGTCATCTACTCTGGGTAGGGGATACTGGTCTATTTCCAGTTGAGAGTTCAGTGCCATGCGGAAATCGCCACAAATGCGCAAGTCCCCATTCGCTTTCTTTACCGGTACAACTGGTGATGCCCACTCGCTGTGCTCTACCTTTGAGATGACACCTTGTTCCTCCAGCCGACTTAGTTCTGCTTCCACACCTGCTCGGAGTGCGAAAGGTACTGTCCGAGCTTTGAAGAACTTAGGCTGAGCGTTGGGTTTCAGCTTGAGTCTCACACAGTCATGTTTTATTTTTCCCAACTGGTCATCAAAAACCTTTGGGAACCGCTGCTTCAGGGACACCACCCATCCTTCATCATCTCCTAATGGAATGGTGACGGCATTACAGGGACTTATGGCGATGTCTGGCATACCAAAGTGAGCAATCCAGTCTCTCCCAAAGAGAGGGGGTCCCCCATTTTTCAGGATATATAATGGCAGTCTCTTTGTCTGACCCTTGTACAATACCTTTACTTTTGCGTAACCCAGTGGGTGGAGTATCTGCTTTGAGTATGTCTGCAGTTTGATTGGTGTTGGGCGGACAGTTCTTCGGGTCTGAAGTTGTCTCCATTGTTTCTGGGTGATAACTGAAACTGCTGCTCCTGTGTCTACATCCATCTTGAGTTTCTTTCCCTCAATGGTTACATCTACAGTCATTGCGGAGGGTGCTGCATGCATATGATGTATGTCTAATCTGTGGAGCACTTCTTCATCCTCTGACTCAGATGATGATGTATATCTTCCCACCATATATGTCTTTGTCTTGGGGTTCAGAGGTTGTTTATCTCGCACCTTCTTGCTACGGCAAACTCGTTTCAGATGGCCGGTCCTACCGCAATTATGACAGGTCTGATCCTTAAACCGGCAGACTTTGTGGTCATGGTCTGTATTCCCACAACGGTAACAAGCTGACTCCCGGGTTGGTGGGGGTCGGTATTTCCAGTTTGCGGCAGTTGGCTTGACTGCTGTTCTGAAAACTTCCTGCTTCACCTCTTCCCTTCTGCTCTGGGGGTTCAATTGCTCTGTATCTTTCACAGCCATTTCCATCACTGAAGCTATCTCAATTGCCTTTGTAAGGGTAAGGTCTTTCTCTGTTATCAGTCTCTTTTGTGTCGACTCACAATTCAGTCCCATAACAAACTTATCTCTCAGTGCAGTAGGTAGGTAGTGCCCAAAAGAACAGGTAGAGGCTAGTCTGCGAAGGGCAAGCACATAAGCTTTAATCTCTTCACCTGTCTGCTGCTGCCTCTGATAGAAGCGAAATCTTTCTGCTATTTCTACTGGTTTGGGCTGGAAGTGATCCTCTAGCAGTGTCAGCAGCTCTGCCAATGTCTTAGCTGAAGGTTTTACAGGGGAAAGCAGATCTCTAAGAGTGTCATACGTTTTGGATCCGACCAATGTAAGAAAAACTGCCACTTGCCTGTTGTCTGTGATGTCATTTGCATTAAAATACTGTTCCAGCCTCTCAACCCAGGAACTCCAGGATGTCTGTTCTCCATCAAATTCACTTAATGTCCCGATTAATGACATTTTCCTGCTGGGATCTGTGATTGCTTTTATCCAGGTGACAATCCACAATGTCTTTGTCTCTCTCTATCTCTCAGACTGATAGACACTTTGTAAATCCCATTCTTGTCGCCACTGTGATGTCCTGTGTGTTGTGAGAGACACAAGACTCTGGTCTGGAGCAATGGATGTTTATTCAGTACAGGCTGTACACTGCAACATGCATCTCAGGACAGTACATCTTATCTGCTTCCTACATGAGCACACTCTAAGATGGCCACCGTACCCCTTGACCCTTGTCATCACTGCTGGGTGGAGCCAGCCTTAAAGTGCCAGTACATGTGGAACCCTTCAGGTATAACAAAAGGCTAGGAGGAGAACAGCGCTGTGGCGGTGGAGCCTGCTATTGGACGTAGGTAGCCTGAGCCATGCCCACCACCATGATCCATCGTAAAGACGTGTTGTCCCTCGTCTGCCGCCGCGGACCGAACTCTCTCCGCTTGCGAGATCCACACAACACAAACTAACCTGAAAGGCTAACTCGGCAATCGCGCAAGGCCTTTTCTGTGGTCGAGGCCTAAGGCGATTGCCTAATTTGCCTAATTAAAGAGCCGTCTCTGGCAATGGAAGATTTGGAGCCTCCATGTTAAGACACGTAACCCTTAATCCATGTATTTCCTTGAGGACTGATAAAGCAAATTTTTGTTAAAATGAAAGTGTTCTAAAATATGCCTTTTGCAGAGAAGATAGTTACTCACTTCTCTTGAAAAGCATGCCACTGATCTCTGTTGTATTAAAGATAAATTGCAGCTTGAAGGATCTTCAGAATCCGACACTTCCTGGAGTTCATGATTCCTGGCCCTCCACTGTGCAGAGTGGTTCAATCTATCTGCTGCTACATTACAGCTGTATCCTGTAGTGACACAGGGGCTGGTGGAAGGAACCAAAGAGCATAGAGGAGAACCAGGAATTTGACTCACCCAGGATAGTTGGATTCTGATTCTGAAGATTCAGACCCTGTCTGGATAAAAATGTGGGGAGAGGCATGTAATGCCCCTCTGGGCAGTAAAATCTGTGTGCGTACTCACTCTGACATGTAGTGCATCATGTTAAGTTTGCTGCAAGGTACTTTACAGGTCCAGAGCTAGTGGAACCCAGACCCTAACCCAGACCCTAAAGATGCCCTTTAGAGGGTTAAACCAGTATGGGGTTTGCCTCTAATATTCTGTTTGTGGATTAAGATGAACTGTTGGGCTACAGCCCACCCCTGGGCCTAGGTGTTGTGTGCCGATCGCTTGCATTTTTTTTAGTTAACACACTGCTACATATATTTAAAAAGCAACCCTATTGCCTACATTTATTGATTTCTACTATGTGTTTTTAATGTATGATTTTGGTTGCAAAATTAATCCTTGGGGACTTTCTTCACACCACCATTTTTATTTAAATAACAGAGTACTTATGTATGTATGGTTATTATTTCTTATGATCCTCTATTATCCTTTATTATATACCGTTTTGTATATACTGTACGGTAGAATGCCTAAAATCACTGTGATATTACACAGACTGGTTATTTATGCCTACTTGCACACATTTTCAGTATTCTTTTCTTTCTACTCTCTCATTTTTGTTGGTTTATAAACAATTTGCACTGCCCAGAAATATTTGTTAGTTTTCAAAAAATTCAGAAATGAGAAAATCCAAAAATAAGAAAGAAAATCCGAAAATTTTAAAAGAATAACTAACTATTAAGGTATTGAAATTTACTTTTAAATTTGGCTGTTAGTGAATTTAACAAATACAAATTTATCTGAAGTTAAAAACTATCGAAATAACGAATGCCACATCTAAACAATTGGAACAGAGCAAATAAATAATAAATAATAATAATAATACAAAGTTTTTATTATTATTATTATTGTTATTTATTATTATTAATTCATTACGTTCCATTCGTTTAGATACAGTATTCATTATTTCGGAAAATTCGGAATCTTTGGGTAAATTTATGTTTGTTACATTCACCAACAGCCTAATTTGAAATGAAATTCCAATACCTATAATTTATTAGTTAGTAACAGTTAAGTTGTTATTATTAGTAAGTTATTATTTTAGATTTTCGAATTTTCGGGTTTTTGGATTTTTGAATTTCGAAATGTACAAATTTTTGAATATTTGAATTTACAAATTTTTGAATATTAGAATTTACGAATATTCAGAAACATTTTCAGGTATATTTCAGAATTAACAAATTTGTCAAAATTTGTTAAACAAATTCAGAATGAAACAAATTGCACACGTCTATTGATTTATGATTTTTGCTAAATGTACAGATGTCAGCACAAGACTGCAATATGTTTATTATAGATCTGGGAGAAAGTTTTTATTAGCTTTTTTTTTCTTTTTTTTTTTAGTTTTTCACAAGTATCTTTTACTCAATATAATACCATCATGTAATAAGACTGTTTATATTGTAACTCCAGCCCTTAAAATGTCAATAGATACAAATCTTTCAGTATAAATTGTCAATGCATGCTATATTGTGTTCATACTCACTTTGCCCCTAGAGCATTTGTTTTCTGTAGATTGTAAAAACCTGGTTGATCCTGCTGTTCATTGACCCTCCCTCCTTGTCTTTTTCCCCCGCTGCAGGCTTAGATTGTGTAGACTAGCAATTGCCACATCTACTGAGCATGCTCCAGCTTCAGTTCCCTTCTAAACTGTTAATTTTCTCCTCTTATCTGTGAGACCCTGTGACTATAAAGTCACACATGTGAGTGCATGACAGGCCCCTCCCTTCTCCTCATTGTGCTTGTATTGCTAAACACTATGGTCACATCTACTCCAACGCAAGTGGTCAGACACAGCTGGCTACTGAGCTCTTCACCTATAGCAGCCCCCTTTCCCATAAGGCAAGCAGACCTACCGGTACTCGGTTGCCCTCAGGACTTATACACAATGCTATAGTGTCTGGCCAACATGCCAGGGCAAATGTGAACTGAGCAAAGCAAATAGATACTAGTGGTTAGCAGACAGATAGCGTGGTTCTATGACAGTCTAGTGAAGGCAGGCTCAATTCAAGGTCCAAAATCTGGTTCAAAGTCATACACAGGAAAAACCAATCTAGCAGAGCAGGGCAGACAGGAAGCTTGATCAGGAATAACACACGTATCACTCTCTCTCTCAAGCATCCAAATGAGGGTTCAGCTAGCTTATAACAGGCTTGGTTTCCACCCAGCACTAAATGCTCCTGACAGGGATCTAAGATGATGATTGATGGGGCATCACCTCCCTATTAGTCCCAGCACATACACACCATAGACAAAGGCTTAGTCCAGGGGTGCCCAACCTTTTGAAGAGCGAGGGCCACCTAAGCGACTTGGTAACCGGTCACGGGCCACATTGAGTGGAGCAGGTGGATGGCAACCCACTCTACTCTATAGAGCCCACTCTATTTTTTTATTTTTTTTGTGGATCAGATTAGAGGTAGGCGTTTGTTTACATTTGCTACTCCTGAGTAGAGGGTCCAATTGGGTCGGACTGGCCTATGGCTCAGTGCACGTAACCCGCAGGTGCACTGCTCTGCACCTGCGGATCAGTTTGAAAGCAGCCCAGTAACCACTGCAGAACAGATATGCCCAATTATACACTGTGATTTACCTTTAATAACAGTCTTCTATTCTACTCCATCCCAGAGCAGAAGGTCGCGGGCCACATCAGAGGGCTCCGCGGGCCACATGTGGCCCCCGGGCCACTGGTTGGGCACCCCTGGCTTAGTCCCAGCATTTACACACCATGACAGAGGCCGGAGGGGTGTGACACAGCCTGTATTTGGCAGAACCTCCTCCAGATATCTTTACAGTGTGAAAAATTTAAAACTATTGTCAGTCAACTTAAACTGCACCTACACCATGTTATTGTAAAAAAATAATAAACATTTGCTTTGAAATATATTATTATTCTTATTAGATTATTAATACACTTTAAAACACTTTGCTGCTAATAATTGTATATATTACGTTTTCATTTCTGAATGCCTTTTTTTATATATTATACGGCTGACACAGCACCAAATCAGTGCTGTTCAGACACAGATTTATAGTCCTCACATCCTCTGCTGCTATTGAGTATACCGTTGCAAGAAAAAGTATGTGAACCCTTTTGTAATGATATGGATTTCTGCACAAATTGGCCAAAAAATTTGATCTGATCTTCATCTAAGTCACAACAATAGACAATCACAGTCTGCCAAAACAAATAACACACAAAGAATTAAATGTTACCATGTTTTTATTGAACACACCATGTAAACATTCACAGTGCAGGTGGAAAACGTATGTGAACCCTTGGATTTAATAGCTGGTTGAACATCCCTTGGCAGCAATAACTTCAACCAAATGTTTCCTGTAGTTGCAGATCAGACGTGCACAACAGTCAGGAGTAAGTATTGACCATTCCTCTACAGAACTAAAACAAAATAATAAAATGCATGTAAACATGCATCTTCAGGTTCAGGAATGCAGGCGGACGCAACATAATATTATGCCACGCCTGCCTATCCGAGATACAGATCTCACAAGTGAAAATAAATGCATGCTACAACTATACAATGCTGGGTAAAGAGAAATATGGATGCAATAGCAAATGGAGGGCCTGCCTCCCCAAGCCTGAAGATGCATGTTTATATGTATTTTGTTATCTATTATATTTTCATATTTGTTGCTGAACATGCATATGTATATTTCCTCTATAGTTCCTTTTATCCAGCAGCCTTTATCCCACTGAACTGTCCGAATTCTGGTCCATGTATGGCCGGCTTAATTCTAAAGTATTTTTGCTTTTGCTTGTAGCCGTACCCCCATGGGGGCTGCTTATTGACTCTATACCCCTCTGGCCACCCTGACTCTGCAGACCCTCTCTTACCTCTGACACCTTGGGTTCCATTGTAAAATACCACATTAATAATGAGAAACTCAAACAAAGTCACTGAACCACTCAAAGAATGTTTATTATGGTAAAATATAACACAAGGAAATGGTACGGTTAAACAATGAATGAACACCGGTTATGATTGGCAGAGGTATTTGTTCAATGCAATAATATCATACACTTGTACCCAACAGCAACCTGATGAGGGTATATGTGAACAGGTACACAGGGAGATAGATCTTCAATACTTTTAATACATGTATTAAATACTTTCCCACTGAGGCCTCAACACACAGACGAATGCACAACAGTGAATACAGTAATACAATAAAAGTTCTAACCATATTTCACTAAATGGCTCCCTCTAGGTTGCAGTTCAGAGCAATTCTCCAATGAAGAGCAGTAAAGCTTTGTAAAGGATTAAAGTGGTGAATGTTCCTCAAGTTCCAGTTTTGTCTTCAGCTAGCTTATTTTATACTGCAGTGTTGAGTTGTGTAATTAATTGTAATACAAAAGAAACAGAGAAATAGCAATAACTGTAGAATATGATGCTATGGATTCCTTAGCTGAAGAACTATTCCCACTTGTACTTCCTTTTATATTTTAGTAATACAGTACTGACCTTACAGCGCAGGGGAGAAAGACAAAGCCCCAAAGTCTGGTTGTAAGATGCTCAGGTGCAGCATATCCACAGCCGTGGAACTATAGGTCTCACCACTTTGGATCCCAGCTGGCTGTAGACTCCGTCTGGAACCTCCTGCAGGTGTCTTTGTCAGTGTAAATATCGCCATGCTGCTTCGCCCGGTGTGCTGGAAGATGGCTTCAAATGCTCTGAAACGCAGGCCAATCCACCTGCTCGACTAGCAGAGCCGTCCTCCAAAGATCTCTCTGGGGTGGATAATCCAGCTGTCTGCTGTAAGCCGCAGTCTCTTACTCCTGGTCACACACACAAACCTCCTGCTGGCAGTTGAATGGCGTCCAGAAAGGTCCAAAGCAGGCCAGGCCTGTCCTTTTATCTCTCGTCCCAGCAGGTTGTTCTGTGACTTGGCATTGTGGGTCTGTAACTCGGCATTGTGGGTCTTGTAGTCCCCAGACTGATTTAAACAATATGAGTCACTTCCTCATTAAACTATATATCCCACAATGCATAACTGTCTGCTTCTTAAATGAAGCAAAGATCCTGATAGAGTCTCAGCAGTCACTAGAGGGAGCCAAACCCCTACTTAACCACTTCAATAACGCACGCCATCATTTGGCATCCACAAAGGGGATCACTTATCCTGGGTGGACGTCATATGACGTCCTGTATTTTGTTCGGGGATATCTGAATGATGCCTGCACCTAGAGGCATCATTCAGATATCATTTTGTTCCAGTGGCGATCCTGCGCACCATAAGAACGATCATAATGGCAGTTCCGCTGCTTGATCATTCTTATATGCGGCGGGAGGCGACATCCCCCCTCCCACCGCCATCCGGTGCTTCTCCAGGCTCTCCCGTGCCATCGGGGGCCTGGAGAGATGATTGCCGTACTCCAGATGGGAAGCATAGAGATGACTAGTGACCAGATGGTCACCAGTCATCTCTATGACCGTCGGAGGCCCGGGCGCGATGTGATGACGTCACGCCCAGGTACACGTAAGTGAATTTTTTTTTACAAACTCTTTCTTTCCAGCCTGGAGGAGAGATGTGGGGTCTTATTGACCCTGCATCCTTCCTTAAAGAGGACTTGTCATACACTATTCCTATTACAAGGGATGTTTTCATTTCTTGTAATAGGAATAAAAACAATCGGAAAAAAAAATGTAAAAAAAGTGTAAAAAATAAATAAATACGTCAAATAAAGAAATTTATTAAAACGCCCCTGTCCCCGGTAGCTCGCGCTCAGAAGCGAACGCACATGTAAGTCCCAGCCACGTATGTAAACGTCATTCAAACCACACATGTGAGGTATCGCCGCGTGCATTAGAGAGTGTGCAACAATTCTAGCACCAGACCTCCTCTGTACTCTAAACTGGTAACCTGTAAAAAGTTTTAAAGCGTCGCCTATGGAGATTTTTAAGTAACTAAATTTGGCGCCAATCCATGAGTGTGCGCAATTTTAACCACTTGATCACCAGACCTATTTTGGCACTTTTCTCCTTCATGTAAAGATCACAATTTTTTTGCTAGAAAATTAATCAGAACCCCCAAACATTATATATATATTTTTAGCAGACACCCTAGGGAATAAAATGGCGGTGATTGCAACTTTTTTTCTCACACGGTATTTCAAAAGCCTTTTTTTAGGGAAAAAATCATTTTTTTATGAATTAAATAATAACAGAACAGTAAAGTTAGCCCAATTTTTTTGTATAATGTGAAAGACAATGTTACGCCGAGTATCTAGATACCCAACATGTGACGCTTTAAAATTGCGCACACTCATGGAATGGCGCCAAACTTCGGTACATAAAAATCTCCATAGGCGACGCTTTAATTTTTTTTACAGGTTACTATTTTTGAGTTAGAGGAGGTCTAGTGCTAGAATTGTTGCACACACTCTAACACACGCGATGATACCTCACATGTGGGGTTTAAACGGTGTTTACATATGTGGGCGGGACTTGCATTCATGTTCGCTGCTGCACGCAAGTGACCGGGACAGGGGCGTTTAAAAAAATATATATATATATTTATTTTATTTTATTTTTACTTCATTTTTTTTTACACTTTTATTCCTATTACAAAGAATGTAAACATCCTTTGTAATAGGAATCACTGTCACAGGTCCTCTTTATGGAGAGATGTGGGGTCAATAAGACCCCTCATCTCTCCTCCAGGCTTACAAGCATGAAATCGGTAAAAAAAAATCACCGATCACATGCCGACAGCCGCGACTGTGTTTACTTCCGGGTACCGGGCGTGACATCATAACGTCGCGCCTGGTCCTCTGACGGTCATAGAGATGACTGTGACTGTCTGTTCACCAGTCATCTCTATGGTTCTTCAGCGAGCGCCGGCCGATTCGCTCTCCGGGACCCTGATGGCACGGGAGAACCCGGAGAAGCACCGGATGGTGGCGGGAGGGGGGATGTCCCCTCCCGCTGCCTATAAGAACGATCAAGCGGCGGAACCGCCACTTTGATCATTCTTATGGTGCACAGAATCGCCGGCTGAAGACGGCGATATCTGAATGATGCCCGTAGCTGCAGGCATCATTCAGATATCCCCGCACAAAGCCGAGGACGTCCATGGACATCCTTGGTGATTTAGCGGTTAAAGCATGACATGTTAGGTATCTATTTACTCGGCGTAACATCATCTTTCATATTTTACAAAAAAATTGGGCTAACTTTACTGTTTTTTTTTTTTTTTAATTCATGTAACCATTTTTTTTTTCAAAAAGGCGGTTGAAAAATGATTGCGCAAATACCGTGCAAGACAAAAAGTTACAATGACCGTCATTTTATTCCCTTGGGTGTCTGCTAAAAAACATATATAATGTTTGGGGGTTCTGAGTAATTTTCTAGAAAAAGAATGATGATTTGTACATGTAGGAGAGAGGTGCCAGAATCGGTATGGAGGTGGGTTTTAAAGCCTGGTATTGAAGTGGTTAAGAACAATGAACTACTTTACATAATAACTTTAGTAGCAACCTGGCTACATACTTTTTTATGGCGTGGGGAAGAAGTAAAATTGTCTGTGACAGGATGCTTTCTGTGAAGGGAACTATTAAAGCGGATCTCCACCCTAAAGTGAAGATCCGCTGATCGGAACCCTCCCCCCCTCCGGTGTCACATTTGACACCTTTCAGGGGGGAGGGGGGTGCAGATACCTGTCTAAAGACAGGTATCCGCACCCACTTCCGGCCCGCAGTCTCGGGCAAAAGACGGGCTTTTCCCGTTGTGTGCTGGGAACTCTCAGCTCCCAGCACACAGCGGGAGCCAATCGCGGGCGCAGCGCGACTCGCGCATGCGCCGTAGGGAACCGGGCAGTGAAGCCGGAGCGCTTCACTTCCTGGTTCCCTCGCCGTGGATGGAGGGGAGAACAGCAGGGTGACGAGCGATCGCTCATCCTCTGCTGCGGACGCCGCTGGACTCCAGGACAGGTAAGTGTCCTAATATTAAAAGTCAGCAGCTGCAGTATTTGTTGCTGCTGGCTTTTAATATTTTTTTATGGTGAACCATCCGCTTTAAGCTGGCCATACACCATACAATTTTCTTATTTAATTTTCTTTAGATTCACCTTCAACTATGTAGTGTAAGGGCTTGCCAGATTGCATACACATTGAGAGGGTTTAGGTTTGACCTCATATGGTTTTGGTAAATCAAAAGGAAAGTTTAACAAGAAAATTGTATAGTGTATTGCCAGCCTTACCAACAGACACACAAATCTCAATAACAATTTCAGCTACTGTTAGGCCTCGTACACACGATCAAATCTGTCTGCTGGAAACGGTCTGCTAGACCGTCCCAGCAGACAGATTCGCTCGTGTGTACGGCCGAGCCGACGGATTTGGCCACCCGACAGATTTCAAAGCATGCTTTGAAATCTATCGGGTGGGAATCCGTCCACCCGACATGTCTGCTGGTTAGTACACTTACCAGCAGACATGTCGTCCCGCACCGCCGCCGAATGGATTCAGCGCATGCGCAGAAGTGTTTTACTTCCTGGTGCGGTGACGTGGCGACGTCAACGTCACCGACACGTCAGCGCGCCGTCTGCTGGCGGGGATTTTGGTTTGCTCGTGTGTACACGCGAGCAAACCAAAATCCTATCAGACAGATTTGTTCAAATCGGTCGGTCCGACCGATTTGAACAAATAGATTGCCTTGTGTGTACGAGGCCTAAGGCCGCGTACACACAATCAAATCTATCTGCTGAAAACGGTCTAGCAGACAGATTTGATCGTGTGTACAGGCGAGCAGATGGATTTGTCCAGCAGACAGATTTTAAAGCCTGCTTTAAAATCTGTCTGCTGGGAACCCGTCGGACCGATATGTCTGCTGGTTAGTTCGCTAACCAGCAGAAATATCTGCCCGCACATGTGTCGAATGGATTCGACGCATGCGCGGAAGTGACTTACTTCCTGGTGCGGTGACGTGGCGACGTCAACGTCACTGTCACCGCCACGTCACCGCGCTGTCTGCTGGCGGGGATTTTGGTTTGATCGTGTGTACAGCGATCAAACCAAAACAGCCAGCAGACAAATCTGATCAAATCGGTCTGTCAGACCGATTTGAACAGATTAATTTGCTCGTGTGTACGGGGCCTAACCCTTCTTCATTCTATTCAAACCCGAATCTGGGTTTTAAAATATAACATATACTGTAGCTTTACAATAACATCTCAGTACAGGTCCCCTAGGTATGAGTGCATCATTAAAATACCACTACAATAAATTGGTCAAGTTACTCTTTAATTTACAGGAAGATACTTTATTTTTTAGATGTTTCATCTAACTCTCACAACCTAATGAGTTAAGCAACCAAGAGAGTTGCTTCCAGTTGTTTTGAAAAAAAAAAAAATCCTTCTCAGACAATTCAATAGTGAAGTTCAGTCTGGCATTTCAATTCTGTATTGATTTGAAAAAGGACAATCATTAAATTAGATCCGAAAATAATAAAAACGTCTGATTTAATGCTATTGTAACTACAATGCTGTTTTTTTTCACATTCAGATCATTGGAGCATCATAAAAAAGTAGTTAGTTATTGAATAGGATCAAAGAGAATCAGAAGTCTGGCGGCAGCTTAAGCCATCAGCTTGTATTAAAGAATGGCCAGTCTATAAATCCATTCTCTGGTGGGGCATAAAATATTTTATCCTAATATTAGGAATTTCCGTATTTGGACTTGGAAATCTATTTTTATAGAGAGTGTTCAAGTTCCTAGTCTTTCTGTGTATACAACAGAAGTCGTTTTGCAAATAATTTATTTCTGGGAACTGCTCTTAGGCCCCATACACACGAGCAGACAGATTTGTTCAAATCGGTCGGACAGACCGATTTGAACAAATTTGTCTGCTGGGGACGTATTGGTTTGATCGCTGTACACACGATCAAACCAAAATCCCCTCCGGCAGACAGCGCGCTGACGTGGCGGTGACGTTGACGTCACCGTACCAGGAAGTAAAACACTTCCGCGCATGCGTCGAAACCATTCGACGCGTGTGCGAGAAAACATGTCTGCTGGTTAGCGTTAGACATGTGCAGACTGGAAAATTTTGTTTTGTTTTTTCGTTTTCATTTGGAAAATAAATGTATTTAGTTACTCCCGAAAATCGTTTAGATTTATTTTGTTTTTCGTTGGGGAATAGCTTTCGTCCGAAAATCCAATAATACTTGGTTTCTGTTGAATGGGCAAACGAATATTCAACGGAACGTCGAATCTTTTTGGTTGCTGGTGAATGATCAAAGAATATTCGACGGAACGTCGAATCTTTACGTCTCATAAATCGAAATCTATTCTCTGTAATGTCGAATCTATTATTTCTATAGTGTCAAATCTTTTCTCTATAATGTCGAATCTTTTCTCTATAATGTTGAATCTTTTCCCTATAATGTCGAATCTCTCTATATCGAATTTTTACCGCAACGAAAACGAAAATAAAGCATTTTTTATGTCGGATGTTTCGGTTTTCGTTTGAAAATGCATTCTAACGAAAACGAATGCACATGTCTAGTTAGCGTACTAACCAGCAGACGGTTCCCAGCCGACAAATTTGAAAGCATGCTTTCAAATCTGTCGGCTGGCCAAATCCGTCGGCTCGCCCGTACACACGATCGAATCTGTCTGCTGGGACGGTCTGGCAGACCGTTTCCAGCAGACAGATTTGATCGTGTGTACGCGGCCTTAGAGAGTGGTTACCGTATTTATCGCCGTTTAACACGCACCCTAACTTTTAGGCCCCGTACACACGAGCAAATACATCTGATCAAATCGGTCGGACAGACCGGTTTGAACAAATCTGTCTGCTGGGATGTATTGGTTTGATCGGGTACACACGATCAGACCAAAATCCCCGCCGGCAGACAGTGCACTGACGTGTCGGTGACGTGGCGGTGACGTTGACGCCGCCACGTCACCGCACCAGGAAGTTAAACACTTCCGCGCATGCGTTGAAACCATTCGACGCGTGTGTGAGCAGATATGTCTGCTGGTTAGCATACTAACCAGCAGACATGTCGGGCGGACGGGTTCCCAGCCTACATATTTGAAAGCATGCTTTCAAATCTGTCGGGTGGCCAAATCCGTCTGTTTGCCCGTACACACGATCGAATCTGTCTGCTGGAACGGTCTGGAAGAGGGAAGTTTCAGGAAAAAACCTTATACAGCCCCCTGTGTATAACACGCAGGCACAGTTTACCCTCTATTTTCAGGGTAAAAAAGTAAGTGTTATACGCCAATAAATACAGTAGTTTCATATGTTTATTCCAATGTCAAATTTACAGTCAAAGTGCTAGGTCAGTAGTCCCCAAATTACCGTTTGCTGGTTACCATAAACTGGCACCTGAAATAAGAAGGTTCCACACACAGGGCTTTCTTATTGTAAACCCAAAGAAGCAAATGAATGCCAGTGCTAATGGATACTGGAACACAGTGTTTCATCGCTCAGCAATCAATCTTAGGCACTGACAGACAATGGGGTTCCTGTCTTGCTTCTATTGTCCCAGTTTTGTTGTATTGTGCTAGTTTTGTCCAGGTCATGAGGAGCAGGGCACAAAGCCTGTACAAATGTAAGTGCCACTGACACATATGATGTGGCATTTATTCCTCCCACTGACACCAATGACAGTGCATGCATTACTCCCATTCACACTAATGATTTAACATATATTAATAATACCGATACCAATGGTACTGCATTAAAGTCTCACACTGACACTGACATCAGTGGTGGAAAATGTATTGATCCGTCTGACACCAATGATGAGGCATTTAATTCTCTCTTTAACACCAATAATGGGGCATTTTTTTACTCCTACTGATGCCAATTATGAGGTATTTTTTACTGTTAATGATGATGATGGCGGGGCATTAATTTCTCCCATGGATGAGGAATGATTTTTACATTTTTGGCAATTTTTACTTCACTGACCACTAACATAGAGGCATTTTTTATTACCACAGACCAGCAACGTAGGGGCATTTTATTTCCATGTGACTCTCAAATACCATTCCCACTGATTTCCAAAACAGGAATATTCCTTTACACACTGGCATCAGTCCTGTCTCTCAGCAGTTTAAGGAACAGTGAATTCACCCTTTGTTAAAAAAAATTGAGAATTCTGTGATGGTATTTATGGTTCTATTGAGGGACAACCCCAGAAAAGTTCAACAAAGTAATACACCAAATAATAAATACATTTAATGTGATTTTTCATTCTGTCTTTAAAAGAGTTTGGCTTTGGTTAAAGAATGAAAAAGTACAAACTCAGATTCTTAAAGTGATACTAAAGGTATTATTTTTTTAAACAAACATGTTTTACTTACCTGCTCTGTGTAATGTGTGTAATTGTAATGATTTTGCCCAGAGAAGCCAAGATCCTCCTCTTTGCAGGTCCCTGCCAGCACTTCTGGCTCCTCTCTCATGCTGAGTGCCCCCATAGCAAGCGGCACTTGTGTATGCTCGCTCCCGAGCCCCACTCTGTGTCCATAAGGCCTGCTGTTGGATCAATGAGCAGCTGATTAGACTGATTCAGATAATCGTTTTACTCACTTTACTGTCTCCTATTATCACTCTCCCAGTCTGAGTGTGTTTTTATAGGGGATATCAAGAAGCTTTTACCATTCAAACTCAGGTTTGTACACAAGTTGCATGAAAAATGCATTTAATGAATTAATACCCAGTTCCTGCCCAGCCTAGACAAATGATGGCTCTGAGAGACACAAGTCGTACTTGGTGGACGTCATATGATGTGATCTGTTTCCTGGTGTGTCCGTCAGAAACAATGGATGACAGGTCAGTGTACTGGCTACTGCTGGTACCATTGGATTGCTGTGACCAATCACAGCAGATCACTTGACAATTGTACACAATTTCCTTCATGCCGTCCATTGTGTAATATTGTGTTGATCTTTGTGACTGGTCACAGTGGTCATATGGTACAGACTGGGCCAATCACAGCCAATCTGTACCGCATGATTAGGATCATTTGCTGAAGGGGGATTTTGGTGTGGGGTTGTTTGTCAGGGGTTAAGCTTGGTCCCTTAGTTCCAGTGGGTGGAGGAACTTTACTGGCCTTCACAGATTCCTGACCTCAACACGATAGAACAGCTTTGAGATGAGTTATGCCCTGTACACACGATCGGCTCGTCCGATGAAAACAGTCCGATGGACCATTTTCATCGGACGAACCGATCGTGTGTGGGCCCCATCGTTTTTTTCCCATCGGTGAAAAAACTTAGAACCTGTTTTTTTTTTCTTTCTTTTTTTCACTTCAGACTTCACCTCATAGGGCCAGATTCAGGTAGATGAGAGTATTTTTCCTCTGGAGTAACGCTTCTCATTTACGTTACTCTGAAGACCCTTTCAGCGCAAGTCCTGTAATTCACATAGCAGTTGCGCGTAAACTTGCGCCAGAGTAACGATAATGCGCTGGCGTAACCCGACGCAAGTGGAAGTGGGTGTGATCATATGTAAATGATGGGCGGAGCCCAGCGCAGAGGCTTACGTTCAGCGCATCATCCACGGAGCATGCGCAGTGAGTGCGGCTCCACTCGCCCCCCTTGTGCGCATGCTCACAACTTCCGTCGGCACCACTTCCTGGGAAACGTCAGCGCAATGCGTTCCGCTGGGCGCTTAAAAGCGCTGGCGGAAACGCCATTCCGGCGCAAAAGTATTTCCGCTTCCCCCCACCCCAGGGAAGATACTTTTGTTTGGTGATGGCTGCTCCCGCTACCCCCAGAGAGAGGAGGAACCTGAATTTTAATGCACAGGAGGTCTCAGTGATCATTTCGGCAATGGAGACGGATAATGATTTTCTCCATGGCAAAAAAAGCCGGAAGACCAGCCGGGAGAGGAAGCAGGGCATCCTGGAGTCCATTGCTGCCAGGGTCAATGTCCTGGGGTACTCCACCCGGACTGCTGGGGACATACAAAAAAAAATTAATGACCTGCGGCGCAAGGTGAGGGACAAGGTGGCCTCCATCAGGAGGTATGAGAGGGGCACAGGTGGTGGTCCCCCATGTCCTGTCACCCTAACCGCAGAGGAGGAGGTGGTTGCTCGCTGCCTGGAGAGGGAGCAGGTGGAGGGGGTCGCAGGCTATGACTCCGTGGAGGAAGGCACAAGGACAGGTAAGTGTTTTATAATCCCCTATTTGTTGTTTTGCATTTGGGGGGGGGAGGGTACATGTGCCAAGTGTGTGGGACCACCAACATGTGTCTGCTTTGTGTCATCCACAGATGACGGAGCTGGGCCATCATCTGTCAGCGTGCATTCCACCCTATCCCCCCCATGCCATCGTGTGCCCGAGCCACTGGGTGGTGAAGAGGTTGTGGAGGAGGAGAGTGGCCACACCACACCTGCCGAGGTGGTTGTAGAGGATCCTGCTGTGGCAGAGCAGGACTTTACCTTAGTGTTGTCTGTCTCCTCCCCTTCTCCTGGGCCGTCTGTCGTCCCCTCCCCCCCATCCTTGGAAGCCCCTCAAGGGCGACTCCTTCCACCCGAGGACAACCATCTTCTGGCCCCAGGAAGGCGACCCAGAAGACCAGGGGGTGTCTGATGGTGTACAGGACCAGTTGGCGAGGGATCACGCCAGGCAGACGGAACAGATGGGGGCCATAGCGGTGCACTTGGAGAAAGTGTCTGACAGCCTGGGCTCCGTTGCCAACCTCAGCAACGCAGTGCAGGATGTAAGCTGCAACTGCGCTGCAGTGGTCACCACTTTGGGGGTGGTGCAGGGGGATATTCGGCACCTTACTGCAGCCGTCCAGGCCAACAGTGCTGCCATCCGGGACCAGGGGAGGCTGAGTCGGCGGGCCCAGCATTATCAGGTCACCCGTCAGCTCCGGATGCAGGCCCAGACCAACTCCTACCTTGGACGGATAGCCAGGGCCTTGGAGGGCACGCAGGCCACACCTGCCAGGAGTGGCCCACCTGGGGATCAGCCACCTCCAGATGCCCCCCCCACCCCCACCCACTCCATCCAGGCAGCTGCAGAGTCAGAGAGGGGCCCCCAGAAGAAGCCCCCGGCATCCCCGATGAGGCCTTTTTTTTTCTTCTTGTTTTATATTTTTGTTTTGGACATACTCAGGTCATGAGTTTATTTTTTTCTTTTTCTCAGGTTATGAGATTTTGTTTCTTTTAATTATCAGGATATGATATTATTAATTTATTTTTGTACTGCACACGGTCAGGAGTGCAGGGGACAGTGTGAATGGTGTGTGAATGTGAGGGGGTGGCACTCCTGAAAGTAAGGGGTGTCACCCTCGGCCGTGGTGGTGAAGTGAACCCCACGGCTGAATGAATGACGTGTGAAAGGTGTGTGAATGGACAGTGACATCATTGGGGCTTGACGCTTGAACTGGCGTTGCTGGACTTGGGCTACATGCTGGATTGATGTGCATGTGGTGTGTGTGATCCAATCATGTGGTGTGTGTGATGCACTGTCTGTGTTATTTGTTTTGGTTTAGTGTCACGCGTGCACTAGGCGAGGACCCTCCAAAGATGACTCCTTCCACCCTCCTGACTGGGTGTCCTCTGGCATGGGGAGCAGACTGTGTCCTCTCACGTGGGGACTGTGTGGGTCAGGCCTTTTTTCATCAAAGTATGTAGTATGCAATATGCATGCACCGATGATCCAAAGTTATGTAGTATGCAGAGGGGAATACCCCCCCAGACTGGCATCGGAAACGGGACAGGAGCCCAAATAGGGCCCCCCAGACTTATCTCCACCACTGGCTCGGAAACGGGACTCAGGAGCCCAAATTGCTCTCTCCTCTGGTTTTGGGGTTCCGGATTTTTGATGTGTGCCTGCATATGGAATAAGGGAAAAGACCCAATGCATTGCAGAGTTTCTGTTGTGCATCACGTAGGGGATAGTCATGCACTGTGTATTTCTGTTGTGCACCAACCAGCAGCCTGTCCCCATACATGTCACTCACCAACCAGGTTAAATTCTGATGGGGCTGTTCTGGTTAAATTCTGGGAGGGGCTTTGGCTGGACCCGGGGTGTTTGGCATGGCTGGACCCGGGGTGAGGCGTTTGGCAATGCGTTGAGGCGTTGGGCTGCTATCTGATTGCGTTGATGGAATGCTCTGTGGCATGGGGGGCTGTAATGTGCTCTGTGGCAATCAATGGCCCCCAGGGCCACTGTGTGCAATCTGGCACTGTAGAAATCTGTCTGGCATCTTTGGGTCTGATTGGTTCTGCCGCAGCTCTGAGGATTGCTGGGACAACCTGGTGCATGAACTGCTTATGGAGGACTGTGACTCCCAGCCACCACTCCACTTGACAACCTGGGAATGATCCACATCTGCTTATGGAGTGTTGCCAGGACCTTCACATCCCAGTCTCCTGGAATGATCAGCAAGGAAATGTGTTGGGCTGGTGATGTTGCCAGGACCTCAGGGTAAGCGGTTTTGGGCTGGTGATGTCATACACCTCAGGGTTGTGGTTAGTTCCATCCATAAGAGGCGATACACCTCCTCATCCCCCATGCCAAAGGCGGTATATCCTCTCACGTGGCCGCCTTCTTGGTTCCAGGGGACCCATCCTCTCACGTGGCCGCCTTCTTGGTTCCAGGGGACCCATTGCCCCTGGCAGTTGGCACACAGAGGTGTTGTCTGCACAATTGCCCCTCCAACAGAGGTGTTGTCTCTGTTGTTGTTCTGAACGCTGCTGCCGTCTTAAAGATAAAGCTTTACCGTCTGGAAAAGATAAAGCAGCCTTTTGTACTACGCGCGGCGCATTGCGCCGGAATACGCGCGGCGCATTATCTAATCCGTTCGTGGGAAATTCCCTCATCTCCCTCATTTGCATATTTGCAGGGGAAATCAATGGGCGCGACTGATGCGCCGAGCGAAAATAAACGCTGACGATACTCTGGCGTCGGAACGTTCCGCCGGTCGCAAATGACCCGTTATTGGGCGCATCTAGTTTGGTGGGTACGGGCACATAGAAACGACGGCGCATCATCACAGTTACGCGGCGCATATCCAAATACTCCAGCGCAAGTGTTCGTGAATCTGGCCCATAGAGTTTTCTAAAATTTTACGTAGGACGCTCTTTTAATCCCTTTGTATCCGTCCGAAAGCGTCTCTATTCTGGTTTCGCATCATCAGTGAAAACAACTCTTTGGTTTTGATTTTTTTATATGCAAACTTCTTTTTTTATTTTTTTTTTCCTTCGGTCACTTTGTATAGGTTAATACATCAAAAAACAAACCCAAAAAAAAAAAGAACCATGTATACTCTATTTCTCTTCTTTACTTTTTCGACCTTATTCCTCGTACACACCCCTTGTGATTCTCCCCCCCCCTTTTTTCTTACCCCCCCCCCCCCCACGTTCCCCTCCCCTTTTCTCACCAACAGATTCTCTTTTTTTTTATCTATCCTTCTTTTCCTTTAAATCTCTTCTCTTAGATTTTCAGCGTAACTCCAGGTCCTCTTAAATCTTTTCCATTTATCCCACTTTTGATTTTTTTTATTGCCCTCAATGCTATTTCTTAGGTCTTCCACGACATATGTTCCTTCTACCATATCTATCCATTCCCAGACCTGGGGGCATTCGGCTTCTTGCCATTTCCTAGGAATAAGCCTTTTAGCCGCGTTAAGCAGGTGTGGGACTAGGGAGTTTTGGTATCTTTTAATGCTTTCTTCTCCTCCATGGAATAGAACTATCCACGGGTCCATCTTTATTTTCTTCTCTGTGATTTTCTCTATGAGGCCTATAATAGTCTCCCAGTATTTTCTAATTTTGGGGCATTCCCACCATAAGTGGGCCATCGTACCCATAGATCTGCACCCCCTCCAACACTCTGCTGATTGCCCTTCTTTAAATTTACTTAATTTATCTGGTGTTATGTACCATCCCGTCAGGCATTTGAAATTCATTTCTGCCGTCCGGATGTCGGTCGCCGAGGTGTGTGTCAGTTTTAGTATTTTCTTTATTGTGCCCCTATCCCGTTGTGTCCCTAATTCCCTCTCCCATTTTTTAATAAAAGGAGGTACCTCCTGCTCTTCCACCTTGAGTAGGGTCTTATATAATTTTGAGATCGTTCCTTTAGAATTTCCTATGGAACTTAGTTTTTCCAGTTCTGTTAACTGTTCTCCCGTCCTTAACGGTTGTGGTAGTTTTAGGATAAAGTGTCTGAGTTGTTGGTACCTCCAATTATTTATTACCATAAAGTTTTGTTTTTTCTCTATTTTATTAAGTGATATTAAGTGACCATCCTTTATAACGTCTCTTAATTGTGCAGTGTCTTTTTTTATCCAATTTCCTCCCACCGTAACGTTGCCTGGTTCAAAATAATCGTTGTCCTTTAATGCTATAAGCGGTGAATAATATTCTCTATCAATTTTTTTATGTATAGTGTCCCAGATATTAAGTGCGTTCCTAGTGATCTTGTGTGTATTTGTGCCCAAGGCCCTACTTTGAGGGGGATTCCATATTATTTTTTCTAATTTCACCTCTGATAGTGCATTTTCTATACTGACCCACCGTTTTTCTTTATTTCCTCTGGCCCATTCTACCACTCTCGATAGTACCACCGCTTCGTAATATTTTTTAATATCGGGTACAGCAAGCCCCCCCTTTTCTTTTGGTTGTTTTAAAACCTGGAGCGATATTCTATGCTTCTTATTTCTCCATATATATTTCATGATCAGGTTTTTAAGAGTCTGAAAAAATATCTTTGGTAGGGAAATAGGGAGCATCTGAAATTTATATAACATTTTTGGTACAAGTACCATCTTACAAAAATTAATTCTTCCTATCCATGATATTGGTCTATTCTTTACCCTTGTTACTTCTGCTTTAATTTCATCTAAAAGTGGGATATAATTTATCTCATAGATTTTTTTAAATGAGTTAGTTAATTTGACCCCTAGATACTTAAGTTTTTCAACCCACGGAAATTGGTACTTGGCTCTAAGTTCTTGTTCCTCTGCCCTAGATGTATTTACATTCAGGACTTCCGTTTTAGTAATATTTAGTTTGAAGTTTGAAATTTCTCCATATTTGCTACATATTTCAAGTAATTTTGGGATTGATGACTTGGGATTGACTAAGTAGAAAAGGACATCGTCTGCGAAAGCAGAAAGCTTGTGTTCCTCTTCATTTATTTTGACTCCTTCTATTTCTGGGCTCCTGCGTATCCTGGCTAGCAGGGGTTCTAATGATAGAACAAATAACATTGGTGACAGGGGGCATCCCTGTCTTGTTCCATTTTTCATATTAAACACTTGGGACAAACTTCCATTTATTTTTATCCTTGCTGTCGGGGCTTGATATAAAGTTCTAATCCACCTCATTATTGTCCGCCCAAAGCCCATTTCTTCTAGCGTGTTTAGAATGAGTCCCCAGTCTACCCTGTCAAATGTTTTTTCAGCATCTATCGACAGGAGTAGACTGGGGACCCCGCTTTTCCTCATTCTCTGAAGGACCAGGAGAGCCCTCACCCCGTTGTCTCTTCCCTCTCTCCCCTGGATAAACCCTGTCTGGTCAGAGTGGACAAGTTTTGTCATCTCCTGTTTTACTCTTCTGGCCAAGATCTTTGCGAATAGTTTGGTGTCAATATTCAACAAAGAGATCGGCCTGTATTCTGAGCAGGTTTTACCATCTTTTCCTTCCTTTGGGATGACTGTAATAGTCGCCTCTGCAGCTTCTCTACTTAGTGGATAGTCTGACCCCAGCCCATTAAAATATTGGCAGAGTCTAGGGATAAGTATCTCCTTACATTTTTTATAGTATAGGACAGTAAAGCCATCTGGCCCTGGGCTTTTACCTAATGCTGAATCTGCTAAGGCTACCTTGATTTCATTTTCTGTGATGGGCCTGTCCATCACTAAAGCGTCTTCTTGACTGCATTTTGAGATGCCTGCTTCCATTAGAAAGTCTGTTATTTTATTCTCCTTTTCCCCCTGTTTCCACCTCCTCTGTTCTACTGCGTACAATTTCTCGTAATATGCTCTAAAGGTCTCAGCTATGTCTTTTGTTGTATGTACTGTCTCCCCTTTCTCATTTTAAATTTTTTCGATATAGTTCCTTGTTTTTTTTTTCCGTACCATCCTGGCCAGATGTTTATTTGTTTTATTTCCCCACATGTATCTTTCTTTTGCAATTGTATTGAATTCCCTTTTTGTTTCTAGGTCTAATAGCTCTTTTAGTTTGTTTCGTTTGTTCACAAGAGCATGATATCTCTCTCGTTGTTTTACCTTTTTTTTATGTTTTTGCTCCAGGTTAAATATTTCTGTTATTATTTTATCTCTTTTACCACTTCTTTCTTTTTTTTTCCTCGTCCCTTCCAAGATCAGGATCCCTATTATCACTGTTTTATGTGCGTCCCATAATGTTGCCCTCGATATTTCCTTTGTGTCGTTAATCCTAAAATAGTCTTCCAACTCCTTTTTGATCCTGGCTAAACTACCCTCGTCCATCACTAATTCCTCGTTGAGCCTCCAGTTCTGAAATAGTTTCTGATTTCCTGGTACGTTCAAGGTTATACTTATTGGCGCGTGATCTGAGAGTGTCATGGCTCCTATCCCTACCTCCGCCACCATCTCCAAACCACTATGGTCCACGAAGATGTGGTCGATACGTGAATAGCTACAGTGAGCTGAAGAGTAGAACGTATAGTCCCGCTGTCCCGGATTCAGGACCCTCCATACGTCTACCAGTTGATTTCTGTATAAGCAAATGTTTATCTTTTTTAAGAGCATTTTGTTTATCTCTTGTGGCTGGGAGGTCTTATCCACCCCTGGGTCGAGACAAAAGTTTAAGTCGCCCCCCAGGATCACCTTTCCTTGCTTGAAATCTTTCAATTTTTCTAGTAAGTTGACGAGATATTTTATAGGATGGACATTGGGAGCATAGATGTTTACTAATGTACATTCCATCCCTTCCAGTTCCCCCTTAAGGAAGAGGAACCTCCCATCAGGATCCACCAACCTGTTGGTTAAGGTAAACCGAACTCCTTTGGCTATGCCAATAGCTACTCCCCTAGCTCGTTTGGAGATGGTATCACCATAAAACCAAACGGGAAAATCTGGTGAATATAATTTAATATTGGATTCTAATGTAAGGTGAGTTTCTTGCAGGAAGGCCACGTTTGTTTTATAACTTTTCAATTCCTTTAAAATCTTGTGTCTTTTTGTTGGGCTGTTAAGACCTTTATCATTATACGACAGGAGTTTAATTATCGGCATCTTTTTTTCTTTTTCCCCTTATCCCTTCTCTGTTCTCGGATAGCACCTCTGTCTGTCTTTAGGCTTGTTCTTTCTTCTTGGTTCAATTGGTGAGATAAATCCTCCTCCTACCCTCCCTCCCTCCCCTCTCCATCCCTCCCTTCCCCCCCCTCCCCTCCCCCCATCCCCCCCACCCCTCTCCCCTCCCCCCCAACCCCCTTTCCCCTTTCCCTCCCCTCCCTCCCTGGGACTTAACTCCCCCCCCCATTCAGGGGGGGGAGAGATGCCGGTCTTCACCTCACCTTTCGATAACATGGCCTAGCCCCTCCCCCTCTCGTCCTCCCCCCCCTACTCCCAGCCAGGGAGGTCCGGGATTTGAATATCCAATTTGCTGCAAAATGTTTTAAGGTCTTCCGGGAATCTCAGGACAGCTGATTTTCCTTCCTTGATCCCTATAAAGCAGGCCAGAAAACCCCAGTTGTATTTAATTTTCTGAGTTGTTAACTGTATTAAAAGGGGTTTTAATAGTCGTCGTCTTGCCAGTGTTTCTGACGCTAGGTCGGAGAAAATCTGGAGCTCTGATCCTCTATATACCATAGGTGGTTTTCCTCTTAAATTTTTCCAGATCTTTTCCTTTTCTTTAAACAACCTAAATCTTACTATTACATCTCTTATCCTCTCAGTGTCCGTTCTTCTTGGATTAACAATGCGGTGTACTCTGTCTATCCTGATTGGATCTTCTGGGGGTCTTTCCAGTAATGAATTGAATATTTCCTGGATAATCTTCCTCAGCTCCTCCCCTTGCTCTTCCGGTATTGATTTAATTCTTAAATTTTTTCTTTGATTTCTATTTTCCTGGTCTTCCAATTTATATAAGATATGCCTCTGTTGTAATTTTATCTGTTCTATTTGATCTTTAAGGAGTACGGAATCTTGTTTTTGCTTTTCGGTTTTCTCTTCCACAGACTCTATTCTAGAGAGAAGATGTCCTAGGTCCGTCCGTAGTGTTTGTATTTCTCCCTTGATGACATTTTCCAACCTCAACAACATCTCTGCCATTTCGCTCTTTGATGGACCTAGTTCCTCCGATCTTTGTTCGTCTGTCCAGCTGCACTCTGGTTCATTACCCAAGGTCCCTTCTTCCCTTGATTCTATAGGTTTTTCCTTTAAGATCTTATTTTGGGGGTTCTTGTTGTCAATCTTTTTGTCTTTGTTTGCTTGTTGCTGTTGTTTTTTTGTATCCTGGGATCGTGGGCTATCCTCTTTTGTCATGTATTGTCTGATTGAGCTTGTTGCTGTTGGGTTACTTAGTACATTCGGGGGTGTTTTTGGGGGGCCCCCCTTTGTCGATCTGCTTGTCATCCTTTGCATGGTATGAGCTCTCCTTCTGATTCTCTTACCCAGTTTGATCCCTGGAGTCTAGCCCTCCTATTTCCTCCCACTAGGTCCTGAGGGACCTACGAATCTCTATTTGACCTTTTGTACCGAGTGTTCAGGATGGGTCAGTGGATGACGAGGCTCTCGGGTCGTACTAGGAGAGCAGATGGTAAGGGGAGAAATTTATGGGGTGTCTTGAGTATTTCTACTCGTTATCCCTTTTTGGTTAAGCTCCAAGCATCTCCCCCCCCCCCTTTTTTTATGAAAACTCGTTACACTTCCCCAAGTGCTCGCTGCTTTTCCCTGCCTTCCGTTTCCTCTGCGTCTAGTCACAAATGGTATTTCTTCAGGCAGGGTTATCCTGGCCCCCTCATCATTAAGCCTTGGTACTTCAGAAATATACTCAATTCCAATATATGTACAGTACACACTATATATAATATGTCAGATCAGATCATTTCCATAGCAGTAATGATAGTAATTTCTATAATACCTTTGGGTGGGTCCCAGGACTTTGTAAAAAAAGAAAAAATATGTTCCTCCCTATAGTCCCTATATACAGTAAGTATCATATACTTCTTTTTTTTTTTTTTTTATAAGCCCTTCTGATCCATCTTCATTCAGTCTCCTTTTATATTAGATGAAAGTAAGGGAAAATGCATACCTTCAGCACTGGTCTTCTTTTAATTGTCCGTGTCTGTCTCTTCCACAGGGGGCTTACCTTTCCACCTTTGGACTTTTCCTCCCGAGATGTTAACAGGGAGAATGAGGGGGGTTAGAAAGCATTAATCGTTAGCCTTTGCAGAGGGGGGGGGGGCATCGGCACAGTACGGGGGAAGCGGGACGGGGCAGCTCTTGTCTCCTAGTGCATCCGCTGATTTCGACTCCCACGGATGTTGACTCGGAGGGGAGGAAGGTGAGGAAGGTGAGAGGTGTTCAAGCTGCGCCGCGCAACTCCTACACACCGCGCTGCTTACCGGTACGGCTGCTGTTAAATATCGGAGCGCAGCGGGGCTGATCGTGTGTCACGGTCATTTTCGCCTCACGCTGTCCGCATCTCCCTCAGCCTCCCCCCAACCTTCCGCTCGATCCGTCCTTGCGCTGTCCGTGGACCCGTCCTCTCCCCTGGGTGGCGTTCCGGCCCGGCAGTCCCGTGGCTCCTCCCACCTAATCTCACATTCCAGAGGAAAATTATCTGATGGTTAAAAAAACAGAAAAAAACGGGCTTATCATGAAATCAGTGGGACATTGAACTTCATTTTTCTCTGCACGTATACAAGATAAAAAGTGGGCCCTAGTCACTGATAAAAAAGAAAATGTGGGCATGGCTTAAATTATGTTTTACAAAATGTTATATATTGCACAGGTCCATCAACAAATCACAAATGTACTAGAGGAAATAACCTCCATGTAAACATTATGGCTATATAATCACAGTGGTTTTTATGGTCCAAAAATAAGAAAAAAACATGGTTTATAGAGTCTTAGATCTCTAATAAATAGAATTTCTTACTAGTGCAGAATATTTCTAAAATGCCAATTCCACAATGGTAGAAGCACGTGTAGAGAGATTAACTAAATAGGAAATGTACAGTGCAGAGTGTACAGCAGTGAATAGTATGTGCAAGAGAGAAGTGCAGAGTATATGGAGGTGGGTAGTATGTGTAGGTGAGAAAGCCAGTGGATGGTGTAATTCGTTCTTTATTTGTATGCATTTATTGTTTTACAATTTCATTTTTTTCACAGGTTGGGGCAGTGGGAAGGGTCTGAAGTGTTATTTTTTTTACAATAATTTTTATAATTTGTTTACATTTTTTTTTTTATATTCATATTTTTTTTTTCAACTGCCCTGTTGAGGGGGGGGGGGGGATTGGGCTTTGGTGTGATATCAGGGGTCTTAACAGACCCCTGACATCTCTCCTTTGATACAGAGAAAGGGACAGGGGACAGAGATTCTTCAGTCCCTTTGACAGCATTGAAAATGAATGAGCAGGAGACAGAGGCTCCTGATCATTCATAAACTTAAGCAGAGCTTACTCTGCTCAGTTTTCAGAGGACACAGGAGTGATCAGTAGCGATCGCTCACTGTGTCAAATTCAGAAAAGGAAGGGGTTGGTAAATCACATATTTACTGGCCCCTTCCTTCGCTCTCCATCCTGACACATTCCCCTACAGCAGCTGGTGGGAGAGGGGGGAAGTCAACTGCGGTGGATGAAGGGGAGGCAGAGGAGGAGCATGACACTGGGACGGAGGAGGACATGGAGGGGGGCTGGAGGAGGAGGACACGGTGGGGGCCAGAGGAGGAGGACACGGATCATCTCTGTCTGTCAACCAGAGGATCATCATCCATGTGTGCAGTGTGGGTCACAGTGCCCCCCCTCGGGGCCCATGAATCATCCTGCACCAATGGACGATACGCCACTGCAGAGGAGGCGGATTCTTTGTGAGTGAGGAAGAGGCAGACAATGGCGGCTACACACAAGAGGAAAACCATCCCAATATTGTCAATGACACAAATTACCTTATAGAGATGTTCTCTATTCCAAATCAAAAACATAATTTAAATTAAATACGTGAGTGGAGTTAGGCTTCAAAGCTGATCATCAGGAAGAAAAAACCTACCCCCTTCATTGGCTAGGATGGTGCATATTTGGCTTTAAACAAGCTAACAGCTATGGATTTGTTTACATTTTGTAGTGCAAACCCTGCATAATTTAGTAAAAGTGATCAGGCAGCTGTACAGATTCCCCCAATCACTTCCTCAAGGCTCTACTGTAGTGTGCCCCCTACTCCCTTACCTTCTCACAGTCCCAGGGCTCACCTACTTACTCTGTGATTCTGGAATAGAAAAGAATGGGATGTAGAGAAAGATTAAGAAATTTCCATTTCTCAATCTCTCATGTGAGGTAGCCTAGAATACTATGGGGGTTATTTACAAAAGGCAAATCCACTTTGCACTACAATTGCAGTGCACTTTCAATGCACGTGAAAGTGCAGTCGCTGTAAATCTGAGGGGTAGATCTGAAAAGAAGCTCTGCTGATTTTCATCCAATCATGTGCAAGCTAAAATGCTATTTTTTTTTCTTCTTGCATGTCCCCCACTGATCTACAGCGACTGCACTTCCAAGTGCACTTTCAGTGCACTTGTAGTGCAAAGTGGATTTTCCTTTAGTAAATAACCCCCTCTGTCTCCTATCTGCTTTGGCTGGGTACAAGGGAGGCATCTGGGGTTTTCATAAAAGGGACTTGTTACCAGCAAATTACTATTACTTAACAGACTCCCTGTGGTCGTAATAAACTGAAGTAAAATAACAATAAAATGTTTAAAAAAATATAATATCATTATATAATAGAACTTTTTTTTTAAATGTAAAAGCCACATGTATACACTTAGGACACACAGCAGGTAAAATAAGTATTGAACTTGTCACCATTTTTCTAGGTTAATATATTTCTAAAGGTGTTTTTGACACCACGCATGATTCCATTGCTGAACAAAACACATGTTGAAGCTTGTTTAAAGTTTGCTGCACAACATTTAGACACGCCTGTGAAATACTGGGAGAATATAGTCTGGTCAGATGAGACCAAAATTGAACTCTTTGGATGCCAAAAAACACACCATGTTTGGAGGTCAAATGGCACTGCACATCACCCCAAAAACACCGCCATACCAACAGTGAAGTTTGCATGTGGAAACATTATGGGCCAGATTCAGGTAGAGTTACTCTGGAGTATCAGTGATACTCCAGCCTAACTCTCACTTTGAGCCGGCGTTTCTGTTTTCAGTAAGCAGAAAACAAGAAACGCCGGGTTGGAGTTCCTATACGAGCGGCGTAATTGTATTTCGCCATCGTATCAGAACTGCAATTTAAAAAATGGCGCTCGGGGCGTTCCCACCGATTAACGCCGAGAATATGTTAATCAGCGAGAATCGGCAATTCACAATCGTATTCGGGCCCGACGCAGTGACTTTCCGACGTTTCCGTAAGAGATACGCGGCGTAAAGAAAAACCAGCCCCCTAGTGGAGTATCCTATGTTAAGTATGGCTGTCGTCATCGCGTCGAATTTAAAAAATTTAGAGTCGTTTGCGTAAAACGTCCGTGTATGGGGATTGACGTCATTGACGTTCACTGACAGAATTTCTTGAAGCTGTCATTACCAACAAAGCATTTTGTACGAAGTATTAAATACTTTTCAGTTAGCGTGTTCAATACTTTTTCCCTGTGTCATCCCATTTTATTACACAGAACTTAATTTCTAAACTTAATTGTTTTGGTTTCTTTGTATATATGTATTGCATGAGTTGTTACTGACATGTGGTGAAAATTGCATGTCAATAGCACCTTTAGAAATGTATTTACCTACAAGAATGTTGACGTGTTTAATACTTATTTTACCTGCTGTATATAAACGACATTTGTGCAGAAATTTTTTGGTGTCACCGTGAATGCTATCATGAGAGGAATAATTCTGTGGGGGGGGCTTAAGTGTATTTTAATGTAAAAGCAAAAAGCATGCACAGTTTGTATGTGTGTGAAAAGTGAAAAACCTGCAGCAAATGAGTTAAACTATGAAAGTAAATATTTAAATTTTTAGTCGCGTGGCACTCGCGTGTGGTGCCTCTTCCAATAGTGGGGACTGTTGATGATTTATTGTTGCTCTTCTCTGGTGTCCACTGTTCTCCTGATTAAATCATTACTAATAAAGAGCTCTGCAAGGACACAGATGGCAAACAACTGCAGCAGTCACATCACCAGGAAGAGCCACGGGCACTGAAAGAAGGATCCTTCCACCCTGCAGAAGAGACTGGGCTTGCCAAATCGGCAAAGTAAAGTTTGGAGAGTACTTACTAGCAGATCCATTAAACAAGCCTGGTTTATTTGTCCTTTTCGACGATTGTTAGGTTTTTCTCTTAAAGTGATACTAAGTCTCAGGTTTTTTTTCTTTAAAAAAATAACATAATACTTACCTGCTCTGTGAAATGTTTTTTCAGAGAGCAGCCTGGATCCTCCTATTCTTGACTCCCTCTTTGGCGCCTTCCTCCTACCGAGTGCCCGCACAGGAAGCAGCTTGCTATGGGGGCACCCGAACCACAGCTCCATGTGTCCATTCAGACACTGAGCTGAAGTTTGGCCCGCCCCCTCTCCCTCCAGATTGGCTAACTGACTTTGAGACAATGATGCTGCTGCTGTGTCTCAGCCAATCAGGAGGGAGAGTCCTGGGTGGCTGAGGAACTCGTGTACAGCGCTGGACAAAGATGGAGCTCAGGTAAGTATTAGGGGGGCTGCTACACACAGGAGGTTTATAATCTTAATGCTCTATACATTATAAAAATGTATGCCTTTACAACCACTTTAAATTATTATTAGCCGATTTGGCGTTTATAAGCATAAGGTCTCATTTGCATTGTTCCAGTATGAATAACGTGTTTTGCCTCCAGCCTTTATGCAGTTTTATTCCTGTTTGTATGCCGGGCCATTTATTGACAGTGGGGTTGATTTAAAAATAGGCTGTTCACTTTGCAAAGGAATTTGCACTTTGCAATGGAATTTTAACTTAGCTTAGTGAAAGTGGAGAAAACTCACTTTTGCAAAGAATAAACAAAGACATTCAAGGAAAGCATATTTTTGCTTGCATATGATTAGATGATTGAAGTCAGCAGAGCTTTACCTCTTTCACTAACGTAAGGGTAAATTCCCTTGAAAAGTGAACAGCCTATTTGCCTTTATTAAATCAACCCCAGTGAGTCTGACTACTCCTGAAAACTAGAGAAAAGCTGTAAGCTGTAAATTGCTCACCATCAACCTACAGAACCATTTGGGTGGCAACCCATTATGGAGCAGACTACAGGAACAGTGGAAATGGGCACCAACGGCTGGATGTTGATAGTCTCAGAGAATGTAAAAAAGGGTTACTGGACAGAGAACAAGGAACAATTGAATGGCCACTGGCCAAGGTACTGAATAGTGAAACTTTGTAACCAAGCCAATTTAATGAGGTCAGTCCACGATGCCTATACTGAAACTGTATTCACATATTTCTGTGTTGTTTTTTTTTTGTGTTGTGTTTTTACATGAGGTATCAACAATCATGCCTTTTCATGCATGTCCATTGTCATCACCAGGAACTATACAGCATGTCAAGATTTCAAAAACCAGCAATGAATGTCAATCTCTTAAGATGTGAATCAGCACCATTTAAAACAACTGCTAACACATACTCAGTGTCAGAACACATGGATGGAAATGGCTCCTAAATGATTAAAGTTAAGGATGCAAGAACCAGTATCATTTCTAGTTGAAATCGTGGCCAGCCTGACACACAGCTTTACTTCTTTTTTTTGTTGTATTATAATATAATATAAAGGTTTTAAACTAAATTCATTTTTTCAGTGAGCCTGTGAACTGGGTACAGTACAGGAGATGTAGAGCTGAAGCTTCAGAGTTATAATTGAAACTGCTCATCTTTAATTATCTATATTCATGAGCTGATATACAGAACCAAATGTAAAATATGAACTCTACTTATGGAAATGCTGTATGAAATTCTCATAATTACACAGAAGGAAGTATTTCTCTGGATGTGTATTAGACTTTGTTAAAAGCACATAATATTTTAATATGGCATGTATTTAAACAGAAATGATTCATGCGGCTGAGAAAATTACACTGAATTAATTTAGTAAAGCAAAAACATTAAGGTTTGTACAACTATAGTATAGGATAATATGTAAATTATAACTCAGGTATTAAGGTTTTCATCTTTACATTTTTTATGGTATTACCTTGCTTTATTACCACTATTAGCGCTATCATTTGCACGTGTGCCCAAGAATGCATACACTGGATATATTTTAACAAGACTATAAATTCCTTCTGTTTATACTTCAAAATGTGCCTCATATTTTGACCTGTAATGTAATTGATTAATAGGCCTTGCATTAAGATGCTCATCTACAATCAATTTTTTAAAATAAAAATATACCGTATTTTCTGCTCCATAAGATGCACTTTTTCCCCCCCAAAAAAAGGAGGGGAAATGCCTGTGCGTCTTATGGAGTGCATACCGACCAGCCGCCACCGTGTTACAATGTCGGGCACCTCCCTTCTTCTATGTCTTCTCGGTCCTGTAGGCTGGCTGGGGTTCATGTCACTGGGGCACGCGCAGTGATGATTTTTCATCCCTGCTTAATCGGTGACGTCAGATGCCGATCAGTCGGGGGATACAATAGGCCGGCATCTCCAGCGTGTCATCTGCTGGAAAGACCATGCGACATTACATGGCGACAGGTAATCTAGTCAGTCATTTTCAGGTCTTTCTTTATAAGACTGCACCTGCAGTGCTGTGCTCACCCTGGTGAATTTGATAATAAAGTGAACTTGGTTATATTTTCTATAAATTGTATATAGATTGAATTTAGTGATAGGGCGATATTTGTTTGCTGCCTGGAAGCTATCTGGCACACTTGATAGATGCCTATTTTTAGGCATCAGCTTTGATTGGTTGTGTAAGTTACAAACTACAGTATATTAATTGGGGATGCGGGCATCGTCTTCTGTGCTCTAAATCAGCAGCATTTGGTGCAGAATATTTTTTCTCTTGTTTCCCTCCTCTAAAACCTAGGTGCGTCTAAGGCCGCGTACACACAAGGAGATTTATCCGATGAAAACGGTCTGACAGACTGTTTTCATCGGACATGTCTGCTGGGCTATTTTGGTTTGATCTGTGTACACACGATCAAACCAAAATCCCCACGGACAGACAGCACAGTGACCTGGCAGTGACGTTGACGCCGCCACGTCACCGAACCAGGAAGTAAAAGGAATGGATTCGACGCATGCAGGGGATTTTTGTCCGCTGGTTAGGCGTACTAACCAGCGGACATGTCGGACAGACGGGTTTCCAGCAGACCAGTTTTAAAGCATGCTTTAAAACTTTTGTCTGCTGGAAACCTGTCTGCTAGCCCGTACACACGATCTAATCTGTCTGCTAAAAATTGGTCTGTGGACCAGTTTTAGCAGATATATTCGATTGTGTGTACGCGGCCTTATGGTCAGGTGGGTCTTATGGTGCGAAAAATATGGTAATTTCTGTATTGCTGATATTAGAGGGGACAGTAGATATTGCCCCAATGATGTCATCCACATAAAATACTACCAAGTAATTCTATTTCTGTTGGGAAAATTATCACCTTGGTAAAAGAAAAAAGTAGGGATCTAACTTGAGATAAAAGGGCCTCCTTCTATATCCGCTTTCATATAATGACAAGTTCTTAAAATAGTCTCACTAGTGTTGTGTATTTGTTCAATTCTGTTCATTGCCATTTTAAAGCATTTCATGCTTTAAGAGCTTTAAGAGATAGTAGGAGGAGTTAGAGCAAGAAGCTTGTATGATTGATAAAGACCTGTAAACAGCCTGTCTGTACTGCAGAGACAGAACAATGGCAACAAGGACACTTGAACCCTCCAGAGACATTTTTACAGCATCCTGGCTTGCAGGGACTGCCATGGTATATCTGGCATGAACAATTTTTAATCAACTTACTAGCATCTGGTACTAGCAAAGATCCCGGACAAGGGTATTCCACTGTTTCAATTGTCAGCTGGGCTTCCTCTCCGATCTCCGGATACACAGGCTGGATGCAGGAGTCTTGCTTCCTTCTGGATGGCTGGCCTCTCAGGAAATTTAGGCCCAGGCTTCTGGGCCTAGCAGCACGGCTGTCCCCGTCAGCAGCTCCGCTAGGGTTGCCACCTTTTCTTAAGGCCAAACCCGAACACTTCAGCCTTGCACAGCAATTTTGTTTTCCTAGTATGCAGAAACTATGCATAGATGTTGCTATTAAATAATATGTCTAATCATGTGAAGTTAAGAGTCCCCCTTTGCATCAGAGTCCACAGAGTTACCCCTTTGCATCAGAGTCCACAGATTTCCCCCTTTACATCAGAGTCCACAGAGTTCCCCCTTTACATCAGAGTCCACAGAGTTCCCCCTTTACATCAGAGTCCACAGAGTTCCCCTTTTACATCAGAGTCCACAGAGTTCCCCTTTTACATCTGAATCCCCAGTGTTACCCTTTTACATCTGAATCCCCAGTGTTACCCTTTTACATCTGAATCCCCAGTGTTACCCTTTCACTGTAAGGGAGAACTCTGGGGACTGTGATGTAAGGGAGAACTCTGGGGACTCTAACATAATGTCTGGTGTACGGCAAGGACTCTGATGTAAGAGGGAGCACTGTGGCCTCTGGTGCAAATGGGGAGCTCTGATGTAATGAGTGCTCTAAGAACCCTGATTTACCTTGGCCTACTTACTTAGAGGCAGGAGAGAGAAGGGGGAGGGGAAACAGTCCAGTGTGAATAATGTGTCCAGGGTCTCAGACAGTGTAAAACCCGGACGCATGATTCCAAACCCGAACTGTCCGGGTGAATACCGAACAGGTGGCAACCCTAAGCTCCGCAGAGGAGAAAAGCTGGTCCCGAGAGAGAGAAAAAGCGCCCCTCCCTCTTCTTAAGTAGCCTCCCCCACAAGTCTGTGTGGAGGCATCACATGTTCCATCAGGGCAGGGTGTTGTGGGAAATGTAGTCCATTTTCTCATAAGAGTCTATGGAGTCCATATCTCCGGCTACTCTCCGTCCCACAATGCATAGCCCCTTAAAGGTAATGTACATATTTACAGATGTGGATATAGTCTCAGCGGGGATGACCTGTCATTAGACTCTGACAAGGAGACTCCGCTACACATATATGTTTCTATATCTATTCTAAATTTGGAGTTTGGGGGTGTGGCCAAGATGGCGATCTAGAAGAACGCTGGATTTAGAGCTCTGCTGGCTCATTGTCTTTTATCCTGCTCCTAGATGTTGATTTGACTCTGAAACTTTTGTGTTGCTCTCCGGATGCCACCTAAGACCAGAAACAGGGGGAAGAGGTTGCACTTTCCGCCGATTGTGGACACTGAGGCACCCAGAGTGGACCTACACGTGGCGACCCCTGATACATGTGCCTGTAATAGGGCATCACAGATGGAGATGGAGGAGCAGCCGGCTGACATGCAGCTCGGCTTCCAGGAGGTGATGGCAGCGATAGCTGCCTGTCAGGCTACCCTGACTGGTAAGATCGAGGCTGTGCAGTTGGACGTTGGCCTCGTGCGCCGGGACCTGGACAAACTTTGCTTGCGGATGTCGGAGGTGGAGCGGCGGACTGATCAGACGGAGGACACTGTGCAGGACCATTCTGCGTCCATCCGCATGCTCCAGACGAGGGTGCGAGCCCTGGAGTATAAGATGGACGACGCCGAAAATAGAAACAGAAAGAACAACCTTCATATCATTGGTCTGCCGGAGGGAGTAGAGGTTAAGAACCCGACGATCATTTTAGAGGATCTGCTGAAGGAGTTATTGCCCGCTGCCCAGTTCTTTTTTTTTAAATTCTCTATTTTATTTTTCATACATTAAACATTAGTTACAAGTCTATAAGGCTTACATTAACATTTAGACCATATTAACAATTATTTTAGGATTGTTATTTCAAACCGTGTTCCTCTTAACGAGCTCTTAACAATCCTGTTCCTTCCTACCACCTATAGATATAGCGTTGTATTCTCCTATTTCCCCCCATCCCCCCGTCCCCCCCTTACCCTACCCCCCTTCCCCCCCCCCCCCAAAAAAAAAAAAAAGGCAGTTTTCTCTCTTCCTCTCTCCACCCCCCTCCCCCACGTCCCCCCCCTCTCACCTGACTCGTTCTCTATACCCTATATATGGGGCCCACGTTTGTCTATACTTCTCCTCTTGCTCTCTTATTCCCATCGTCAGATTCTCCATCAGCTGGATCTCCGTTACTCTGTCTAGCCATTGTTGTCTAGTTGGTGTAGATGTGCTTTTCCACAAAATTGGGATACAAGCCCTTGCTGCCGTCAGTAGGTGTCTAAGCAGGGAATTTTTAAACTTTGCCATGGAAAGTGGAAAATCATATAATAAGTAGGTGGCTGGGTTTCCTCCCAGCTCCACTTCAGTAATTTCTTTTATCGTGCCCTCGATCATTTTCCAAAATTCCTTCACTTTTACACATTCCCAAAAAATATGTAAGATTGTACCCTCCTCCTCTCCACACCGCCAACAGCGATCTGAAGTTTCTGGGAAGATACGTTTCAGTACGGCAGGGGTTTTATACCATCTAGTTAAGATCTTGTAGCTTCCTTCCTGGTATTTGGTAGCTAGGGAGGCCTTATGCGTAAAGGAGAAAATTTTTGTTTTCTGAGTCTCTGAGAATTCTATCCCTAAGTCCCTTTCCCATGCTTGTATGAATGGTAGGTTTTTGGGCGCTTCTGTGTCTACCAGCAGGCTATACATTAATGACAGACCATGTCTCAGCAATTCACCCTTCAGGCATGTTTCTTCGAACCCTGAAAGTTCTCTTCTTGAAGTGTTTTGTGGGCTTAGTGCTCTAATTGCTGCTCTTAGCTGAATTTCTCTCATTGGGTCCAACTCCCTTCTGGGGTCCTCATCTATCTCTCCCCCACCGGCCCTTTGGTTGTCTGTATCAAAGTGTATTAGCCTGCTCATTCCTGCGCATCTAAGAATACCAAAATGGTGATCTGTAATACCTAGTTGGAACCTAGGGTTCCCCAACACTGGGACAAGTGGACTTGTGTAGTCCGAGATCTTGTTTTTGCTAAATTTCCTTTTTGTAACTCGTATTGTGGCGCCTAGGGTGGGGTGCTTTTTAACCTCTTGTGGGATATCAACCTCTTGGATCCACGCTAAGCCCTCCAGAGGGATCTTCGTAATCTTTTGTTCCATGAGAATCCAAGGTTTAGATTTCTCGTGTGAACACCATTCTACCACCCTTGCTAAGTGGACTGCATCGTAATATCCCATCGGGTCTGGTAAACCCACCCCCCCCCTTCCTCTTAGGTAGCGTCAGGATCTCACGTCGTACTCTCGCCGATTTTCCTGCCCAGATAAACCTGCTAAATCTTACTCTTAAATCCCTAAAAAAAAACAAGGGAATGTTTACTGGAAGGGTCTGCAGTAGATAAAGTAGTCTTGGCATAATGTTCATTTTAATGATGTTGATTCTCCCAAACCATGTAAAGACTTCCTTATCCCACCGCTAAAAATCTGCCTTGAACTGTCCTATCAAGGGAACAAAATTTAGGTCAAATGTTCTATTCAGATTTTTTGGTATTTTGGTTCCCAGATAGGGTATATGGGAGTCTGTCCATCTAAAGGGAAAATTTGTCGCTAGTTGTTGTTGTGCCTGTCTGTTAACTTCCACTCCCATCGCCTCTGATTTATTATAGTTCACCTTAAAATTGGACAGAGTTCCATACTCCCCTATCTCCCTCATTAAGGCTGGTAGGGACAGCTCTGGGGCCGTTATTGAGAACAAGAGGTCATCTGCAAATGCAGCTACTTTATACTCTGATCCCTTAATCCGAAAGCCTCTTATGTCTGTATTAATCCGTACAGTTCTCAAGAACGGCTCCAGAACAAGGATAAAGATTATTGGAGAGAGTGGACACCCCTGTCTTGTCCCATTGTGTATTGGAAAGGGATCAGAAATTGCCTCGTTTACCTTCACCCTGGCCGAAGGGCAGGAGTAAAGACTGTCTATCCAATTTCTCATCCCTTCCCCCAACCCAATATGTTGTAATGTAGTTCTCAAAAATCCCCAATCCACTCTGTCAAAAGCTTTCTCCGCATCTGTTGATATTAATACTGTTGGCTTTTGATAGAGTTGAGACATATAGATAGTACTCAGAAGTCTCTGTGTGTTCTCTCTTCCCTCCCGCCCCGGGGTAAAACCCACTTGATCTGGGTGTATTAAGGATGGGATACAGGGTAGGATTCTATTGGCGATTATTTTTGCAAATATCTTCAGATCAACGTTCAATAAGGATATTGGTCGGTAGCTGGGACATACAGTTGGGTCTTTCCCTTCCTTGGGGATAATTGCAATATGTGCTTCTAGTGTTTCTCTACGCATCTGCTGACCATCTTTTAGCGAGTTAAAGGCTTCTAGAAATTTAGGTGCTAGTTTTTCCTGAAACGTTTTATAATATGTTAAGGTATAGCCGTCTGGGCCTGGGGATTTACCCGGTTTCATCTCCTTTATTGCTTCTAAAAACTCCTCTGTCGTGATCGGTCCCTCCATATTAGCTATCATTTCTTCTGGAATTGTGGGCATCTCTGACTCCCTGAGATATTCTTTTACTCTCTCCACTCTACACTGACCTGTTGCTAATATAGGTTGGGTTTCCAGGTGGTACAAACCGCTATAATATTCTTTAAATTCTTTGGCTATTAAATGTGATGAACTAACTAGATTATCTCCTTTGGTTTTTATTTTTTCAATATGTTTTTTTGCTCTTGTCTCTCTCAGTGCATTGGCCAGCATCTTGCTCGGTTTGTTCCCATGTTCATAATATGCCCTCCTACATCTACTTAAATTGGCCCTGGCCTTCTCTGTGAGTAGTAGGTTTAGTTTATCTCGGAGCAACGTTAATTTCTCTTCGATCTGAATTCCTTGCGATGTTTTATGTTCAATTTCTGCTATTCGGATTTCCCCGAGCAAACTATCTAATTTTGCGCTGAGAGTCCTCTTCCGCTGTGCCCCAAGTGAGATAAGAATTCCTCTCACATAGCACTTGTGTGTTTCCCATTTGCATAGCGGTGTTGTTCCATCCTCTTTGTTCATTTCAAAAAACCTCTCTATTTCCAAATTCACCTTATTTTCATACTCTGGGTCTTTAATTAATGATTCATTGATCCTCCAGATCCATTCTCTTGGACCAGATGTACCCCAATCGATGGTGCAGTGAGCTGGGGCATGGTCTGAGATCGTGAATGAGCCCATTGAAGCTTCTCTTAGATTTAACACTATCTTTTGATCTAGGAATATATAGTCTATTCTTGTGTATGTTTTGTGTTTTGATGAGTAAAAACTATAGTCCCTATCGTGAACATGTAGAGTCCTCCAAGTGTCTATTAACTGTAGGCTTTGAAGGATTGTTTTCGCCTGTCTCAGTTTAGTATTAGATATGTTGTAGGACCCCTTGGAGGAATCCGACTTCGGATCCATTACCATATTCATATCTCCTCCCAGAATCAGAACCCCCTCTCTTTGTTGGTTTACAATGTCCGCAAATTTTTCCAACGCGGAGACCGGGTCTTCATTAGGGAGGTAGATATTCATTAAAGTGAGCTTTTGTTCATTTTGGGTCCCCTTCACCATAAGAAACCGTCCCTCTTTATCTACAATTACCTTAGATTCTTTCCATTTTATGTTTTTGGCCAACAAGATTGCTACTCCGTTCGCTTTTGAAGTCTGAGAAGCTCCCATGTATACTACTGGGAATCTTTGACAGTGCATCTTAGGTATCTTATCCTTTCTAAAATGCGTTTCTTGTAAAAACACAATTTGTGTTTTTAGTTTCCCTAATTCCATTCTTAATTTAGATCTTTTTTCTGGGGAGTTAAGTCCCTTGACATTGTAGGTGGTAATACTTATTCTATCCATCCTGCCCCTCTTTTTCCCCTTCTCGTATCTCTCTCCCAGCTAATTAGGGGCCCTAGAACACAACAGAATGGTAGGGAACCAGAGGGGGAGTGCCTGAATAACACCAAAGCCGGAGAGGGGAAGAACCAGGAGAGAGGAAGAGCGAGAGAGAGAAGAGAGAAGAAAAAAAAAAAAAAAAAACCCACACCTCCCCCCACCCCTCTTGTATCTCGGATTCAAGTCCTCTGTCCAAGCTCCCGAGTATTGGTTGGCTCTCCGCCGCGGGGTGCTCGATCTACTGCTCCCCTGCAGCTCCTGTGAGGCCAAGAAAAAAAAAAAAAAAAAATAAAAGAAGAAAAAAAAAAAAAAAAAAAAATTCCACGAGCGTCTCCGACTTCCCTCCTATAGGAGGAGAGGCGCCCTGGTGGGGAAAAGTGTAGATACACCGCAGCAAGTCTTTGCTTCTGCCACGGGTGGTGTGTCTCGTCTATTTATATGAGAACCGAGCCCGTCCCCCCCCCCCTCCCAGTTTCCCCCTCCTCCGCCCCCCCCCCCGGCATAGCAAACAGAAACAAAAAAGAGAAAAAAAAAAGAAAACATAAGCACATCAGAATTTGCCAGGGAGCGAAAAGAACGGGGAAGGGGGAATCTTCCGTGATTGATTAATTCGAATCATTCCTATAACTGCATATATGGCTACTACATCATAAATCATAAATCATAAAACGGTGCACATTTAACAGTTGCATTACAATATGTTACATTGGTCAGTCAAAGAGGAAAGAGAAAAAATAAATAAAATATGTATTCACCCGGATATACCTCCCTCCTAAATACTGAAAAAGGTCCCTCGAGTGCATCCTGTACTATGGGGTTTCAGGGTATTTCCCTTATTAGAAACTACGCAGTAACCTCTATTAGGCTTATGTTACATCTTGTTTTTAAATCGAGGTGATATAAGATCCCCCTTCCATAAGTCTTTCTCCTTCCTTGGCCAGGACCCGGATCTCGTCCGGGTTCCCTCTTCCTAATCGCTCCGAGTTTCTAATTCCTAACCTTCTTGGTCTGCCATCCCTCCTCCCTTCCTTGGACCCTCCCTCCCTCCCTCTCCCCCCCCCCTTCCACCTCCATTCACCCAAGTGCCAATAAAGAGAGAAACCCCCCCCCCCTACCTCTTGTGGTCACACTGTGTCTAAGATGTTCTTATAGTGTATGTGTGTCATAAATCAAAAACCACTGTCTATTGTGAAGTGTGCCTATTTGTGTCAGTGTATCAATGTGTATATTGTCTTATTTTATCTAACCACAGTGTCATTGGGATCATGAGATGGATGTGTATAAGTGTGTATGAGTATATATGTGTATATGTGTGTGAGTGTGTGTGGGTATGTGGAAGTGTTTCTGCTTGAGGCAAAAAAAAAAAAGGGGAAATGGGTAAACTGGCTACAGTTTACCTGTGTATTCTAATAAAACCCAAAGAGAAAAAAAACCGAATATATTATAACTCTCCCACCCCCACCCCGGCAGAACTACAAGGGTCACACATCTATGTGTAATTGATTTAGGTCTCTTATACCTCCGAGCGTATAACTTGGGGTAGGTTGTTATGTTACCCCACAGCCTGGTCCTAGTATGCCAATAAACAGGATACACACAAAGAAAGGAGAAAGAAATAGAAAAATAGGTAAATAAAAAGAAAAAGGGGGGGCTCCAGATTGAAGCAATTGGGGAGGACCTGGGAGAAAAAAAAAAAAAAAAGAGGTCCCCAATTACAACGGTGCCATCTAAAGCCCTGACCACATATACATTTTAATAATTAATAATTAGAATAGTTCGGAGGGCAAACATGACTTAGTCATATCAATTTCATTTCTTTCCCCTTTCTCTAGGTAACACAAAAAACCAGCGTAAAAAAAAAAAAAAGGAGGAAAAGTCATGTAAGCCAGCGGGAAACAGGACAAGGAGTCGTTAGCCATTTGTTCTGCCATATTTTCCCCCCCTAAAAAAAAAGGGGCTACTCCAAAATGAGAAAGAGAAAAGAGACAGGGGGGTAGTCTCCAAAAAAAAAAAAAAAAAATCCATAATGGCTAGCAACAGTCCAATCCGGGTGTCCTCTGCCTCACTCAATGTTTTTATGGGGTCCTTCTCACTATTCCTCTTCAACTTCTCTCCTTTCCTACTAGTACATCCAGCCAGTTAGGGACTTGTATTGGCTCTGCTCCCAGAAACTCAAAAAGTGATGGGAGTTGCGAAGGGTCCCTTAGGTGAAAGCTTCTTCCTTCTTTTTTAATATTTAAGGCCAATGGAAACCCCCATCGATATGTGGCTCCACTATTACGTATGTAGTCCAGCAGGGGCTTTAATATGCGCCTTCTAGATCTAGTCTGCCAGCATAGGTCAGGGAATATCTGTATATCACCCCCCTCCCATGCCCCCGCTGTGCCCTCTTTCCACGCTGCCCTCAATATCTCCTCCTTCGTTCTGTAGAAATGCACCCTACAGAGTACATCTCGGGGGCTGCTTTGGTTGCTTTGATCCTGGCGGGGTACAGTAGGGACTTTATGTACCCTATCCAAATCCAGCCTTGTGTCTGGGGGTTTCTTTAAGATATTGTTAAGAATAGACGTGGCCACTCTTCTTAATTCTAGGCCCTCAAAATTCTCTGGTATGCCTTTAATACGCAGATTATTCCTTCTGCTTCTGTTGTCGGTTTCTTCTAACTGCAGTTGTAGCCTGTCCATGTATCTCTGCTGGTGTAGTAGTTTTTCCTCTAGAGCTGAAACTCTGAGGTCTATAATGTTTTGTTGTTGTTCCAAGCCCTCTGCTCTTTGTTCTACTTTCCCCACTTTGGTATGCACTTCTTCAATCTCCACTCTAATTGCAGCTGTAATGTTTGCTACCATTTACCTGAATGTCTTCCTTAGTCGGGAGGGCCTGTATGAGCCTACTAAGTTGGCTGATATCAGTGGAGGTTTCTTGCTCTCCCAATCCCATAGATACCTCCCTGGGTTTGAGCAGCTTTGTAGGCTGATCAAGGCTCATTGTTTCCAGGTTTAAAGTACTCTGTTGCGGTACTGCCCCCTCTAATGACTGAGATAGCTCACTGAGTAGGTGCAATGTTCCTAGTGGAGAAGTAAGAGGCAACAGTACCTTTGTTATAAGCTGCTCCTTGGAAGGGATGTGTTCTACTACGTCCACCACCTCCTTCTGCTGAAGTCTCTCCTGCACCGTGTCTATCACATGATATGAGCTCTCCAGGAAGACCTTGTCTACCGACGTGTTAGGAGTACCGCTCAGGGGGCTCCTGAGAGAGGTTATCGCTAGCGCAGGTGAGATGAATTCTGTGAGGGATTTCCTCCTTACCTCTCCAGAGACTCCGGTCACCTCAAGATCTGCCTGGAGTTCGCCCCTCTTCGCTGTCATGTACCTTGTGATGTATGAATGGGCGTTTTGGGAGAGCTGGTTAGATATGCCTCTGGCGTCTTTAGCGGCACTGCGTCCTCGCCGCGACATCAGCAACCATAGACCGCTCTCCTACCACGGAGATGGGGGGGGGGGTCCGGATCCAGCCGCTCTCCTGAACGTTCTCCTGGACGCACACACCGCGGGCTCCGCTAGACTCTCCTAGCGCACGCGCTCACTCTGCCATGCCTCTGACACTTCCCCCGGAAACAGGAAGTCCGCTGCCCAGTTCTCACAGTACTTCACGGTGGAGCGTGCCCATCGAATCCCCCCGGTCCCGGGACCACCTGGAACTCGCCCACGCACTTTTATTTTCAGAGTGCTTAACTTCAGGGATCGGGACGAGATCCTCCGGGCAGCCCGCAAGGCTGGAGATCTGAGATTTCAAAATGGCACCTTGCTCTTCTTTCCGGACTACTCCACGGAGACTCAGAAAGCCTGCAGGTCTTTTGACCAAGTCAAGGTGGGGCTGCGTGCACCGAAAATCAAAAACAGCATCCTGTTTCCCGCTAAGCTAAGGGTCCAGGACGGAGAGACAGTCAGGTTTTTTACTGTTCCTCGTGATGCTGCTGCATGGTTGGAGTCGTTGCCCCCTCTACGCTAATGTATGGCTGCTCTTCTAATCCTGATTGTTAACCTTTTTTCTGTGGCTGGGCGTTTCCTACTGGACTGTTCCCGAGGGTGGCTGTTGGTTTTTATTGAACCACTGGAGTCCTTGATGCATCGTCTGCTGACCGACCTGTGTCCCCCCATTTCACCTTTGCTGATGACTGCAGCGTGGCTGCTTCAATTCTGTTCCTCTGCTCCCTGCTCCGCTGGGAGACCGTGACTGTTTGGACTGCCCGTGGATGATATCGCTGTCCCCCCACCCCCCTCTGGTATACTTGTGGATCCCTCAACTTGGGCTTGGATATTCTGCTTGCATGGGGGTGGTGGGCGGATGTGTTTTTTTTTTTCTTATGGCTGCTCTGGCGGTGCATCTACTTTGTCCCCGACCGGACGGTGTCATCTGCTTCTCCCTGCGGAACCCCCTATCTCCTTCTGCACTGTTGTCCCCAGTTGTGGTCCCCTTGGGGATCGTGGGCTCTCTGCTGTGGACCTGGAACTTTTGGGTGGTTGTCGGGAGATTGGGGCTACGCTGCCCAGGTTGGGAGGCTTATAGACTGTGTCTTCCGCTCGGGAGCTATAACTGCGGGACTGGATTCTGGTGGCCTTGGGACTAAGGGATCCGACTGATCCTTTCATGAGGTAAAGACTGCCCACACTGTTTTCCTTCCTTCTCATATTTTTAATATGAGTGTTCTTCTCCTGCACTATACTGGATGAGTAACTAAGCTATGTGCCCCTGAGAACGTTCAGGAGACTGTATGTGTTTAATTGCCAGCATCTCTATGGATCTGCTGGGAGATACGTTCTCGCTCTAGCAGCTAGCCCACTTTAGACTGTTAGACTGTTAATTCTTGTTGGGGTTCGGGGATATGATGCATCTCCAAGTTTTGCTGGGGATGCGGGGTGGGAGGGGTAGATTTCTGCCGTTGCAGATGTTGGGGGTAATCTGTATTGTGTTGTTATGTCAGGAGTTGTTTTTCTGCTATTATTGCTATGCTACTTCATGTGTATATTGGGTTCACTGTTCTGACTATCAGGGTTTGCTTATCCATTTAAGGGGCAATGTGCTTTGTTTTGGGTATGTGCTCATGGGGCCTGGTTGGGTGGAGGGGGGGTCTGGAGTGCCATGTTTGAATTATTTTTTGTATAACCTATGGCGAATATCTCTGTGATTTCTTGGAATGTCCGGGGACTTAACTCAGCTACTAAGCAATCCCTGGTCTTTAAGTACTTGCAGAGATACAACCCTCATAAATGTTTTCTCCAGGAAACGCACCTGGTAGGCAATAGAACCCTGGGTCTCCGGAGGGCATGGGTTGGGGCCCATTACCACGCTACTTATTCCACCTATGCAAGGGGGGTGAGCTTGCTGGTCCACAGGTCCCTCCCGTTCCGAGTGCTGACTGTCCGAACGGACCCCGGTGGCAGGTTTATAATTGTACATGCTGTGCTCTACAATAGGGAGTTGGTTTTGGTGGGCTTGTATCTCCCCCCTCCTGCGGCTGAACAATTATTATATGATATCATGCAGATTGTGCTGGGCTTTAATACGCAGGAGGTTTTTATTTTTGGAGATTTTAATATGGTGCCCTCGCAGGACCTGGACAGGCTGTATGCTGCCGCCCACCCCTCGTCGGGTCTATCACATTGGGCTGACAGGTTTGCTCTCACGGATGTGTGGCGTCATTTCCATCCCTCTGCTGGGGAGTACACCTGTCACTCCTCCTCCCACCGTGCTCTGTCCCGCATTGACTTGGTTTATGCCTCTACTGAGGCGTTGAAGTGGACAAGGAGGGTTGAGTACTTACCTCGTGGGATTTTGGATCATGCCCCTCTCCACCTTTCTATCTCCCTCGGGGAATCTCCGAGTATATGGCTTTGGCGTCTGTCCAGGTTCGGGCCATGGATGAGAAGCTGCAGGAGCCCATGGTCGAGGCCATCTGTAATTATTAGACCCTAAATGGAGATTCTGCTAGTGCCAATGGTTTGTGGGATGCTTTCAAGTCTTGGGTAAGGGGATTATATATTTCTCACATTGCTGCGCTACAGAGGGAGGCCTCTAAGGTTCTGGAGGCGCTGGAGCGTGATCTCTCTCTAAATAATGTGGAACAAACTAAGAAGTCCATGCTGTACTCTAGGCAGAGAATATTTGAACATGGTAACAAAAATGGCAGACTGCTGGCATAGTTGGCGAGGTCCCAGGGGTCCTCTATGCACATAGCTGGTGTCTGGGATGCCCGGGGGAACTGGTGTCTTCTCCTGAGGACATTAATTCTAGATTTTTTGAGTTCTTTCAGGGAGTGTACTCCTCTAGGTTTGGCTGCTCAGTCGCAGACCTACGGAATTACCTGAATGACATCCCCTTTCCATCCCTGCCTGACGAGCACAGGAAGCAACTGGAAAGTGAAATATCTCTGGAGAAGGTCCAGGCTGCGATTGGGGGTCTGCAGAGCGGCAAGACCCCGGGCGCAGACGGCCTTCCTGCTGAGTTCTACTCGCAGCATGCTGACATCCTTGCCCCTAGACTCAAGGCCTTATTCTCTGGACTTGCGGAGGCCGAAGCGCTTCCCGCGTCTATGGAGAAGGCTGTCATTGTCCTGATACCCAAGCCTGGTAAGGACTTACGAGACTGTGCATCATATAGGCCTATCTCGTTGCTAAACGTGGACGCCAAGATTTTGGCAAAGATTCTAGCTACCCGCTTGTCCGCAGTGATTTCCACGTTGATACATGTAGATCAGACTGGATTCATGCCAGGCAAGGGCACGGATATTAATATTAGGCGACTTTTTTTTAATCTTGCGATCCAGCATGAGAATATAGGGACCCGAGTCATTGCATCTCTCGATTCTGCACATGTCTAGCGGCCATGGATGGAGCTCTGACCGCCTGGGAGGCGGGGTGGCTCTCGGGGCAGACACCGTGCTGTGGCTCCCTGGGGCACATCCCGCCTTCCTTCCTGACTCCTTGATGTGGGTTGCAATCCTATTTATACTGTTGAATGTGCATGGTATGTGAAATACCTGGTTGTCATGTTTTCTAGTACATCATTTTTGTCTGACGAACCGACTATATTGCTGTTAGGTTATGTATTTGTTTCTCCTTCAATAAAGCACTCCTGATTGTTAAAAAAAAAAAAAAAATTGGAGTTTAACTCGTGTTTTTGGAAGGCTTATGCCGCGTACACACGATCGGAATTTCCGACAACAAATGTTCGATGGGAGCTTTTTGTCAGCAATTCCGACTGTGTGTAGGCTCCATCGGACATTTGCTGTCGGAAAAATTTGAGAGCTGGTTCTCAAATTTTCTGACAACAAGTTTTGTGATCAGAAATTTCGAACGTGTGTACACAATTATGACGCACAAAATTCCACGCATGTTTGCAATCAATCGGAAGAGTCGCACTGCCTATTGAATCTTTCTCAGCTCAATGTACGTCTTGTACGTCACCGCTTTCTTGACGTTCTAAATTTCCATCAACATTTGTGTGACTGTGTGTATGCAAAACAAGTTTGAGCCAACATCCGTCGGAAAAAAATTCCATGGTTTTGTTGTTGGAATGTCTGATCGTCTGTTTTTTACCTTAAAGCGGAGGTTCACCCATTTTTTTTTTTAAAGCCAGCAGCTACAAATACTGCAGCTGCTGAGACTTTTAAAAAATGGACACTTACCTGTCCAGTGCGCCCGCGATGTGAGCAGCCGAGGCTGAGCAATCGCTCGGTCCTCGGCTGCTTCCGCCGCCATCCTCGGTGAGGGAATCAGGCCTTGTGGCTTCACTTCCGGATTCGCTACTGCGCATGCACGAGGATCGTGGCGTGGCATCACTGGTCACTGGTCCCCGCTCTCTCATGGGAACAGTGTTTCCCAGAAGACAGCGTGAGGGTGACATCATGAGGCTGGACTCCCGCAGGAGTCAGAACCCGGAAGTGGTTCTGAGACAGGTATATGCACCCCCTCCCCCCGAAAGGTGCCAAATGTGACACCGGAGAGGGGGAGGGATCCAAAAAAGCGGAGGTTTACTTTTTGTGTGAACCTCTGCTTTAATGCATTCTCTCTCCAATGATGTCCACGAGTGCCTCGGCTGTTTGAGCTTCTCCTCCTGATTGGCTGAGACACAGAAGCAGTGCCATTAGCTTCTGCTGCTGTCAATCAAAGTCACTCAGCCAATCAGGAGAGAGAGGGAGTGGGGCCGAATCTGGAATCCATGTCTGAACGGACAAAGGGAGCTGGGACTATGCTCAGGTGTCCCCATAGCCAGTGGCGTAACAACCGGGGGGGAGCCAGTGTTTCTGCCCCGGGCACTGAGCAGAGGGGGGGCTCCGGCGCGGGCTGCCAACCGCCTGTAAAAAAAACGCTGTGACCAGGTCGGCTTTTAGCTGTGACAGTTACGGCGCTGCCTGAGTCCCAAGCTGAGGATCCGATCCTGTATTCCGCCCCCCCCCCCCCCAGGCCCAGGAGGCCCTGGAGGACGGCCGAGAATTGGACAGAGGTGGGGCGCTGGCTACTGGCGGCGATGCGAGTGATGTCATCACGTATCCCGCCAGGCAACCAAACTTTAAAAATAGTCACGAGAGGGAAGGGAATGGAGCAATGTACGAAGCAGTCTTGCCTTCTTGGTGCCGGAGCCTGGTGGTGGTCTGTCCGGACTCCAGTCCAGAGACTCCAGACAATTTAGTGACAGCCCAGCGACAGCCCTGACCAGCCCAGCAGCTGCCCACAGTGCCCAGGCATCAGAAGCACAAACGGACCAGACCAGCTCATGGCAAGCCAAGCCTGCATTCTCAGACTTCCTTGCCTCAAGGTAATAAAGAAGCTGATGGTGGTGGCAGGACTCAGGAGGTGACAGTGGTGGTGGCAGAAGGAGCTGGTGATGGTGGCAGGAGGAGCTGGTGATGGTGACAGGAGGAGTTTATAGCAGTAGCTGGTGGGGGCAGACAGTGGCAGAAGGAGTTGGTGATGGTGGCAGGAGGAGCTGGTGATGGTGGCAGGAGGAGCTGGTGATGGTGGCAGGAGTAGGTGATGGTGGCAGGAGGAGTTTATAGCAGGAGCTGGTGGGGGCAAACGGTGGCAGAAGGAGCTGGTTATGGTGGCAGGAGGAGCTGGTGATGGTGGCAGGAGGAGCTGGTGATGGTGGCAGGAGGATTTTATAGCAGGAGCTGGTGGGGGCAGACGGTGGCAGAAGGAGCTGGTGATGGTGGCAGGAGGAGCTGGTGATGGTGGCAGGAGTAGGTGATGGTGGCAGGAGGAGTTTATAGCAGGAGCTGGTGGGGGCAGACGGTGGCAGAAGGAGCTGGTGATGGTGGCAGAAGGAGCTGGTGATAGTGGCAAAAGGAGCTGGTGGCAGGAGCTGGTGATGGTGGACTATTTTCATATTTAAAATAACAGAAAGATTTTTTTTTACCTTTACATGTGTTTAATTATCCTTATAACCAGAGTGGATGTTTATATAAGGGGGGGGTGGAAAAATATGTTCTGCCCCGGTCGCCCATAACTCTGGTTACGCCACTGCCCATAGCAAGCTGCTTGCTGTGGGGGCACTCGACAGGAGGGAGAGGCCAGGAGAGACAAAGGGGAGCCCTAGAAGAGACCATCTGGGCTGCTCTGTGCAAAACCACTGTATAACATGCTTGCTAGTTTTAGAGAAAAAATTAGACATTACAATCACTTTAACTAGAGCCACACAAGCATGCACACTAAAAATATTGAATCTTAATAAGTAAAATGTATCATTTATGAGTATTAGTTGGTTAATTTGAAAATAATCTACACATGTACACATTTTGGGCCAGATTCTGGTAGAATCAGCGGCAGCATAGCGTAAGCCATTTACACTACGCCGCCACAACTTACTGGAGCAAGTGCCGTATTCTCCAAGCACTTGCTCCGTAGTTTGCGGCGGCGTAGTGTAAATGGCCCGTGTAATTCAAAGGGGGCGGCTTGTATTTAAATTAGGTTAAATAATACATAAAATATGAAATGACAAGTGTATACCGTGAAATGATTAAATGGATATAACAAAGATAAGTGAAACCTAGAATTATAACCAAAAAAAAAACCATACACATCAAAATAAATAAATATGACACAATAAAAGGTCCATAAATATTCCAAGTGCATAAAAAAATATCCGTGTGAGCTATAAAAAGTCTTCCAAAGAGATGTTCAAGGAGCTTGGCACCACCTTCACCAAGGATACAGGAGTAAACAAGTGGAAAATAAGGGGCGCTAACTGCTAATATAATGAGCATAAGGTATACAACATTATAGTGAACAATATAAGTGAAAATCGTGCCACAGCAATAAATGAGCAAATATATGACAGAACAGTGGATACAATATCAGTGCAAATAACAATAAACAATAATGTCTAAACAAAGTCCATCAAAAATTAAGATGTGCAGTGATGTGCTGGAAAACAATTTTGATCTTAAGAAGTGCTCTGTGTAAAATCTTCCAAATAGAATATTCCACCTTCACCAAAGTGCCACCTCAAGTGAGGATAGATGGCTCCTTACCCGATGGTGTTGACCTATTAATTAAAATAAGGTCAAATGAGCTCGAGAGTCAGCTGCTATCCGTAGGGGACTCGATTTCAAACCCAGTTGATAATAGATTTCATAGAAGGAAAAAAACAGCTTCCATAGTATAAAACCTTTTATTGTGGTAAAAATGCTAAAGATACAGTGCCAAGTGGCCTCTTACTTGGAGTGGTGCCCGTGTTCCCGGCACTGAGGCTGTAGATATGTAGGGATATGGAGAGAGATGGTGAGGTGAGCTGGTGAAGCCGGCGTGCGTTCCACCGCCGTCAGCTTGAGAACCAGGAAACCGGAAGTGGCTAGTAGTGCGTGCCCAGGTACCGCCTCGACGTACGTTTCGTTGTTGTCGTCATCAGGAAGCGTGAACAACGAACACCACTCCACTCCACCACTCCAAGTAAGAGGCCACTTGGCACTGTATCTTTAGCATTTTTACCACAATAAAAGGTTTAAAAAAAAAGGTTCCACAATGGAAGCTGTTTTTTTCCTTCTATGAAATCTATTATCAACTGGGTTTGAAATCGAGTCCCCTACGGATAGCAGCTGACTCTCGAGCTCATTTGACCTTATTTTAATTAATAGGTCAACACCATCGGGTAAGGAGCCATCTATCCTCACTTGAGGTGGCACTTTGGTGAAGGTGGAATATTCTATTTGGAAGATTTTACACAGAGCACTTCTTAAGATCAAAATTGTTTTCCAGCACATCACTGCACATCTTAATTTTTGATGGACTTTGTTTAGACATTATTGTCTATTGTTATTTGCACTAATATTGTATCCACTGTTCTGTCATATATTTGCTCATTTATTGCTGTGGCACGATTTTCACTTATATTGTTCACTATAATGTTGTATACCTTATGCTCATTATATTAGCAGTTAGCGCCCCTTATTTTCCACTTGTTTATATGTATAATTCAGTACTCTGTATTATTTAGGGAGCAGCTCTTAGTTCACTTTTGTATTATTCCCCCCCCCCCATTGTATTTTGGCGCGAGATTCCCCCAATCTTTTCCTAAGGATACAGGAGTGTCAGAAAATATAGGGCCAGATTCAGGTAGATGAGAGTATCTTTCCTCTGGAGTAACGCTTCTCATTTACGTTACTCTGAAGACCCTTTCAGCGCAAGTCCTGTAATTCACATAGCAGTTGCGCGTAAACTTGCGCCAGAGTAACGATAATGCGCTGGCGTAACCCGACGCAAGTGGAAGTGGGTGTGATCATATGTAAATGATGGGCGGAGCCCAGCGCAGAGGCTTACGTTCAGCGCATCATCCACGGAGCATGCGCAGTGAGTGCGGCTCCACTCGCCCCCTTGTGCGCATGCTCACAACTTCCGTCGGCACCACTTCCTGGGAAACGTCAGCGCAATGCGTTCCGCTGGGCGCTTAAAAGCGCTGGCGGAAACGCCATTCCGGCGCAAAAGTAGTTCCGTTTCCCCCCACCCCAGGGAAGATACTTTTGCACTGTAATGGCTGCTCCCGCTACCCCCAGAGAGAGGAGGAACCTCAACTTTAATGCCCAGGAGGTCTCAGTGATTATCTCGGCTATGGAGACGGATAATGAATTTCTCCATGGCAAAAAAAGCCGGAAGACCAGCCGGGAGAGGAAGCAGGGCATCCTGGAGTCGATTGCTGCCAGGGTCAATGTCCTGGGCTACTCCACCCGGACTGCTGGGGACATACAAAAGAAAATAAACGACCTGCGGCGCAAGGTGAGGGACAAGGTGGCCTCCATCAGGAGGTATGAGAGGGGCACAGGTGGTGGTCCCCCATGTCCTGTCACCCTGACCGCAGAGGAGGAGGTGGTTGCTTGCTGCCTGGAGAGGGAGCAGGTGGAGGGGGTCGCAGGCTATGACTCCGTGGAGGAAGGCACAAGGACAGGTAAGTGTTTTATAATCCCCTATTTGTTGTTTTGCATTTGGGGGGGGGGGAACATGTGCCAAGTGTGTGGGACCACCAACATGTGTCTGCTTTGTGTCATCCACAGATGACGGAGCTGGGCCATCATCTGTCAGCCTGCATTCCACCCCATCCCCCCCACGCCATCATGTGCCCGAGCCACTGGGTGGTGAAGAGGTTGTGGAGGAGGAGAGTGGCCACACCACACCTGCCGAGGTGGTTGTGGAGGATCCTGCTGTGGCAGAGCAGGACTTTTCTTTGGTTTTGTCTGTCTCCTCCCCTTCTCCTGGCCCGTCTGTCGTCCCCTCCCCCATCCTTGGAAGCCCCTCAAGGGCGACACCTTCCACCCAAGGACATCCATCTTTTGGCCCCAGGAAGGCGACCCAGAAGACCAGGGGGGTGTCTGATGGTGTCCAGGACCAGTTGGCGAGGGATCACGCCAGGCAGACGGAACAGATGGGGGCCATAGCGGTGCACTTGGAGAAAGTGGCTGACAGCCTGGGCTCCGTTGCCAACCTCAGCAACGCAGTGCAGGATGTCAGCTGCAACTGCGCTGCAGTGGTCACCACTTTGGGGGAGGTGCAGGGGGATATAAGGCACCTCACTGCAGCCGTCCAGGCCAACACTGCTGCCATCCATGGGAACAGTGCTGCCATCCGGGAGCAGGGGAGGCTGAGTCGGCGGGCCCAGCATTACCAGGTGACCCGTCAGCTCCGGATGCAGGCCCAGACGAACACATACCTTGGACGGATAGCCAGGGCCTTGGAGGGCACGCAGGCCACACCTGCCAGGAGTGGCCCACCTGGGGATCAGCCACCTCCAGATGCCCCCCCACCCCCACCCACTCCATCCAGGCAGCTGCGGAGCCAGAGAGGGGCCCCCAGAAGAAGCCCCCGGCATCCCCGATGAGGCCTTTTTTTTTTTCTTGTTTTATATTATTGTTTTTGACATACTCAGGTCATGAGTTTATTTTTTATTTTTCTCAGGTTATGAGATTTTGTTTCTTTTAATTATCAGGATATGATATTTATAATTTATTTTTGTACTGCACACGGTCAGGAGTGCAGGGGACAGTGTGAATGGTGTGTGAATGTGAGAGGGTGGCACTCCTGAAAGTAAGGGGTGTCACCCTCGGCCGTGGTGGTGAAGTGAACCCCACGGCTGAATGAATGATGTGTGAAAGGTGTGTGAATGGACAGTGACATCATTGGGGCCTTGACGCGGCGTTACTGCTCCCAACTCCTACATGCTGGACTTGGGCTAATCCAATGCGATGTGCATGTGGTGTGTGTGATCTAGGGACATCAGTGGTGTACACGCGTGCATTGTCTGTGTTATTAATGTTTTGGTTTAGTGTCCAAAGATGCCTACGGCGAGGACCCTCCTGACTGCTCTTCCATCAGCAGACTGGGTGTCCTCTGGCAGGTGGGGACTGTGTGGGTCGGGGGTCAGGTCATCACGTATGTCAATATGCAGGCCTTTTTTCATAGCAAAGTTATGTAGTATGCAACATGCACCGATGATCTGACACACAAAGGTAGGGGAATACAATAGGGCCCCCCCAGACTTATCCAGGCATCGGAAACGGGACTTCAGGAGCCCGAATGTTTGCTCAACCACTGCACGGGTTTTGATGTGTGCTTCATTGTATTTTCTCTCTCCTCTGGTTTGGGGGTTCCGGAAAGGAGTCATTAGATGGGGTCCCAGTGCATATGCAGAGTCACCTGGAAGGGAAAAGACAGGATAATGTTAGTCATGCATGTGCGATTTCTGTTGTGCATCACGGGAGGGGATAGTCATGCCTGACTCCCTTGTCACTCACCAACCAGCCAGCTGTCCCCATACATATTCTGGTTAAATTCTGCTGGGATGGGGCTCTGACGGTATATGAAACTGTCATGGCTGGACCCGGGGTGTTTGGCACGGACGTGCCATATGAGGCGTTGGGCATCGGCTATCACCTGTACGTTGATGGAATGCCAATGCTTCCGATTGCGGTATATGTGCTCTGTGGCACTGGGGGGCTGTAGGGCCACATGTGTGCAATCAATGGCCCCCACAGTGCGTGGGAATCTGGCAATGTTGTAGAAATCTGTCATTGCCTTCTGCCGCAGCTCCTCAGTGGTGGGTCTGATGAACTGGTTGGACATGCGTCTGAGGATTGCAGGGACAACCTGGTGCACACATCTGCTTATGGAGGACTGTGACATCCCAGCCACCACTCCACTTGTACGCTGGAATGATCCACTTGCAAGGAAATTAAGTGTTGCCAGGACCTTCACCAGTGGCTGCACTGCTTGTGATCGGTGTGTTGGGCTGGTGATGTCATCCTGCAGGGTTGTGGTTAGTTCAAGTATTGCATCTGGGCTGAATCTGAATAGGCGATACACCTCCTCATCCCCCATGCCAAAGAGGTTCATACGTGTGCGGTATATCCTCTCACGTGCCCGCCTTCTTGGTTCCAGGGGACCCATCAGTAGTTCTAGGACCACGAGTGCCCCTGGCATGTTGGCACACAGAGGTGTTGTCCTTGCAAGTGGGGGTGCTCAGCTAGCTCCTATCGTCGGTAACGCTGCTGTAGCTGCTCTCCTGCTGACCTGTGACCGTCTGGAGTAAAGATAAAGCAGCCTTTTGTAGAAATAACTTTGCGCCGGACGGACCAGATACGCGCGGCGCATGTAGCCAGCGTATGGTGCTAATCCGTTCGTGAATTGTGAAAAATCCCTCATTTGCATATTTGCAGGGGAAATCAATGGGCGCGACTGATGCGCCCAGCGAAAATAAACGCTGACGATACTCTGGCGTCGGAACGTTCCGCCGGTCGCAAATGAGCCGTTATTGGGCGCATCTAGTTTGGTGGGTACGGGCACATAGAAACGTCGGCGCATCAGCACAGTTACGCGGCGCATATCCAAATACTCCAGCGCAAGTGTTCGTGAATCTGGCCCATAGTCTCCTTACCAGACCACCTGACCACACCTGCGGTTCTGACGTCATCACGTTTTTTGAACTGACCCAGGAAATAGAATCGAAAAGGACGCCGAGATCCCGTGTTTGCAGACCGCATATGGTGTATTCGTTTGAGCCTGCTTTACAGTGATCTCTTGTAAGTGCAATATATCCCGTGTTTTAATTAAAATTGTATTGCAAAGCTGCACTATGGGTTCTCTGTTTTCCTTTTATATTTGAGATATTCATCCGCTCGGACCAATGGGGATTAGAAGCAACTCCAGCCTATAGTCGTTTGGGTGACTTTAAACAAACCCGTGTGCAGTCTGACCGCAGGTGTGGTCAGGTGGTCTGGTAAGGAGACTATATTTTCTGACACTCGGGTGTATCCTTGGTGAAGGTGGTGCCAAGCTCCTTGAACATCTCTTTGGAAGACTTCTTATAGCTCACTCTCACACGGATATTTTTTTATGCATTTGGAATATTTATGGACCTTTTATTGTGTCATATTTATTTATTGTTTCACTTATCTTTGTTATATCCATTTAATCATTTCACAGTATACACTTGTCATTTCATATTTTATGTATTATTTAACCAATCGTGCTCTTCTGATTGGTCCATTATTGTTCACTCACCTTTTTTATATTTTTGATATCACTATCATCATTTTCACTTTTTTTTGTTTTGCGCTGTACCTCACCCCCTTTTTCCAAGTTCTTCCAATATACGTATCTATATTATTTGGTACTAGCAGCACTTCCACCCTATCTGTTTTAGCGCAGTGTTTTTCCCATTTTTTCTTGTATTTAAATTAAGCGCGCCCCCGATCGAACTGCGCATATAACAGGGGTAGGTTTACACTTACGGAAATGACGTAAAACGACGACGAGGCGGCGTAAAAACGTTCGGGAATCGGCGTATTAGGCTCATTTGCATAGGCAAATGAGAAATCAACGTAAATGCCACCTAGCGGCCAGTGAAGTAATTACATCTAAGATCCGACGGTGTAAGTGTTTTACACCTGTCGGATCTTCGCTGTATCTATGCGTAAATGATTCTATGAATCAGACGCATAGCTACCGGGGGAAAAAAACAGAGATACGACTGTGTTTCCTGCGATACACCGTCGTATCTCTTTTGAGAATCTGGCCCTTTATCTTACCTGATACTGCTGTCTGCTGTGTTTTCGCATTTAATACGCATTTAATTTTAGCATGGTTATTTATTTTTAAAACTAGCAGCTGAAGTAATAGTAATTCATAGACTTGCAGCTTAAACTGATGGTTCAGCTGGACACAGATATTCAATTATTCAACATCAGAGTAATGATCGCCTTTAGAATATTTTCAAACTCAATACAGTCCTTCTAAATACTAATTAACATCAGGTCATCAGTATTAAGTCATCTGTCTTAGCCCATATGTGTGTTGCTAAATAGTAGCTTTTATTTTAAAGTGTCTGCTGCAATAAAATCCAGGGTCCTCAGTTCTACTTGAATTCTCCCCTGCCGGATTAGTTTTTTGACTAGGTGAAGACGTCATCCTCATCTACATTACCCCCTCCTTCCTTACATTTTCAGTCTTTCTAAGTACAAGAAGTATCAGTACAAGGGAAAAAGTGCAGAGAATATAAACATTGAGAGCTTATATAAAGGAATAGAGGCAGGGCCAAACTTAGGATCACAGACCCCTGGGTGCAGAAATATTTCTGGTGCCCCCACATGGGCTTGATCCAGGGTCATCTTAATAGCATCATAGGCCCCTGAACAAAGTAATGCTCTGGGGCCCCTACAATGAAGACAGCGCAGGTAAACAGACATCAAGTAGGTAGGAGACAGACAAGTGGAGCTTCCCCTTTTGGGTGGAGCTCTGCATTAACTACATGACCAATCATTCTGTACAGCAAAGAAACAGTGGAAAAATACTACATACATAAAGTAACAAAGCTTTCCTGTGCATATAATATATCTGCTAGGTGGATGCCTCCCGAGCACCCTAGAAATCCCCCCAGCACCCTGACCCCTCTACACCCCAGAAATCCCCCAACACTCTGACCCCTCTACACCCCAGATATCCCCCCAGCACTCTGACCCCTCTACATCCCAGATATCCCCCCCAGCACTCTGACCCCTCTACACACCAGATATCCCCCAGAACCCTGACCCCTCTACAAGCTAGACATTCGCCCAGCACTTAGACCCCCCTACACCCTAGATATCCCCTCAGCACTCTGACCCCTCTACACACCAGATATCCCCCAGCACCCTGACCCCTCTACACCCTAGATATCCCCCCAGCACTTTGACCCCTCTACACCCTAGATATCACCAAACAATCTGACCTCTCTACACCCCAGATATCCCCCCAGCACTCTGACCCCTCTACACCCCAGATATCCCCCCAGCACTCTGACCCCTCTACACTCCAAATATCCCCCCAGCACTCTGACCCCTCTACACCCCAGTTATCCCCTAGCACTCTGACCCCTCCACACCCCAAATCTCCCTCCAGCACTCTAACCCCTCTACATTCCAGAAATTCCCCCAGCACTCTGACCCCTCTACATCCCAGATATCCCACAAGCATTCAGGCCCCTCTACACCCCAGATGTCCCCCCAGCACTCTGGCCCCTCTACACCCAGATATCCCCTCAGCACTTTGACCTTTCTACATCCCAGATATCCCGCCAGCACTCTGACCCCTCTACACACTAGATATCTCTCCCAGCACTGTAACCATATACCATAAGATACCCCTTGTATTGTGACCCCACTACATCCCTGATACCTCTAGTACTAGAGCCACCCAGCACTGCACTCACCTATACCAATCATGCAGGCAGAAGGAAGGACGGAGAAGGGAGAATCCCTCTGGGAATTCCAAGCTTTTTGGTCTATAATAACCGTAACTGTAACCATATACCATACGATACCTACCCCTTGTATTGTGACCCCACTACATCCCTGATACCTCTAGTACTAGAGCCACCCAGCACTGCACTCACCTATACCAATCATGCAGGCAGAAGGAAGGGCGGAGAAGGGAGAATCCCTCTGGGAATTCCAAGCTTTTTGGTCTAAACAGTGCTGGACAGCTGGGCTCACCATGACACCATCCACAATGCTACTTCCGAAGGTGGGCTCTCAGTGCTGACGTCTCAACATCTCCCACTCCAGCTCCTACCCCGCAGCCTTTGAGAACCCAAGCATTGAAGCTGCAAGGGGCGCGGTCAGAGCATCACTGGCGCTCCGGCCCTGCCCCTCCCTGCTGGCTGTGAAATAATAGGTATCGTTCTTCACAGCACAGCCCTCTACACCCCAGATATCCCCCCAGCACTCTGACCCCTCTACACTCCAAATATCCCCCCAGCACTCTGACCCCTCTACACCCCAGATATCCCCTAGCACTCTGACCCCTCCACACCCCAAATATCCCTCCAGCACTCTGACCCCTCTACATTCCAGAAATTCCCCCAGCACTCTGACCCCTCTACATCCCAGATATCCCACAAGCATTCAGGCCCCTCTACACCCCAGATGTCCCCCCAGCACTCTGGCCCCTCTACACCCAGATATCCCCTCAGCACTTTGACCTCTCTACATCCCAGATATCCTGCCAGCACTCTGACCCCTCTACACACTAGATATCTCCCCCAGCACTGTAACCATATACCATAAGATACCTACCCCTTGTATTGTGACCCCACTACATCCCTGATACCTCTAGTACTAGAGCCACCCAGCACTGCACTCACCTATACCAATCATGCAGGCAGAAGGAAGGGCGGAGAAGGGAGAATCCCTCTGGGAATTCCAAGCTTTTTGGTCTATAATAACCGTAACTGTAACCATATACCATAAGATACCTACCCCTTGTATTGTGACCCCACTACATCCCTGATACCTCTAGTACTAGAGCCACCCAGCACTGCACTCACCTATACCAATCATGCAGGCAGAAGGAAGGGCAAAGAAGGGAGAATCCCTCTGGGAATTCCAAGCTTTTTGGTCTAAACAGTGCTGGACAGCTGGGCTCACCATGACACCATCCACAATGCTACTTCCGAAGGTGGGCTCTCAGTGCTGACGTCTCAACATCTCCCACTCCAGCTCCTACCCCGCAGCCTTTGAGAACCCAAGCATTGAAGCTGCAAGGGGCGCGGTCAGAGCATCACTGGCGGTCCGGCCCTGCCCCTCCCTGCTGGCTGTGAAATAATAGGTATCGTTCTTCACAGCACAGCACACCGCTGCCAGCCTGCCTCCCCTGTGTATCCATCACTCTCAGTGCCATCATGGGGCCCCCAATTTTGGTGTAGGCTCAAGGACCAGCTGCTCTTTCGGGGAAAGTGTAGGGGCATCCCATGTAGATGGGGCCTCTGGGCAGTGCTCGGGTGTGCCCTCTTATTAAGACAGCCCTGGTGTGATCATCTTTCCAACTCCTCCCCTTTACAAATGTTTCTATGGCACTGACTCAAACACAGAGATGCTCCCCTAAGGCCCCATGCACACAGGACGCCGGTGCAAACTCTGCTGAACACACGTTTTTAAAAGGCTAAAACCGGCGTTTAAAAACACCTGTTTTGTCGCAAATTTTGCAGCGTTTAACCATGTTTTACAGCGTTTGCGTTTATAAGCGTTTAGTTAAGAAACATCATAAGACCGTCCCTAAGCAAAAAAAAACAGTATTATTTAACCATTTCAGCCATTTTGTAAGACCAGAGTGAGTAGCAGCTGAGAGAGCAGCAGTGTACTTGTATTTAGCGTGTCACTTGCCACATTACCTGCCACAAGCTGCGGATTGTCCACTTGCCACGTTACCTGCCACAAGTTGTGAATTGTCCACTTGCCATGTCACCTGTCACGTCACCTGGCCCCGACACCTGCCACAAGTTGTGGATTGTCCACTGGCCACGTCACCTGGCCACATCACCTGCCATGTCACCTGGCCACGTCACCTCCCACAAGTTGTGGATTGTCCACTTGCCACGTCACCTGGCCACGTCATCTGCTACAAGTTGGGGATTGTCCACAATGCAATGCAAGCAATTACAGTTTAATCTATGTTTTTTTTCAATGTTTTTTCATTATTTGCCATAATTTTTGAGATTTCTAATGTAAAAAAATAGGTCACCTTTAAAAACGCCTGTAAACAGTGGCGTTTTGCGTCTGAAACGTGGAAAGGTTTTGCGTCTGAACCCATTTGTTTGCTTCTGGAAAAACGAGGTTAAACGCAACTGCCTAAAACAGCAATAAACGAGACTGTGTGCATGGACACTAGGGATGAGCTTTGCGTTCGAAACGAACGTATGTTTGACTCGAACATCGTCCGTTCGATCGTTCGTCGAATTTCGAACAAAATCGATCGTTCGCGGCAAATTCGAGTGAAACGAAACAACCGTTTTTAAAAAAAAATTCCCATTGATACTACTATCAATGGAAAAAAAAGTTTTAAAAATGGTAGTTGTGACAGAACCCACTGTCACTGTATGTCTTGGAAAGGATTGTGGGCGTGCCTCCTACCGACAGACTATGGCCCAGAAAGATACTGGAGACCTGAAGCTGGCATTATTGTGATGTAATGTAATGTTACAGCCCTACACCCCCACCCCCCCCTCTTGTTGCTGGACACATAGACAATGGAGAGTGGACTGCAGACGTCTCTCCGCAGGGGGTGTGTATTGAGAAGCCAGGCTGCCTGCTTACCATAATCTCATTAGGTATCTGTACACTGTTTCAATGTCCAAATGTTCTGTTGCCATTTATTGTTCCTTGTCCCCCTCCCCTCATAGACAAGGCAAAGGGGAGTGTCCCTAACTGTGTGTAAAACTGTATAGTTTGGATTTTAATAAACTGTTAAGCTCTGGTTGTGTAACCCTCAACATGTGTGGATTGTCTCGTGATTGAGGGGTTAAGGGCTGGTTATGGCGAATCGCCAGGCTGCGGGTGCGTTTGGAGGACAGGAGACACAGGTCTGGCGGATGTGCCCATCTGGGGTGTCTGAGATCCGTCACAGTGGTGGCAGCGGTGGGATGTCTCCTGCAGTCCAGGACATCCAAACCACCACCAGGATTCAAGATCTGGGCAGCTGCCGAGGAGCGATACGGGGACCAGCCAGCATGAGAGTGGAGTTCGGGAGGAGGCTGCAAGGCATGCGGAAGAAACATCGGGGACAAGTGACAGAGCGCACCATGCTCGGCTGGGAGGATGTGATCCGCCGGCAACTCTGGCATGAGGCGCTAAGCTACGAGCGGCGCCAGCAGGGGAAGATCCTTCCCTCCTCCTCAGAGATGTACTGGACGCAGTACTGTGCGCGAGAGGTGTTCCTGAGGGAACGACCGCGAGATGATTGGAAGACGGAGCTCAGAAGATTGGTCCAGGTTGGAGATGAAGCTAGACGCCAGCTACAGAGCCCTCCGGTGGTTCGCGCATCAACTTTGGCCAAGTACAGCAGATGGCAGCCCAACAGAAGGCGTTGGCTATGGCGGCGTGGGGCTGTTCCATCAAAAAATGTACGGAGACCCAGACTTTGGGAGCGATGAGGAGTGGCGGCGGGAAAACATTTTGGACTTCCGAAATGAGGTGCTGGACCTCCCTGAAGAGGCATGTGACCTGGAGGAATTGGAGTTGCTGGTTGAGCAGGAATTTGAGCTTGAAATTGCATACAAGCGGCTGTTTGATGGTGATCAGCAGCAAGTCCAGAGTATCTCTACTGGGGCCCCAGCAGAAGCGCTGGCTACAGGGCAGAGTGCCCCTGGCATCTGTCCAGCATCAGAAAAAGAGTTGGCTCCGGAGAGTCTGAGAGATGATCTGCGTGAGCTGTTTCCCCAACAGCCGATATCTCCACCTGGAGTAGAGGAAGCAATTCTCCCTCCCCAGCAATTGGACACTACCCCAATGTTCATCCCCCCAGCAGAAGCGTTGGCTATGGAGCAGAGTGCCACTATAATCTGCCTAGCATCAGAAAAAGAGTTGGCTCCGGAGAGTCTGAGAGATGACCTGCGTGCGCTGTTTCCCCAACTGCAGATATCTCCACCTGGAGTAGAGGAAGCAATTCTCCCTCCCCAGCAATTGGACACTACCCCAATGTTCATTCCCCCAGCAGAAGCGTTGGCTATGGAGCAGAGTGCCACTATAATCTGCCTAGCATCAGAAAAAGAGTTGGATCCGGAGAGTCTGAGAGATAACCTGCGTGCGCTGTTTCCCCAACTGCAGATATTCCCACCGGGAGTAGAGGAAGCAATTCTCCCTCCCCAGCAATTGGACACTACCCCAGTGGTTCTCCCCCCAGCAAAAGCATTGGCTATGGAGCAGAGTTCTGATGGTCCCTGCCCAGCCCTCAGTATGTTTTTGGAGGGTTTCGGAGACAGCCCCCGTCAGAAGTCACCCCAGTGGCTGGTCACAGAACCGGCAGGGGAGAAAACCCTTCCCCCTCTCCAGCAGCTGTACCCAACTTTTTCATATGTCCCCCCGGCAGAAGCGCTGGCTACAGGACAGAGCGCTGATGGTCTCTGCCCAGCATCAGAACAAGAGATAAAGAACCCAGGAGATAGTCCCTGCAAGATACCTTCTCAGCGGCTGGTAACTACACCAGGAGAAAAGCAAGTACCTTTGCCTCCCCAAATGCATAGCCGTACCAGCCTACGTTCCCTACCAGCTGAAGCGCTGGAAGAAGGGCAGAGGATTATTCAGCTTCCCCCAATATCTGCAACCCCGCCCCGGATCAGAGGAGTGCAGACAGCTGTTCCCACTCTGCAGCGGCTGTTTTTATTCCCGGGAGACCGTATGTGCGGTTTTGCTCCCCAGCGCCAGAGTCGTACTTTTACTTTTCCTGTTTGCCTGGGGTGGAAGTTTGTGACTAACGCAGGTCCAGACCAGTTGAGGGTCAGGAACCTGGTTAGTCTGTTTTTAAAAGGGGAGAAATGTGACAGAACCCACTGTCATTGTATGTCTTGGAAAGGATTGTGGGCGTGCCTCCTACCGACAGACTATGGCCCAGAAAGATACTGGAGACCTGAAGCTGGCATTATTGTGATGTAATGTAATGTTACAGCCCTACACCCCCACCCCCCCCCCCTCTTGTTGCTGGACACATAGACAATGGAGAGTGGACTGCAGACGTCTCTCCGCAGGGGGTGTGTATTGAGAAGCCAGGCTGCCTGCTTACCATAATCTCATTAGGTATCTGTACACTGTTTCAATGTCCAAATGTTCTGTTGCCATTTATTGTTCTTTGTCCCCCTCCCCTCATAGACAAGGCAAAGGGGAGTGTCCCTAACTGTGTGTAAAACTGTATAGTTTGGATTTTAATAAACTGTTAAGCTCTGGTTGTGTAACCCTCAACATGTGTGGATTGTCTCGTGATTGAGGGGTTAAGGGCTGGTTATGGCGAATCGCCAGGCTGCGGGTGCGTTTGGAGGACAGGAGACACAGGTCTGGCGGATGTGCCCACCTGGGGTGTCTGAGATCCGTCACAGTAGTTTTTTCAGGAGTCCTGCTCCTGAAAAAAACGACCGTTTTTAAGACTTTTTTCCATTGATACATGTTCCCTGGGGCAAGACCCGGGTTCTGAAAGACGTTTTCCAACAATAACTTGAAAATTGGTCTTTAAAATGATCGTTTTTGAATTCGAACGTTCGAGTCCCATAGACTTCAATGGGGTTCTAAATGTTCTGGTGCAAACCGAACGCGGGGGTGTTCGGCTCATCCCTAATGGACACATAGGATAACATTGAATGTGTTGAAAAAGCTGTCCAACTGCCTCTGAATCACACGTTTACCAGCGCCTCGTGTGCATGGGGCCTAAGAAGTCTTTGTTACCCTGGGATCCTCCCATGATCTTTTAACAATAAAGAAAATACAGGAAGAGCGTACACCAATGAGACTTGGAGGAGAGTCTCTCTGATGCACACAGAAAGGGCTTCTGTAAGAGAGTCTGTTAGAAAGAGCCCCCAGACATAGTATAGGATATGGTCAGAGACTGCAGACATGGTACAGGAGATGGTCAAAGACTGCAGACATAGAACAGGAGATGGTCAGACACTGCAGATAAAATACAAAGGGATGGTCAGAGACTGGAGACATATTACATGAGATGGTCAGAGAATGCAGATATAATACAGGAGATGGTCAGAGACTGCAGATATAATACAGGAGATGGTCAGAGACTGCAGACATATTACAGGAGATGGTCAAAGAATGCAGATATAATACAGGAGATGGTCAGAGACTGCACATATAATACAGGAGATGGTCAGAAACTGCAGATATAATATAGGAGATGGTCAGAGACTGCAGACATATTACATGAGATGGTCAGAGAGTGCAGACATATTACAGGAGATGGTCAGAGACTGCAGACATATTACAGGAGATGGTCCGAGACTGCAAATATAATACAGGAGATGGTCAGAGACTGCAGACATATTACAGGAGATGGTCAGAGACTGCAGACCTACTACAGGAGACATCAGAGACTGGAGCTATAATACAGGAGACAGTCAGACTGTAGACATACTACAGGAGACAGTCAGAGACTGCAGACATAGTACAGGAGATAGTCAGAGACTGCAGACAGAGTACAGGAGATGGTCAGAGATTGCAGATATAATACAGGTGATGGTCAGAGACTGAAGACATGATACAGGTGATGGTCAGAGACTGCAGTTCCTATGCACGTTAGTAGATAATGGTCAATCGGCCCTCTCACCTGACCCAGCGATACAGCAACAACAGTTCCTCTGATCAGGAGTCAGCCCACTCGTGGCGACTCCACCGGGTAGAGCCCAGATATGTATTTGGGTATCACTCCATTCCTTTCTCTGCCAGGGATGGTGCTAGGTTGTGTGGCATTCCCTCTGGTGGCGCAGGACAGCAAGGTTCTCTCTCTGATGGTGTTCCCTCAGGACTGTCCTCTCCCTCGGGAGTGCTTGGTGCACTTCCCTGAAAGCTTTTCGGGCTCCTGGCTCTCTCTCAGCTGAGAATACTGTGTGGGATGCAGTTTCTGTGTTACAGAGGGGCTGCCAGTCCTCGGGACTATATGTCCCACAATCCTCTTCTCCTTTTTGATTATATTTCTTCCCTGGCGGGGAAAGAAACATAGTGGGCAGCAGCGTACGCAAGGAGGAAAGGAAGAGGGAGAGGGAAAGAACAGCCACGGCTGCAGTGGCATCACTAGGGTTGGTGTCACCAGGTGAGGTAAAACATGGTGTCACCCCCTCCACTAACTATAGTCGCCTCTCAGTACAGACCCCCTCCACTAAGTATAGACCCCCTCCATCAGTGCAGACCCCCCACTAAGTATAAACCCCTCCTTCAGTACAGGCTCCCCTCAGTACAGACCCCCCTCCATCAATATAGACCCCCCAGGACAAACCACCCCCCTCCATCAGTATAGACCCCAGGACAAACCACCCCCCTCCATCAGTATAGACCCCAGGACAAACCACCCCCCTCCATTAGTACAGACCCCCCTCAGGACAAACCACCCCCTATTAGTACAGATCCCACAGGGAAAACCACCCCTCCTTCCATTAGTACAGACTCCCCTCAGGACAAACCACCCTCTCCATTAGTACAGACCCCCACTCTATAAGTACAGAACAACCCAGGACAAACCACCCCCCATTAGTACAGACCCTCCCAGGACAAACCTCCCCCTTCATTAGTACAGATCCCCAGGAAAAAACACCCCCTCCATTAGTACAGACCCCCAGGACAACCCACCCCCTCCATTAGTAGAGACCCCCATGGACAAACCACCCCCCCATTAGTACAGACCCCCGTAGGACAAACCCCCCATTAGTACAGACCCCCCAGGACAAACCTATCCTCCTCCATTGGGGTACAGAAAAACACCTGGGCGGCAGCTGGAGAGGAGAGGACAGTGTGCAGCCACACCGCCCGGGTGGAGAACAGATCATGACAGGCTTGGGAAGCAGGCAGGAGTTACACAGAGAGGAGGAAGAGAACTGGAACACCCCCAGCAATGTCACTGCACGGCTGGTCTCTCTCCACACAGAGACAGCTGGTCCAATCTTTGTCTGTTTCACTCTCCTCCTCTGACAGGAGGAGGTAGGGGGATGTGCTTGGGTAGGAAACACAGCGACGGCACAATCTCTCCTCCTCTGATCCACTCCTGTGTGTTGGCGGCAGTAAGAGCTGCCTCTGGACACGGACAAGGAGAGAAGGAGGGAGGGGAGCAATCTGGCACTTCAGCGCCCCCCCACCTATGTGGCAGCAAGGTTCTCTCTCTGATGGTGTTCCCTCAGAACTGCCCTCTCCCTCCCATGTCCTGGGTGCTCTTCCCTGAAAGCTTTTCGGGCTCCTGGCTCTCTCAGCAGATGCAGTTTCCATGTTACAAAGGGGGTGCCAGCTCTCGGGACTATATGTCCCACAATCCTCTTCTCCTTTTTGATTCTATTTATTCCCTGGCGGGGAAAGAAACATAGTGGGCAGCAGCATACACAAAGAGAGGGAAAGGGAGGAGGGAAAGAACAGCTGCGTCTGCAGGGGCATCACTAGGGTTGGTGTCACCAAGTGCGGTAAAATATGGTGTCACCCCCTCCACCAACTATAGTCGCCTCTCAGTACAGACCCCCTCCACTAAGTATAGACCCCATCCGTCAGTGCAGACCCCCCACTAAGTATAAAACTGTCCATCAGTACAGATTCCCCTCAGTATAGACCCCCCTCCATCAGTATAGACCCCCCAGGACAAATCACCCCTTCCATTAGTACAGACCCCCCTCAGGACAAACCACCCCCTATTAGTACAGATCCCCCTCCATTAGTAAAGAACCACCCAGGACAACCCCCCCATTAGTACAGACCCTCCCAGGACAAACCGCCCCCTTCATTTGTACAGATCCCCTGGAAAAATGATCCCCTCCATTAGTACAGACCCCCAGGACAACCCACCCCCTCCATTAGTGCATACCCCCCTGGACAAACCACCCCTCATTAGTACAGACCCCCGTAGGACAAACACCCCTCCATTAGTACAGACCCCCCCAGGACAAACCACCCCCCTCCAATAGGGTACATAAAAACACCTGGGCGGCAGCTGGAGAGGAGAGGACAGTGTGCAGCCACATCGCCCGGGTGGAGAACAGATCATGAAAGGCTTGGGCAGAAGGCAGGAGTTACACAGAGAGGAGGAGGAGAACTGGAACAGCCCCAGCAATGTCACTGCACGGCTGGTTTCTCTCCACACAGAGACAGCTGCTCCGATCCTTGGCTGTTTCGCTCTCCTCCTCTGACAGGAGGCGGTAGGGGGATGTGCTTGGGCAGGAAACACAGCGGCGGCAACACAATCTCTCCTCCTCTGATCCACTCCTGTGTGTTGGCGGCAGAAAGAGTTGCCTCTGGACATGGACAAAGAGAGGAGGAGGAGAGGGGAGCAATCTGTTGCTTCAGCGCCCCCCACCTATGTGGCACCCGGGTGTGCTGCACCCCACGCACCCGTGTAGGATCAGCCTTATAGAGGAATATTCTAGTAGGGTAGAAATTAAAGAAGGACTGGCAATACTGTTTAGGATTGGCAAGGTAAAAACTCATTGGATTTGTGGCAGATTCGACATCTATTTTTTCATTCTTTCAGCATTTTGAATGAGAAAATAAAACTGTAAAATGTGACTCATTGCAAGAAATTGACTACATACGTTTTACTTTCCCATCACATATATTATAAAATGTATGTAAACCCTAACAATTAGCTTCCCTTATCTGATTCCTTTGGGTCTACCAAATAAACCATTGGAAGTGTTTTGCTTTGTTCTGTTCAATAAGTACAAAAAAAAAAAAACATTTGCCAGAAATCCTATAAACTGATGACTTCCTTCTCTTTGCCTGTTCACTACTCTGATGCAGTTGTACTACGGTGGAGTGCTGAAAACTTATCAGCGGCTTTTTATGGACTATAATCTGTGTCAGAGGTGTTTTTTTCAGTACCTACAGTAGGGTGACCAGACATCCCTGGTTTACGGGGACAGTCCCCGGATTGAGGACACAGTCCCCAGACTAAGTCTGTCCCCGGTTTTGTCCCCGGATTGGATTTGAACAGGGGCTGGGGCAGTCAGTGCAGAAAAGGGGGGTGTGTTTTTTCCATTATCTGTGCCCCTTTCTGATGATCATGTGCTGGTCGGAGCAGAGGGAATATTTCTTCAGTTTCGGGTCTATGCCCATTCAACTCCGCTTGCATGTTCTTCTGCCTTGGCTCAAGTCCCGGCCTGCTTATCTCCTTGCCTTCCTTGGTAGAGTGATCTTCCTCCACACAGTAGTAACCGGGGCCTGGAGAGGAAGATTTGACAAGCTGTGAGGTGGACGGCGGCGGCGACGGGCAGAGAGTCGCTGATTGCCACCATTACTAGTAAAAAAAAAGATTTCATTAAAAAAATCTGGTCACCTTAATCTACAGTGAGGCCATGATTTAACCACTTAAGACCCGGACCTTTATGCAGGTAAAGGACCTGGTCAGTTTTTGCGATTCGGCACTGCGTCGCTTTAACTGCCAATTGCGCAGTCGTGCGATGTGGCTCCCAAACAAAATTGGCGGCCTTTTTTTCCTACAAATAGAGCTTTCTTTTGGTGGTATTTGATCACCTCTGCGGTTTTTATTTTTTGCGCTATAAACAAAAATAGAGCGACAATTTAAAAAAAAAAAACTATATTTTTTACTTTTTGCTATAATAAATACACCCAAAAAAGATATAATTTTTTTTCCAGTTTAGGTCGATACATATTCTTCTACATATTTTTGGTAAAAAAAAATCACAATAAGGGTTTAACGATTGGTTTGCGCAACATTTATAGCGTTTACAAAATAGGAGATAGTTTTATGGCATTTTTATTAATATATTTATTTTTTTACTACTAATGGCATCGATCATCGATTTTTTTCACGACTGCGACATTATGGCAGACACATCGGACAATTTTGACACATTTTTGGGACCATTGTCAATTTCACAGCAAAAAATGCTATAAAAATGCATTGTTTACTGTGAAAATGACAATTGCAGTTTAGGAGTTAACCACTAGGGGGCGGTGTAGGGGTTATGTGTGACCTCATATGTGTTTCTAACTGTAGGGTGGCGGGGCTGGATGTGTGATGTCACTGATCGCCTTTCCCTATATCAGGGAACAGACTACATTGTATTAATTTCTCAGTTGTTGATTCTATTGAATGTGAGCAGCTATCTTCTCCCATATAGGGTTAATTTTCCGGTTACCTTTTTTTTTTTAAAGCTGTACAAGAAGATATTGGAAATACAGAGTAAGGTGTACAGATGACAGTTAAAGAGAATCTTCAATCAGGCTTCAGTATTAGAAACAGCTTCTTTGCGATTACATTATGCAGTACATGTTCAAGAGTAGTTCTGAGGAATTGAAAAACATGCATCATTTCTTATCTAGGCTCAAGATCCATGTATATTGTTTGTGAAATCTTTAGTCTCTTACTACTTCAATTACACAAGAAGATGTCGATTGCACTGCAAGCTGACTATCAAAAGAATTCTCAGCTACATTGGGCTAATAGTTGCTCTTTAGGCTCAAACAAGATGATAGCAAATAAAAACAACAATAATTATGTAAATCTTTCAACCATATTCACTATTCGCGAAAGAAAGTTTTTTTATTTTATCTTCATCTCTGCACACATTTTCTTGATCATTTGTTGTCGCCATAGGGAGATGATTTCTGCAGTGAGAACATATCATTGCCGGTGTATTATCGGGCAACTGAATAAACAAAACTAATGATTTGTGCTTACAAATCAGCTTACTCTTCTCCACTGGAAGTCCACATAGATGTTTCTACACTTAAGAGAACCTTTTAATTAAAAGTGTTTAAGAATTGGGACAGAGTCGTACAAAAGTAAATGAAAATACAAACATTGTTTAACTGTAGTTACTTTAGTAACATTACTTTGTATGCAACCATACTACCAAATGATGGTTGACCTATTTTATGAAATGTATACTGTTCTTTTTCCAGAAAGAAGGGCAGTTTCCGGTGAACAAACTGATTTTTCAGTATGCGTAAACAATGATTAGGTTAGCACAGTGCAACTCATGCTTAGCCTGATGGTCACACTATCCCTAAATTCTCTTCTCACTGCAACTCATATGAAACCTAACTGCAGTCTCAGTTTGCCAATCCATTGTTAAAGGTCTGACAGAAAATTGTCCTTTTTTTTGGCTGAGGCACTGTGTGCATGTGCCACACTGCCAACCTCCATGTTATGCAAAAGCCTGTGGAATACATCCACCCTCCCTCCATGACACAAACAACATTTAAGTGTGGCAGGTCATTGACTAAAGACCCATGCCCATTGACTCTGCAAATTTTACATACTACAGTTGTATTCTGGATTCTTCTCCTGAGGGGTTTTACAGTCTGCTAAGTTTTCTAGCACACTATTAACTTTAATGACTGAGACCAACCATTGAACTTATGATCTTGACTTGCCCACTAACAACTTGACCGATTTGTGTTGCTATGACTTATGCTGCGTACACACGGTCGTTTTTTGTGATGAAATAAAACGACGTTTTAAAAAACTTAATTTAAAATGATCGTGTGGGCAAAACTTCGTTTTATGTCTTCTGAAAAACGACCAAAAAAAATTCGAACATGCTTCAATTTTTTATATAGTTTTTCAGAATGTCGTCATTTGTTTCACAAGAAATGATCATGTGTGGGCAAAACGATGTTTAAAACAACGTTTTTAAACCCGTGCATGCTCAGAAGCAAGTTATGAGATGGGAGCTTCAATGGAACAGAGTGCCGTTGTACATGTTGTATGTAACCGCGCTTTGCAAGAGCATTTTTTTTCAACAAACGATGGTGTGTAGACAACGTCGTTTTTTAAAATGAAGTTTGAAAAATGTTGTTTTGTTTCATGAGATAAAACAACATTTTTTTACATCACAAAAAGTATTCGTGTGTACGCGGCATAAGGCTATTGCCGAAATGCGTCAAGATTATTGTTTTATTGTCACTCTGATGTACCAATAAAGACACTACAAGGATTACAGTCTTGCCGACTCTTCTTACTACTGACTTACTGTTGAACAGAAATGTTACTGCTCACAGATTTTTTTTGTTTAAATGCATGCATGCTACAGAGTCTCTGGGATCTGATGAACCCAATTTATATGTACTGATCCTCCTAGTAGGATTGTCGATCTGGGAAAGTCTGATGACCAGTGCTGACAACCGGATGTATAGACACTAAATCCTTCTCTACCCACCATCCGTGAAATCATACCCATATTTTACATGAATACATTTGAAAATCTTAAATTGTGGTTTAGAAAAATTATGCAATATCTATAAGAAAAATTAACAGCAGCAAGCAGCACCAGCCACCATGCTAACTGTCGTTACTATGATTATAGCTCTAAATTTAAAATATAAATGCTTAATTTAAAGATCAAATAAAAGGTTTCAATTGCAATACATGATATAAATTAGTATTTCACAAAGAGCAATCATTGGCACACTCCAAATAATGCAACCCTTAATTTGATACAGGTGTTTCTGCCATAAAAACAGGCTGGCCTTTTTCATCTTTCTTTTTGATATCTAGGTTTTTTTTTTTTTTTAAGATGCAGAGCTCTTAGCCTTTTTGTTATGGGCATAACCATTCAAAACATCCTGCAATTTGCTTTCTGTTCACACTCTTTTCTATTTCTAAACCCACCAGATGAAGCCAATTATGAGTTAATGAGTGGATGAGCAGAAGCAGGGACACCCGGAGTTACTCTGTGGGTTGATGATGACCGACAAGATGTGCTTGCACTAAATATGCATCCTCCCATCTCCATCTGCCTCCAGTCTTGTTCACCTCCCACTGCCTGCCGCTCAATTCTAGGGCACAGATGTATTTTTACACAACAAGCCTTCACGGGATGACCAATATTTTTCTCACACATCAGTGAAGAAGATAAGGGTAGCATAAGGGTGTTTGGACAACACTGCCAGGCTAAATTTAGCAATTTTAACAGAGCACTGACACAGTGAAGCACTTATTAAAAAAAAAAAAAAAACATTGGAAATGAGGAAGATTGACAAGGGTACTGTAACAGACTAGCTGGAGCAAGATATACCACGTATGTTCAGCAGATGTACATATAAAGGTCACAAAGAAAAACAAAACACAATTCAATAGGAGGGGTAGCTTACTAAACATTTTATTGCAAAACACTTCCCTCAACCGGTGAAAAACATCAGTGACGTCTTCTGTAAAATGACTGTTTTGTGCAATACAATTCTGGATCTTTATAAATGGAAGGAAAACTATAAAATTAAGCAAGAATTACAGAATAAATCTAAGACCAAACACTGATGGCTCATTTACAGTTGTGTGTAGTGTCAAAGGGCCCTCAGTGTTTGGGTTTAGATCTCAAACACTGCAAATTGGTTTGCTGAGTTGCCAAAAAGGAGTTGTGAGAATTTTTCATCCATTGGGGTTTGCTGGCAGCCCATTCATAAAGAATAAGCTGCTTCAATGCAACGCCCATTAACACATGCTGTAATGTGCATTAACATGCTGCTAAGGTATTTCCTAAAGCGGAACTAAAACCTCATCCTTTCCAGCCAAGGAAGCTGCCATCTTAACCTCTATTTGATCTGCAACTGCCATGGTACTGCACATGGGATCAGTTATGACACCAGCCATTTGATGGCTTGACAATTTGATTGAGGGCACAAGCAAATGTGAAGCCCCGTACACACGGCCGAGGTTCTCGGCAGAAACCAGCGAGAACCTCGCTGGGAGCCTAATTCTGCCGAGAACCTCGGCCGTGTGTATGGATTCGGCGAGCCCCGCCCGTCGGGAAACCCGTCGAGCAAATAGAGAGCAGGTTCTCTATTTGCTCGACGGCCTGTCGGGATGAATGGCTGGTCGCCTTTCCCGACGGGCTGGTCGCCGAATCTGCCGGCCGGCCGAGAACCTCCTGCCGGCCGGCCGAGAACCTCGAACGATGTGTTCCACCCGTCGAGGTTCTCTGCCGTGTGTACGGGGCCTGAGAGATAGCATTCCTGGAGTGTCAGGAATGTAATTGTTTTTTTAAACTGTTAAATCGATACGTTTAGTTCCAATTTAGGTATGACTAGGCTTTTAAGCCAAATGTTTTTGTACATGTTCTTGTTATCTCAAAAAGAGTAATCCTTTTTTAATTTATAATTTTTTTTAAATACTTTTTATTTCTTGCTTTTAGTTAAAGTATACTAACAAGGTATATCCAAAAGCACTTACCATATTTATCGGCGTATACCGCGCACTTTTTTCCCACTTTAAATCAGGGGAAAATTGTGGGTGCGCGATATACGCCGATCCCTGCTTCCCGCACTGTGTTTGAACGCTGCTGCTGACATATACTGAGCGCAGTACATTGGCCAGGCTCGGCTCCCCTCGTGGTCCTGCCCTTTGCCGCCTCCTAGCTTTTATGCGAGAGGAGGTGAGCATGGCCGAGCGTGCCCGAGTGTACTGCGCTTGGTATATTACGGCGGCGGTGTTCAAACACAGAGCGGGAAGCGTGGATCGCAGTGCGGGAGAATCGGGGAGGACACCACGAAGACCACAGATGGACGCTGGACCAGACAAGGCCGCCGATGGACGCCGGGCAACTGTAAGTAACTAACTGTAAACTGACAGTGGGCCAGATTCTCAGAGGCGCTATGACGGAGTATCTCAGATACCCCGTCGTATAGCCGTTTTTTTGCCGGGTATCTATGCGAGTGATTCCTTGAATCACTTTGGCATAGATACGGCTGAACATCCGACAAGTGTAATACCATTACACTTGCAGGTCGTAGTTGTAATGACAACTCCGGCCACTAGGTGGCCTTTACGTTGTTTTCTCATTTGCCTATGCAAATGAGGCTACTACGCAGATTCCCGAACGCTTTTACGCCGCCCCGTTGTCGCGTACGTCGTTTTCAAACGCGTAAGGTTACCCCTGCTAATATGAGGGGTAACCGTACGCAGTACCGTCGGATGCCGTCAGGTGCCGTCGGATGCCATGTTAAGTATGGCGTCGAGTCAGCGTCGGCTTATTCTGTCGCTTACGTCGTTTTACTAACTCGTTCGCGAATAGGGCATTGCGTAGTAACGATCACGTCGTTTTAACGTCGGTTTCAACGACGCTTTCCGACGTGAGCTGGAGCATGCGCACTGGGCTTTTTCCGCGGCCGGCGCATGCGCAGTTCGATCGACGCGGGGGCGCGCTTAATTTAAATACAAGCCGCCCCCTTTGAATTACGCGTCCTTACACTGGGCCATTTACACTACGCCTCCGCAAACTACGGAACAAGTGCATGGAGAATACGGCACTTGCTCTGTTACGTTGCGGCAGCGTAGTGTAAATGGCTTACGCTACGCCAGCAAAATTCTATGAGAATCTGGCCCAGTATTTTTTTTTCCCCCTTAGGATTCCATTCTATGTGGGGTGCGCGCTATACGCCAGTGCACGATATAAGGCAATAAATACGGTAATTTCCTAGGGTAATAGCCTGGCAACACACACTACATGAAGCTGCCAAAAAAGACTGCTGATGCCTGCTATAAGCTTGTTTAAATCTACAGCCAAAAATCTCTTTTAAGATCTGCATTCAGTGGGGGTTTTTTCAGACTAGAAATAAAGAATGCTTTAAAATCTACTAGCTCTGACAAAAGGCTGTTAAAGTTGGCAAAAGATTATTAATTTGTCCAGTCAAACTGTAGCAACATCAGTATGTCAGTTAAAATGACTATAATTCTATGATTAAAGACAAATTCTATGATCATGACAGAATAAAGAGGTACTATGATACAGCCTGCCAGTAGCACTAACACAGCATTCTGTTTTCTGAGTCCCTTTTATAACATAGTTTAATTACCTGACCTGTTGATACTAGACATGTGCACACTGAAATATTTTGTTTCGGAATTTAAATTTTTCGTCCAAAAAATAAATGTATTTAGTTACTCCCGAAATTCGTTTTAATTTATTTAGTTAAAAAATGAATTTGTCCGAAAATCCGAATGAATTAAGGTTGGATCTGTCATTGAAGGCTTATGGTGTCTGTCGAATGTTCTAAGAAGATTCGACGGAGCAGCTAAACTATACATACATTTCCGGTCGAATGTTCCGCCTACAAGCTATAGAAGAATTCTAATGTTGTATGACACTAGTAATAATTATATTTATAAATTATTATTACTAGTCAACCAACATTCAAATTCTTCTATATCTTATGGGCCGAGCATTTGACCAGAAATGCTGCTTGTCGAACCTTCTTAGAACTTTCGACAGACACCATAAGCCTTCAATGACCAATTCTACGTTTGTATGTTCTTCGCTGCTTCGTCAAATCTTCGTCGTTCATGTTGAATGGTCTACCCCAACACTGTCTCTCTAATGTCGAATCTTTTCTTTCCATGTCAAATTTTTCCTTTCTATGTAGAATAATCTTGGACGAATAGAGTTAAGGTTAGGCACATTCGACCACAGCTTCGAGAGACACAGATTGCTATTGTCAGCGTCATGTCGAATCTTCTATCTATGTCAAACTGTTGTAGCAACAAAAATGAAAATAAAGCATTTTTTTTTGGTCGAATCTTTCGAATTTCGGATTCTGCACCTTTGTTTTCGTTTGTTAAAATGATAATGAAAATACCCGAAAATTCGGACGAAACGGCAGTCAAACGTAAACGAATGCACATGTCTAGTTGATACTGCCAGTATGTCTAATTGTCTTCAACTTTTTACCAGACCAAGCTGTCCAGCAAAAGTGTCAGGTACAGGGTTGAGATAAACCATTTACAAGAATGACATTGGTACTTAAAGTGGAGGTTCACCCAAATAACATCTATATAAGAGCAAATTCTTTATACTACTAACATGTGCAGTAGCCACTTTTTTTTTTTTTTTTAGGCTGCACATACCTTATTATCGCTTTTTTAAATTCAGCTTCTGGGTACTCACTCCCGCGGAAGTAGGCATTTCTATCCTGAGGCGCAATGTAATCTGGGAGTTCGCCCAGATGAGTAGCGTCCTTCAGAAAAAGGTCCCCCCCGGCGGATAAGGCCCCCCCGTTTTGTGTAGGCGTGCCACGAACCTCAACAGAGTTTCTGAAAGTAGCCAAACATGTACGTCATTCGGCCCTTCCAGGTCTATGGCAAGCACCAGTGCTGCCGGTTACCCGCTTATGCTGTGATTGGACACTACGGGAGCCAATGAGGGGGTCCGGTTGACATGTGGAACACTCCAGTCAGAAGCAGAATGGCGGTCTGCCTATGTAAACAAGGCAGTTTGCCGTTCTGTTAGTAGGAAAGACAGAAATCCTGTGTTTCTGCTAAGCTGATCGCTGCCATTACTAGTAAACAAAATAAATGAAAAATTCCATATATTTTTTGCACAAACCATCAATATACTCTTGTAACGGAATGACCCGTGACAGACTCAGATTCTCCTATGTCTAGGGTCACCTTATGTCCACTAGGGCCATAGGGTGACAAAGAAATGATATCATGTATTGCAGAAGATGAGACATTAATAATAATTCATATTGCAGGACTGGCATATTACAAGGGGTCCATATTGACATCTGTTACACAGGAGAGGGACATTACAAGCTTATTCAATGCTTAGCTCCGTCTATTGAAATGTTAAGTGACCCGGCTTGTGAAAGACATTTCATTCTTTTGAAAGGTGTCAATTGCATCTACTCCTAGACAATACATTGTCTATGGTACAAAGGTGTCAAGCCCTTTAGAGACAGTACGTCTGTCTAGATAATGTGATTGAGGTCAAGACATTGTGTGATAAAACTATTGAAAGCCCTGTGTTTACACTTAAAAGATTGTGTATTGTACTACAAAGTAGCAGCCTCTATTCAGGTGTGATAGTGTTTGGTTTTGATGTCATTATCTCAAGGAATGTATCTCGTCAGTATCGGTGCCGACATGTCTGCTAGATAATTAGCCTCAGTGAGTGAATAGGGGGGTGGAGATGGCATTGTCCCTTTGATTACTGTCACATGCTTGTAACTGTATAAAAAGGGTAAGAAGAAACCAATAAAGTGTTCATATCTTTATAAGCAAGTACAAAGCAGTAGTCTCGTTTTGATTATGGGAATTGATATGGATCGTGTATGTAGTATTGTCGGAGTGTGTCAGATAAGCTTGTCGTAGTTGGATGGAAGGTCGTAAACGGTGGTGACTGTTACATTTGGTGGCACAGCAGTGGGGTGATTTCATCTTCAGAAGGACGGCTACAAGGACACATGACAATGGAGACGGTGTATGAACGGATGAAGCTCTCTTCCCTCATGGACTTACTGGAGAGCCGGGGCAGACCGGCCAGCAACCGTAAGAAAAAAAAAAAAAACTTTCTATGTATAGGAGCTCTAGTTTCATATTATAATTAAATTCGATATATCATTTATTTTCACATTGTTTCTGTACCATAACATGGACTAAAATTTGATAAATGTTTGTATTTACATATTGGACATATCCTTCATTATGTTTTCAGCCTTGGTTTCCATCCACTGGAGGGCGCCCAGTCTCATTCACCGCTTCCCCCATTGTCAGCGGCTGCCTTTCAGTGAGGAGGGGGAGACACTCAGAGTGTTCTCTATACCCTCCACCAGAGGGCGGGCTGGTCCTGTCCAGGTGGGGATTCCCTCCTCACTGACGGCATCAATGGCCATTCCAGCGCTGGGCGCGTCCCGCGGGCGGCGCGTGCGTGTGACGTTACCGGCGCCTTCCTCCATTGACGCTGAGGGACTCACGGTGGCAGGGCCCTTATTGGGCCCCAGTCCCCAGCCTTTGTTCTTACACCTGCTGGTGCAGGGGGTGGAGGAAGGAGGAGGGGGGTGGGGTGTTGCAGCAATCACCACAATTGGGAACACTAGGCATGCAATTACTTAAATAGCACTGCAGGTAATATTCCTGGCAGACTGATCTTCCCCCACCCATGCAGGAGCAGACCTCTCATTTACAGGGTAAGACCACTTGCAACCTCTATGCTTTATACCTTTTTGATTTACCCAACATCCTAACCTATTTATTTAGTTTGTCCACCATCTTCTTCCTCTCTTCAGATTGAGGTGTCATCATTTTATGATTGGGATCTTGTTTATCCCCCCACATTACACTTATACAGGTATCCACTTAATTTCACTTCACTTACTTATTCATCACCCCCCATGCACCCCCTTTCTGTTTATTTCTTTTCACCTTGTTTTTCTTGTTTCTTCCTTTCACACTCCCTTTGGACTATCCTTCTTCTCTGCACATCTTATACACTCTCCTTCACTCATTTACCAGGCCACCCACTTCTTTACTCACTTTATCACTTTTTACTCTAACATCACTCATCCTTGTGCGTTCATTTACCTCCAATATACTATTTTATCACCATTCTTCTGCTTAATGGGGAGGTTGGGAACTTCATCTGCATGCCTTTTGTTCTCTAACATACTTACCTTCATTATATCTATTGACATGATAAGCCACCAATACGTACTTATATATTCTTTCATTAGGTGTTGCTGTGGTGATTGCCCCTCATTCTGGTCCCCTCCGGCCTCTCCCCCGCCCCCCCTGCATTTGGATTCCTTCGGGTTCCACCTGCATCTGTGAGCCCTTGTAGGCCCCCCCTGCGACTCTGGGGGGTCTGGTGGTGAGCTGGCCCCCCAATTTTGGTGGCACCCATCTGGGAATCATTCTGTGGATTGACTCTGGCTGTGTACATAATCCTATCTGCACACTATGAATGGGTAACTATACTTGGATAAATGTATGTTTCACTTCTCAGTTAAACTGTGATGATTTTATTATTCCTTATTTTTATGTATTTTGTTACAGTTGCACCCCAACTCCTCTGAAGAAGACCCACTGATGGGTTGAAACGCGTCAGGAACCTACTTGACTGATCAATTAACCAATCATGTTGATTATTTGTTATGTTCATTGGTGCATACCCTATGTGCAGTTGTTCTAGTGTACACAATACCAGAGCCATTTGTATTTTATCCATTTTACCCATTAAATTACTTTTCCACATTTATATCTATTCATGTATGATGTTTCCATTTACTCATTAGTACCTTAACCATCTGTTTGCTGCCCAAAAACCCCAACGGGGAACTCAATCCTTTTTTCTTTTACACTTCTAGGGGTGAGCAGCATTTTCCCCACCCTCTTTGTGTCTTACCCATTTTTCTTTAATTATTCGGTGGTTAAACACCTTGCATCTCCCCATTAGACACAGGAAAGTACATCTCATGAGCCCTGGTACTGTGCAGCTACCATTTAGCCTTTTTACGTGGTTCTTTTGTATATACATATTGTGGTTTGTTGACCATTTATGTAAATATGTTTTCATATCAGGGAGTTGAATGTATTGATCTGATGCGATAATACTAAACCAGCTCTGCAAAGGGTGACCAGATCGATACGCAGATCTCGTCTCACTTTCGTAAGCTGGGTAAACCTCTAGAAAATAAATCGTCCCTATTTTGGCATATTAAATGCCCAGCCATATTTTAGGCTATAGGGATCTTTATCCCTACAGTATCATTACTTCCCACATTTCTCTCTGTATACATTATCTAATGTGCTACATATATACTGAAGTCCATAGACATAAACTAGAAATTAATGTCCATAAATAGTGTTGCCAACAATCACCATACAGTGTGTAATAGTGTATTGGTATAAAGTCCCATTGGTGCAATAGTTGCTGAAAACTTAAAATTCTTCCAAAATCTTGAATAGGTGTATAGAAACTTCCACCACACTCTAAGGCCTCGTACACACGAGGGGATATGTCCGCTGAAAACGGTCCGATGGACCGTTTCAGCAGACATCTCCGATCGTGTGTATGGGCTAGCGGACAGATTTGTCCACCCGACAGATTTCAAAGCATGCTTTGAAATCTATCGGGTGGAATCCGTCCGCCCGACATGTCTGCTGGTTAGTACACTTACCAGCAGACATGTCGTCCCGCACCGCCGCCGCGCCGCCGCCGAATGGATTCGGCGCATGCGCGGAAGTGTTTTACTTCCTGGTGCGGTGACGTGGCGGCGTCAACGTCACCGCCACGTCACCGCGCCGTCCGCCGGCGGGGAATTTGATCCCATGGTGTGTACACGCCATCGGATCAAACTGCAGATCGGACATATCCGATGGAAATGGTCCGCGGACCGTTTTCATCGGATATGTCCGATCGTGTGTACGAGGCCTAATGATTTCACCGAAAAGTGCTCAATAGGTATATGCGCTTACCAGAAACACCTGACTTCTCTAATTAAAAAGAAAGTCAGAAACAGCCTTAGCAGTATTGTGACTGCAAACACATCGGTGATACCAGGATAGCTGATGTTCTCAATCCCAGATTGGATACGGTGACATAAATGAGAAAAAAATAATCCATAGCATAATACTGCTTGATTTATTAAAAATAGGAACATAAAAAAAGCCAAATGGCCTCTTACATTAAAAGGATGCCAGACCCGGCATCAAGGCTGCTCGCTTGTAAGTCAAGGTGGTCTGTTCCGCTTCAATCGCAGCTACGCTGCCTCGCAGCAGCATGTAGCGCGCCCTGAAGACGTTTAGCATAGCGAAACGTACGTCGGCAGCGTAACTAGTCACATGATACGCCTAACATCCGGTCATCTGGTTGTCGGAGTCTCGGAGTGGAACGCACGCCGCTACATGCTGCTGCGAGGCAGCGTAGCTGCGATTGAAGCGGAACAGACCACCTTGACTTACAAGCGAGCAGCCTTGATGCCGGGTCTGGCATCCTTTAAGGCCTCGTACACACGAGCAGACAGATTTGTTCAAATCTGTCTGTCCGACAGATTTGAACAAATCTGTCTGCTGGGATTTTGGTTTGCTCGCGTGTACACACGAGCAAACCAAAATCCCCGCCAGCAGACAGCGCGCTGACGTGTCGGTGACGTGGCGGTGACGTTGACGCCGCCACGTCACCGCACCAGGAAGTAAAACACTTCCGCGCATGCGTCGAAACCATTCGGCGCGTGTGCGAGAAGACATGTCTGCTGGTTAGCATACTAACCAGCAAACATGTCGGGCGGACGGGTTCCCAGCTGACAGATTTCAAAGCATGCTTTGAAATCTGTCGGGTGGCCAAATCCGTCTGTTAGCCCGTACACACGATCGAATCTGTCTGCTGAAACGGTCTAGTAGACCGTTTCCAGCAGACAGATTTGATCGTGTGTACGAGGCCTTAATGTAAGAGGCCATTTGGCTTTTTTTATGTTCCTATTTTTAATAAATCAAGCAGTATTATGCTATGGATTATTTTTTTCTCATATTTATGTCACCGTATCCAATCTGGGATTGAGAACATCAGCTATCCTGGTATCACCGATGTGTTTGCAGTCACAATACTGCTAAGGCTGTTTCTGACTTTCTTTTTAATTAGAGAAGTCAGGTGTTTCTGGTAAGCGCATATACCTATTGAGCACTTTTGGGTGAAATCATTAGAGTGTGGTGGAAGTTTCTATACACCTATTCAAGATTTTGGAAGAATTTTAAATTTTCACCAACTATTGCACCAATGGGACTTTATACCAATACACTATTACACACTGTATGGTGATTGTTGGCAACACTATTTATGGACATTACTTTCTAGTTTATGTCTATGGACTTCAGTATATATGTAGCACATTAGATTGTGTCTTATTATATGTTATTAGCGCACTTATTTTTGTATCTTATCACTTGACAATTTTTATTTTGTTTACTAAGTAGCAGCTTTATCGTTTTATATATATTTTGTTTGGCGCGGAACATTTTCCTTTATTCCATTATTCTCTGTATACATTAATAAACATATTTCTTCATTTAGAACTCTGCCATTCCGCTCAATTTTTGGTAGCTGGCACTTTCTATGTATAGGAGCTCTAGTTTCATATTATAATTAAATTCGATATATCATTTATTTTCATATTGTTTCTGTACCATAACATGGACTAAAATTTGATAAATGTTTGTATTTACATATTGGACATATCCTTCATTATGTTTTCAGCCTCGGTTTCCATCCACTGGAGGGCGCCCAGTCTCATTCACCGCTTCCCCCATTGTCAGCGGCGGCCTTTCAGTGAGGAAAATGGCGGTGACTGTTACAACTCATATTGAGATTTTTTTTACCAAACATGTGTAGCAGAGTACATATTGGCCTAAATTTATGAAGAAATTCAATTTTTTACATTTTTTATTTGAATGTGTTTTATAGCAGAAAATAAAAAATATTGTTTTTGTTTCCAACTTGTTGCTTATAGCACAAAAAATAAAAACTGCAGAGTTGATAAAATAGCACCAAAAGTAAGCTCTATTTGTGGGAAAAAAAGAACAGCAATTTTATTTGGGTACAGTATCCCACGACCACGCAATTGGCAGTTAAAGTAATGCAGTGCCGTATTGCAAAAAATTGCTTGTTCATTAAGGGGGGGTAAACCTTTCAGAGATCAAGTTGTTAAAATGTTCTTTGGTTTAGATCCACTTTAGTTTGCCAGTTTGACAGGGTCTGGGAGCAAGGAATGAGCGCAGGTGAGCATTTCTAGTACTAAAGCACTAAATATGGAATACCAGGGTTGGCTTCCCTGAAAATACTTTCAATGACCCTGTTCCCTTGATTGTGGACTAGGATATGAATGTTTCTTACAATGAAATAAAACTATGATAAATATTAAATTTAAAGATCTTTGTAGTTAAATACTTAATATAGACATGATGATCCTCAACTTCTGAAACAAACAAGATATGTTTTTTTGCATTAAATGAGGCATAGACAAGAAATGGGCAATTTTGTCTCTACAACAATTCCTAGCGCGTCATGTCCAGTCTAAGTATGATGAGGCTAGGAACGCAAGCGACAAAGTAAGGCATCACATGTGCCGACCAGGACATACTCGTACATTTGTATACTCCTATTTATGGCTGGATTAACTCAGTGCCGACTCCTAGGCACTTTTACATGTGAGTGGAATAACTATATATGTTTTTATCATAATAAATTCTTTGATATACTACACTGTAACAATCAGGGGTTAACGCCATTTACGATATTCCATTCCACCAACCAACGACAGCTTATCGACACTCCACAATCCAGCAGATGAACACGGCCCATATGGATTCCCCAGAAACAAGACACACAGCTCTGTTCTCTGGTTCAAAACGGATAGACCACTTTAATGGTAAACTCAGGCTCTTATACAGTTAGAAACCCCAAGGAATAATGACTTAACTCCACCCACAACATGACACAAGGAGCCTAATATACATATTTTAGGAGACAGCCATTCTGATTCCGAGATAATCTACATGAGCTAATTACTAATCATTTACCCAGACAAGGTGACTCAGAGATAAGCTCTTCTCACCTGCTATACAATACACATTTATCATCAATGGAAATTCACACAATACAGTGTCAATTAGCATCACACAATGAAAGGTTCTTGAGAGCCAGACTATGGTTCATTTACATGACAGTAGCAGACGCCATTAAACACCTTAACAGTCTGTGTTCCCACAATGAATGAATCACTCTTTCTATTGACCGGTTGAGTTTAGAATCAACAACCTGTAATATTTCAAGATATCCTGGAACACATTGTGAATTATCATTACTGTCCCATCTCCTGTAATCCAAGATATCATTTCTCAGTCATCCTATGCCCCTAGTAGACATAGGATGACTTTAGACACAAGAGTCATCGGTGAAGCTGAAACAGGAGTACCTCACACCCTGAAAGAGCCTTTGAGTGGATATAGAATGAGACTACAGCCAAAGAATTGGAAATGATTGCTGATAAACCTGAGAGAGGGAGTGGTTATCCATATGAACCAAAGGCAGATTTTTGGGTCCATCTGGAGAGTGGCCATTTTATCCGGTGACGGCGTAGGCACTATTTGCGGTGAAGGTGGAAACATAGCTGGGCATCACTGCAAGAAATTATCTATTAAGGACTCCCTTAGCATATATATATATATATATATATATATATTTTATATATTTTTTTTCGTATACAATACATTTTTCTTGCTTTCTTGGGGTACATTCACTCTGTGGATTGTAATAATAGAATATATGAATTTTTTTGGATTTATTTCACATTTTTTGATGGATTGAGAAATTCATATGTTATAGTTTGGCACAGGGCAATGTATTGGTATTTATTGCACACTATTTGTTAATTGTTTGCACATTAATTAATAACCATAGACACATGTACATACTTTTTGTTTTTTGAGTAACAAGTTCACAGGATCAGTTGTGGTAAAATGTTTATATAAATATAAGTTAGCGCAATATACTTCACAAATACAAATATTCAATATACCGTTTAATCTTGGGTGCTTGTTGCCAAAAAAAAAAACATAGCCATAGAGTACAGAGAAGTAACACTAAGTTAATATGGGCCACGGAGGACCTCTGCTATATATATATATATATATATAAAAAAAAAACTTGTTAAATCCTTAGCGCAAATATTTGAGTGGCTGATGTTAATTTGCCACTGTTAAATGTAACCGTAATTATTAGATAGTGTAGCTGCTTTCAGGATGTATACAATATGATTCTCCCAAAGGTTGCAACAAACGTATTTATTTATGTGGATCTACTGACCTGAAAGTATAGTTTGCGCACTTTATTTCAGCACAATAGTGTGAACCCAGCCTAATGCCGCCTACACACGACCGTTTTTAATGATCTAGAAAAAAACGATGTATTTTTCAACCCGATTATTGTTAAGCCGGCCTTGCCTACACACGATCGTGAAAAAAAATGCTTTAGCAAATCAGGGAAGTACCATTCGGATGGCGCCACCCTTGAGGCTGCTTTTGCTGATTTTGTGTTAGTAACATTTTGGTGAGAGACGATTCACGTTTTTCAGTCTGTTACAGCGTGATGAATGTGCTATCTCCATTACAAACGGTATATTTACCAGAACGAGCGCTCCCATCTCAAAACTTGCTTCTGAGCATGCGCGTTTTTTTCACGTCGTTAAATCCCACACAAGACCATTTTTTACGACGTTAAAAGCGGCAACGTTAAAAACGACACGAAAATTCAGAGCATGTTCTAAATTTTTAATTGCCATTTTTAACGTCGCGAAAAATGCTCTGGAGCCCACACACGATCTTTTTAATGACATCGCGAAAAAACGGTTGTGTGTACATGGTATTACACACAGAAAATACTTTGTTTTTCGGTTGCAACACAGGCCCCTCCAAATTCTCCTATATTGAACTGTAGTATAACTGTGCTGCAGAACTGTAAGCATTGAATGGTGTAAGTGCACTGGATCACATACATCTACTATATGGGCCCATTCACATCTACAAATGCATCTACAAATGCGTTACCATGTACACAGAGATCCAGGCTTAAATTGGTTCCATAGTCTAAAAGTTTTTTTTACCTTAATGCATTCTCTGTCTTAGCCCAGGTTCACACTGGGCTGCGGGAGTGAAGCTGTGTGAGTTCAGCTGAACTTGCACGATTTCACTCCTGCTGGCAGTCCCGATTTCAGCCACGATTTAAGAGACATCTGTGCAGCTTGTGTTTACTAGTGAAATGTGAGAGTGGCTTATTGCGGAGTCAGAACGTCTGGTAATTAGCTCATCTGAATGTCATTATCTAACAGAATGTGTATTGAAGTTCCTTGTGTCATGTTGTGGGTGGAGTCGAGTCATTGTCCACTCTTAGTTTCTACTGTATAAAGCCTGAGTTTTATCATTAAAAGATTCATTCTTTTGGAACCAGAGAACAGAGCTTGTATCTCGTTATTCGGGGGGGGGGGGGAATCCAATGGATCCTGTCTGCTGGATTGTTGGAGTGTCGGATAAGCTGTCGTGTGTTGGTGGATTGGAATATCATAAACGCCGTTAACCCCTGACCGTTACAAGTGGTGGCAGCAGTGGGATGATTTGTATCGCTAGAAGAACAGCTACAAGGACACAGGACAATGGAGACACAGTAGGAACAACTAGACAAAAAGAAACAAGGATGCGCCCAATCTAAGTGCAGTAACGTATTTAATCGATAAAATAAGGTACAAAAGGAGAACGCGTTTCACAGCCCAGCTGCTTCTTCAGATGGATCTGAAGAAGCAGCTGGGCTGTGAAACGCGTCATCCTATTGGTTCCCTCGTTTTAGCCACGCCACGTCACGTCACGTCACTTCCGGTGAGACCGACCTGTGCTTGCGCTCCATCGTGAGACGCACGCCGCCGTACACGGCGCTCTCAACAAGCTCCTTCAGGCTGTTCCACTTGCTGTTTTCCACCTACAGCACCTCACCACCATGTGCGGACACCCCTCATACACCGGATGATGACTACATCCACGGTCTTATATATGCCTATTATCCACTTTTAATGTGTGAATAGCCATTTGTCCGTTCTCCTTTTGTACCTTATTTTATCGATTAAATACGTTACTGCACTTAGATTGGGCGCATCCTTGTTTCTTTTTGTCTACCTATGTACAGAGTATGCTTCTGCTCTTCAGGGATTGCTGCCGCTAAAGTGCTAACTTGGATTTCCTGTGGACTTATGAACTTATCATATATTTTGTTTTTCATGAATACTCATTCTGATATCTAGACCATTTGCCAAGGTAGTTCTATTATCCACCTCCCCTTGCGCCATCAGACAATATATTTTTGACAGTAGGAACAACTGAAGCTCTCTTCCCTCAAGGACTTACTGGAGAGTGGGGGCAGACCGCCCAGCAACCGTAAGAAAAGGGACATTATTGCAGAACTTTTTGAAATGGATAGAGCTTAAAGGCCCAGCGTAACAGACAGGACACCCGAGGAAGAAAGTTTTGATCGGACTGTTAAACAAAGACTGGCACAGTATGGTCCTAATCCTCCACCGGAGATCATAGACCTGGTTAGCTGCTTTGAATGCAACTTGGCTACATCAAAGAGGTGCTGCAGCAGCAGCAGAAGTCCCAGCAGCACTAACTGAAGAGAGAGGAGAGGTACAGATACCATTCACCATGGAAGAGGAATTCAGAAGGAGGTTACAAGAGATGCGGATACAGCACAGAGGACCAGTATCAGAGGAGGCCCTGCTGGGATGGTCGGATTTGATCCGTTGCCAACTCTGGAAGGAAGCGCTAGCTCTTGAGCAGCAACACCAGGGAAAGGTCCTCCCCTCCATCCATGTAAGGTACTGGCCACAGTATGATGTACGAATGCCGTTGTTGGGGGAACAACCAAAGCAGGAGTGGACAGCAGTGTTAAGCAGGCTGATCCGGGCAGAGATGCAGTTGGACGAGAGCTACAGAGCCCTCCGGTGGTATGTAGCCCAAAAGTGCCCGTGGTCAGTGGATTAAAGCCCCATGGAAGGCTATGACTATGATGGCCTGGAATTGTTGTATTGGAGGATGTCCAGTGATTCTGACTTTTGGGATGATCGGGAGTGGCGCTTGGAGGGAATAATGGAGCACAGAGAGCAAAAATTGAATGTCTCGGAAAGGCACTGGTTACAGGAAGATTTGGAGTTTCTGGCCATCCAGGAATGGGAGGTGGAGATTGCCTACAGACAGCTGCTAGACTCGGCTCAGCAGCAGGGTGGGGCTCCTGTTGCCTGGGACTATAAGGAAAGTTCAGATGACAACTCTGTAATACTGGCTGATGAATCGGCAGTGGAAAATATGGAGATTGCCATCCCTAAAGCCGAAGCGGATAATGTGGAGTTCCAGGGGGCCAGGGCAGTTGGCTCATCTCCCCAGCCACAGATTACAGAACGTATGGACTTAATGGACCGTCCAGAGGATGTTACGATTTATGCATCCCCAGCAGAAGTGCTGGCAACAGGGCAGAGTGCTTGTAATCTCTGCCCAGCACCGGAGCCAACTGTGGAGTTCCAGGGAGACAGGACGGTTGGCCCCTCTCTCCAGCGACAAGCTGAGGTGGTAAAGCTTTTACTCCCAGCTGAATCACTGGCAGCAGGACAGGATGCTACTGGCTGCTGCACACAACTGCAGCTTGAGCTGATATTGGTGGATAGGACTGTGGTCTCCACTCACAGCAACCCAGCAGAAGAGCTGGCAACAGAGCAGAGTGCCACAGGCCTCTGCTAGCAGGAGAGGGAGTTCCTGTGGAAGTGGATGGGACTTCAGTCTCCACTGGTATACCCCAGGGATGGGGGGCAGTTGGCCCAGATCCCCAACAGCATGATGAACTGAGCCCAGTCATCCTGTCTTCTCTCCAGCGGCTGAAAGGACTCCAGGGAGAAGGGCCAGCCCAGGCCTCTCCCCAGCAGCAGGCATGTTCTCTGAGAGAGGCAGAGGTTGGCTGGGTGAGTAATGCTCTGTTTGGAGCAATTTATTTGGGGTACTGTATGGATACCAGCATTGGAGGAATGGAACTACGGACTAAATTCGGAGTCAACCCATCTGGGGTCGCCTCCTGTGTTAGTCTCCTACTGAAAGGAGAGAGATGTAACGGAATGGCCCGTGATACCCAGAGACTTTCAAAGGATGCGGGGTACTCCTGTGTCAGCTTCACCAATGACTCTTGGGTCTAGGATCATCATATGTCCAATAGGGGCATAGAATGACTGAGAAATGATATCTCGGATTAAATGAGATGGGACATTAATGATAATTCATGTATTGCAGGATCTTGAAATATTACAGGTGGTTTATTCTGAACCCAACAGGTCAATAGAATGTCTCCTTCAATGTGGAACATAGACTGTTGAGGTGCTAATTAAGTCTACCTGGCTGTAGTGATAAAAGCTTGCTGTGATTGCATTCTATTGTCTATTGTGCTAATTAAGTCTGGCTTCTGAAGGACCTCTCATTGTGTGATGCTAATGACACTGTATTGTGTGAACGTTCTATTGATGATAATATGGAATGTGACTTGGCACCCTCAAAGGTCAGACGTCTGGCTTGTGTTTACTAGAGGAATGTGAGAGTGGCTTATCGCGGAGTCAGAACGTCTGGTAATTAGCTCATCTGAATGCAATTATCTAACGGAATGTGTATTGAAGTTCCTTGTGTCATGTTGTGGGCGGAGTTGGGTCATTGTCCACTCTGAGGCCTCGTACACACGATCGGACATATCCGATGAAAACGGTCCGCGGACCATTTCCATCGGATATGTCTGATCGGGAGTTTGATCCGATGGCGTGTACACACCATCGGATCAAATTCCCCGCCGCCGGACGGCGCGGTGACGCGGCGGTGACGTTGACGCCGCCACGTCACCGCTACGTCACCGCACCAGGAAGTAAAACACTTCCGCGCATACGCCGAATCCATTCGGCAGCGGCGCGGCGGCGGTGCGGGACGACATGTCTGCTAGTAAGTGTACTAACCAGCAGACATGTCGGGCGGACAGATTCCCACCGGATAGATTTCAAAGCTTGCTTTGAAATCTGTTGGGTGGAGAAATCTGTCCGCTAGCCCATACACACGAGCGGAGATGTCTGCTGAAACGGTCCATCGGACCGTTTTCAGCGGACATATCCCCTCGTGTGTACAAGGCCTAAGTTTCTACTGTATAAAGCCTGAGTTTTACCATTAAAAGATTGATTTGTTTGGAACCAGAGAACAGAGCTTGTGTCTCGTTATTCTGGGGGGGAGAATCCAAAAGATCGTGTCTGCTGGATTGTTGGAGTGTCGGATAAGCTGTCGTGGGTTGGTGAAATGGAATATTGTAAACGGCGATAACCCCTGACCGTTACAGAACACATTTACAAAATAACTTAAAAGCATATAAAAGGTGAATACAGACTTTTACAAACAATAATCAACATAGTGGTTAGAGTTGGTTGTGTTAATTATTGTTTGTAAATGTTTGTATTCCTTTTTTATATGCTTTTAAGATACTTTGTAAATGTGTTATGCGTTATAATAAAAATTATTATTTAATATATTTGTGCCTATTAACCACTTTGCAACCGCCCTATGCCGAAAGTACGGCTCTAGGGCGGTTGCTGTATTCTAACTGGCCGTTAATTAACGGCCTGTCAGAATCGCGCTCCTGCGCGCCTCCTGAGGCGCGCACACGGGAACATCCGTGACCGCCGGGTCCAGAGGACCCGGCGCATCACGGATCACGGTAAATCGCCGCTGATAGCGGCGGTTTACCACGTGATCGCTCCGTCCAATGACGGAGCGATCACTTGTCAACAGAGCGGCGTCATGTGCTGACGCGGTTCCTCCCTCCTCTCTCTGTACCGATCGGTACAGTGTGAGAGGAGAGGGGAGGGAGCGGATGGCAGCGCCAGTGCTGCGGGCTGGATCTGTGACAAATGTAGTCACAGATCCATCCATCCCTCCCTCCCTGCTCAGCCATCCCTGCTGCATATTCTCTGCAATACTCTGGGCAATACTCACCTGGGCATACTCGGCAATACTCAGGCATACTCTGGCAATACTCTGGGCAATACTCTGGGCAATACTCTGGGCAATACTCTGCCAATACTCTGGGCATACTCTGCCAATACTCTGGGCATACTCTGCCATACTCTGGGCATACTCTGCCATACTCTGGGCATACTCTGCAATACCCTGGGCATACTCTGGCAATACCCTGGGCATACTCTGGCAATACTCTGCAATACTCTGGGCATACTCTGCAATACTCTGGGCATACTCTGCAATACTCTGGGCATACTCTGGGCATACTCTGGGCATACTCTAGGCATACTCTGGGCATACTCCGCAATACTCTGGGCATACTCCGCAATACTCTGGGCATACTCCGCAATACTCTGGGCATACTCCGCAATACTCCGGCAATACTCTGGGCATACTCCGGCAATACTCTGGGCAATACTCTGGGCAATACTCTGGGCAATACTCTGGGCATACTCCGCAATACTCTGGGCATACTTAGCAATACTCTGGGCATACTTAGCAATACTCTGGGCATACAGCAGCCCCTGTCCCTGCGAGCTCGCATGCAGAAGCGGACGCATACGCAAGTCCCGCCCACATATAAAAACGGTGTTCAAACCACACGTGAGGTATCTTTATATAATGTTTTGGGGTTCTATGTATTTTTCTAGCAAATAAATGATGATTTTTACATGTAGGAGAGAAATGTCAGAATTGGCCTGGGTGCTCCCTGCATGTTGGGCCTCTGTATGTGGCCGCACTGTGTAAAAGTCTCACACATGTGGTATCGCCATACTCGGGAGGAATAGCAGAATGTGTTTTGGGGTGTAATTTGTGGTATGCATATGCTGTGTGTGAAAAATAACCTAATAATATGAAAATTTGATGGAAAAAAAAAAAATCTTGATTTTGCAAAGAATTGTGGGAAAAAATTACAACTTTAAAAAACTCACCATGTCTCTTTCTAAATACCTTGGAATGTCTTCTTTCCAAAAAGGGGTCATTTGGGGGGTATTTGTACTTTTCTGGCATGTTAGGGTCTCAAGAAATGAGAGAAGCTGTCAGTACTTCAGGTGTGATGAAATTGATCAATTTTCAGGATTTGGTACCATAGCTTGTAGACCCCATAACTTTCACCCAGACTAAATAATATCCAACATTTTTTATTTTTTTTACCAAAGATATGTAGCAGTATACATTTTAGGCCAAATTTATGAAGAAAAATTACTTTTTTGCAAAATTTTATAATAGAAATGAAGAAAAATTATTATTTTTTGCAAAATTTTGTTCTTTTTTCATTTATAGCAAAAAAAATAAAAACCGCAGAGGTGATGAAATACCACCAAAAGAAAGCTCTATTTGTGGGAAAAAAAGGACAAAAAATTCATTTGGTTATAGTGTTGTATGACTGAGTTATTGTCATTCAAACTGTGGGAGCACCGAAAGCTGCAAATTGGTCTGGTTATTAAGGGTGTTTAAGTGCCCAGTGGTCAAGTGGTTAAATCCATGTTTTCATGTATCCAATTATGGTAAAAATGCTTCAGCCAAACACAATGCAGCTTATTTGACAGGTAACATATTTCCACAAGATTGCAACAATTTTAATCTTAGTGCAGCACTACCCCCCAAGGAGCTGCTGGATATTTTCGGGCGGCATGTTACCTCTATTTCCTCGATGTCCAGGGTACTAGATGAGAGCTGAAATAGTTCAATGTCCACACTTTGCACTTCTTTTTCTAAGATTTATTTGCTGAACTTGGTAAAAGAATAAAATAAGTGAATGAAGAGGTGGAAGGGTAACAGGTAGATAGGGTCAGGTGCTTCCAGTAAAACAGCTTTCATCGCCACTCTAGCCAGAGTGGGTTTTGTGCACCCAAATAGGTTTCTCTCATTAGCCTAGCAGCCGGACACACAGAAATTGGTACAGTTTCTGCCACAGACCTTCCTACAGATGGAGACACTCTGGAAACCTCACAGGACAGGATTCAGCACCTGGATCTCTCCAGAGTAACTTCTTGTAGAATTTAAAACTGAGAGCCGGTCACCATCAAGCCTTTCAGTAAACGGTGCATTCTTCGATGAAGTTCGAGGCCTCTCTTGAGACACCAGTCTCGTGCTCGGTCCTCTCCAAGATAGGTCCTTCATCAAGCAGCTTCCTCTCTCAGGACGGACAGCACAAGATCACCTTCCAATGCGTAGGCCCCTACTGGGCCTACTCAGAAGATCACAATCCTGGACCAATGTGGATTACAGGAACACACACCCCCGGCCATGAGGGCCACACACAGGGGTGGTGGGATGACAGACCCAGGATCGATGATCCCATTCCAGTAATGTCTGTCCCTTAAGTACCCCTCCCCAGCATGCACAGCGGAATGATTAACCCCACTGATTGGCTGCCGAGGGAAAATACTCAAATCACCTTGACCTAGCTGCTGCCACCCTTGACCTGGAGTAACAACTACACCCCAGACGAACAATAGTGGTCACTCACAGCATAGGCATTGCTAGAACAGAAGCCAAATTTGCTCAAAATCAAAAGAAGAAAGCCGCTACATTAGCAAAGATACGTCTCCACACAACAGAGACTGGCATCCTAGGAGAGATTTAGAATGAAGTTCTGAAATATAACCTAAAAAATCCACAACACCTCTTGCTCCAGAACTGTTAGGTAATTTGCCGGACAGGAACTCCTTCTTAGCTGCACAAAAAAATGTTATGTTTCCACCAATAATTTACATAAGCGTCTAAGAATATTGGAAAGATAGATAGCTTTTGGATTAATTCCACATGTTGCAGAAAACATCAAATGCATGCAATGACATACACTACAGTTAGTTTACTATTTAATTGGCATGTTTTCTCCTGTCACCACTGATGCTAGCTCTTTAGTTTTCAAATGAAACCTGCAATATCTACACGTACTAAAGCCACACTAGTAATAACCTATGACCGACAACCACATTCCACATCTTTTCATTGTTTCTATCTAATTTATAATAGCTAAGGGACAAAATAGAGTCCCGACATTGGTGCTCTCCAATTAGAGAAACAACATCCATCCCTTAGGTTGTCATATAGCTTTTTATTGCTATATAACACCAGTAAATGTTTGTTATTGATATTCACAATACTACGAAAATCAGTCATTACAAAGGTAACTCATTTATCTACTGCTGATTTAGATACTTTATTATTCTCTTTTTAGTAAGCTCACTATAGACCAATGTAAATTTATATTTCCTGTCGCATCATGGCAGCATACACCTTTGGGTTGTGGCTCCGCCTCCACAAGCTGATAGGACCGCATAGCTATTAAACCCAGAGAGGGCCCCCGCCCAGGTATTCTCCTTTTTTTCCTCACCTGATCAGGACTGGAGTCGCGAGGTATCCCTTACCGTTTGTCGCCCCAGCCAGGTTAAGCCTCTCCTGAGTGGAAGTCCTTCCTGTACAGCCTCTAAATGAGCTATATGGTTGGAGCTAGGGTTGTCCCGATACCGATACCAGTATCGGTATCGGGACCGATACCGAGTATTTGCGGAAGTACTTGTACTCCTGCAAATACCCCCGATGCCTAAATAGAATACTCGACCCCCCGCCGCCGTCGCCGCTACTGACGCCGTCGACGCTACCGTCGCTGCACCGCACCATCGCCGCATCACCGCTGCTTAGTTAATACGGGCGGGGAAGATAACAGCTTTCATTTGAATAGCTGTATCGTTTCCCGCCGCGCCGCACATAGACACTCCGCCTTGCTCGTGATTGGACAGATCCCGAGCAAGGGGGAGTGTCTATATGCGGCGCGGCAGGAAACAATCCAGCTATTCAAATGAAAGCTGTTATCTTCCCCGCCCGTATTAACTAAGCGGCGGCAGCGGCGATGCGGCATCTAGGTAAGTGGGAACTGGCTGCATATATGGAGGTGACATAGCTGCATATATGGGGGTGACATGGCTGCATATATGGGGGTGACATGGCTGCATATATGGGGGTGACATGGCTGCATATATGGGGGTGACATGGCTGCATATATGGGGGTGACATAGCTGCATATATGGGGGTGATATGGCTGCATATATGGGGTGACATGGCTGCATATATGGGGGATATGGAGGTGACATAGCTGCATATATGGGGGTGACATGGCTGCATATATGGGGGTGACATGGCTGCATATATGGAGGTGACATGGCTGCATATATGGAGGTGACATGGTTGCATATATGGGGGTGACATGGCTGCATATATGGGGGATATGGAGGTGACATAGCTGCACATATGGGGGTGACATGGCTGCATATGTGGGGGACATGGCTGCATTTGTGGGGGGACATGGCTGCATTTGTGGACACATTTAAAAAAAAAAAAGTAATTGGTATTCGGTATCGGCGACTACTTGAAAAAAAGTATCGGTACTTGTACTCGGTCCTAAAAAAGTGGTATCGGGACAACCCTAGTTGGAGCCCCATTCTGGTGGTCTGGGGGGCATATTGCAGCCTCTCCTGGGTGGAAGTCCTTCCTGTACAGCCTCTAAATGAGCTACATGGTTGGAGCCCTATTCTGGTGGTGCAGGCTTCTCAAAGAAAGCTTTAAACAAGCTTTGACGTAAGTGACAGCATCTCCTTTTGCTTTCCATATGCTTTTACTTCCTTTCTCTGTGTTATAGGCGTTTGCCATTACCAAGATGTCTGCAGCAGTGCAAGTACATTGAGCTTGAGAGGCAGGAAGTGATGCAGCATCTGTGTTTCCTGGCTAGAGCTTTCCAGCATGGTGATCTGATTATGCTCAGGCACTGATGAAAAATGTGAGTTCTAAATGGTTTCACTGCATTTTTGGCAACAAATGGTGGAGATCTCTACTCATTCATGCTGGATGCTTATGTGGTCATTGTTACAGATATTTTTTCACCTTTTATGGCATTTGTAACGGAATGACCCGTGACAACCAGAGACTTTGGAAGGATGGGGGATACTCCTGTGTCAGCGTCACTGATAACTCTTGGATCTGAGTCCACCCTGTGCCCCTTTGGGCATGGGGTGGCTAATAAATCATAATTCATGTATTACTTGAGATATTACAAGTGTTGGTTAATGTTGACCCTACCAGTTAAAAAGAATGACTCTTCAATGCTTTGATCAGGCTATTGAAATTCTAAGTGAGGCTGGCTCCTGAAAGACATTTCATTGTGTGATAATACGGTTTAAAGCCCATTGATGATCAGGTGTAACTACGTTTCTGTCGGAGACAGGCCGTCTGTCTAAAGATGTGGATTGGAAGGCAACTCATTGTGTGATGGTATTTTGTTTGAATTCTATTGATAAAGGAATGTGATGTGTCAAGCTCTAGTAATTAGCCCCAGTGTATGATTAGGGGGGTGGAGATTGCATTGTCCCTTTGATTACTGTCACATGCTTGTAACTGCATAAAAAGCTGAGAAGAAACCATTACCCCATGATTTCCAATGAGTAACTTTCATATCTGTGTCCATAGACCCCAAGAATACACATGCATTGCTCCAAGTTGCATCAAATTCGCAGCAAATCATGCGACTTTCAGGTCGCAATAGTGGAGACTTTGGGCCAGATTCAGAGAGCCATTACGCCTGTCTAACTGGTGTTAGACTGGAGTAATTTCCAATTACGCGCGTTTTCTAGCTAGTTGAAAACCTCAAACCATGAATAGACGGCTGCGGGCTTCAATTCGACTGGATTACGTGTTCATACGCCTTCGGATCTACACTGCAATAAAATTGCGGCCACTGGGTGGACTTCCCGTCATTTTCCGCGTCTGGGTATGCAAATGAGCTTTTGCCGGCCATCCCCGAAATTACGATCTTCATTCGCAATCTCTTACGGCACCTTTAGTCATCTTTTTTTTGCATAACACTATACCAGCTTTTTGCTGCTCTAATATTAGACAGCCCATGTTAAGTATGGCCGTCGTTCCCACGTCGAAATTTCTACGTTTTCCGACGTCTTTTATTTTTTTTGACGTAAGTCGTCCGGGAATAGGAATGTTCGTAAACGACACTACTCAAACAACGAATGACGTAACGACGTGATTTCGCGCAATGCACGGCGGGAAATTTCTGAACGGAGCATGCGCAGTTCGATCGCCGCGGGGACGCGCTTAATTTAAATGCTTCACGCCCCCTAATCTCGTATTTTGAGTACGCGGCAAGAAATAGACTACGCCGCCGTAGCGTACGGGCAAAAATCTACCAGAATTCGGTGTAGAGCCTGGGAAAATACGGCAGCGTAGAGTATTTCAATTACGCAGTGCAATATTAAGTGTATGTGAATCTGGGCCTTAGCGTTTTGCTGTTTTTCATTTCAGTCTGCTGCTTTGCTTTGTTTCTAGGGAAATGCTGTCCAGTCAGACCACCCATTGCTTTAAGGTATAGGGATTAGGTAAGTAGTGAAGATTGAGAAAAGGAGAGCCAATATCTATAGTCCCGTAAGGACCACAAGATAAAGGGAGCCTTCTGACGGTCAAGACAAGTTACCATCTAAGAACAGACATCCAGGCAATGTCGATTAAGCTCATCAACTCGCCCCTCATTATCACTGCTCTCTGTTTACAAACATCACTAATTACCAGCCCTTATAGTTGGTGCATTTGTTGGTGGAAAGTCATTGCCTGCCAAGCTAGCACTATACAGTCCTGCAAGGATCTCAAGATGAAGAGAGTCTGCTAAAAGCCAGAACAGTCACCGTTCAAGAGCAGTCATACAGGCAATTGATCAATGTCATCATCTCATCTCTGATTATGTTTGCTCCCTGCTTACAAACACCACAGGTTACCAGCCCTAATAGTTGCTGCATTCGTGGTGGAAAGTTATTGCTTGACAAGCTACAGTGCATGAATTGCCTAGCACTTCCAACCAGAGCCAGTAGATGGTGTCCAAATTGGAAAGTTTGCCATGGGAAGAAAGCATTAAAGGGGCCACAAGCTTTGAACCTTGCCTAATAGAGACCCTTTTTCTGCAAGGGCAGTTAAGGATGCAATTACGTGGGGTGAAGTGGAGTAAACTCTCCACAAGATTAGAACACTAATTTCCTTCACTGAACAACTGGAGGAGTTAATCCAGGAAAACTTGAAGGGATCAAAGTAAAATGCCCTTATAAACAGGCTGCCAAAACTGTATACCCTGAAAAGGCTAAAGGTCAACCTACTGCAGTCTCCAATGGTGGATGCATTATTAATGTAGCTGGCAAGACATGCTACTGTCACATTCAACGAGGCTCTAGTCCAAAGATTTGATCTGGATCTGAAGTTCTTCTACATACTGTAGCATCTGCAGGTACCGGCACACCAGCAGTAACCAGCCCATGTGCTGATTGAGTCTAATGGGAATGGTTCATAATTATCAACCAGCTGCTGCACCTGCAGGACTCTGGAAAATGGCAGGGTCTGCATCCCTTTAGACATGATTCCCTTTTGGAAGTATCTTATCAAAAATAAAAATTATTGCAGTATATGACAAAATCTGGCTTTTATCTTGGTGCAGACTTCTGGGAAAATCAGTGAGCCAGTTATACAAGCAGGAAATTATGATTCATTGCTTTTTACAGGAAATTGCAGCTCTGTAAAAGTGGAGTAATCCTTTTAATAAGCCCATTTGGAAGAAGTGAAGAGACAAGTTGGTAACAGCTTTTGTAAGAGCTGAAATTGGCGGCATTCTTTGTGGTGGACGTGTCAGACGTCAATCGATGTTTTTTTAAGAGCAGTGTTCCCCGCGGTCATGGCAAGGAGTGCATTATGGCTGAAGCCATGGTTGGTAGATCCTGTTAAAAAAAGACATGATACAGCCATCTCAAGTGTGACCATTAGCAGGTCAGGGTGAATATCATCTAAAAAAAAAATACTGAAAATTTCAGCATACAGGTGGCGACCCCCAAGTGAATACACAAATGCAAAATCCTACGGACTGGAGAAAAGATTAGTAATGGTATGGTACGTAACACTGCGCTGCTAGTAGGAAATTATTTTAAAGCAGCTGACACGGCTGATTGATAGAAGCAAAAACGAAATATTGTAAATAAAGTGTCGTGCTAAAGTTAGCGCGACACTTTATTTACAAAAGATTAGTAATGAACTGGAGAAGTACCAAATCTTCATTATTGAAGCCTTAAAGGTCTAAGGCTCCTGTCTTGAAAGAATAACGGAAGTCCCTTTTAGGGGCGCACTAATCCAGAGGTTGCCTGTGTGAAGCTTCACACACATACCTGGATGGAAAAACTTCAGGATCAGTGGACCATATCAGCTATATTGGTGTAACAGTGGTGGAAGTTTAAGGGAGGTTAACCTTTCTAGTACAATCATTTTTATTGGAAAAGTATAACATCATGACAAGCTCAACCATGCAGGGGCATAATTCAATGAGCATAACAATCGTATAACTTTGAGAGGTGGAAAGTTCACCTTTCAATCTCTTCCAGTCAGCCAGGCTACCAGCGTTGATGGAAAAGTAAAACATTCTGGTTTTTAAAAAAAAACGAGCAATCACGAAGGTTCTAGTTACCCAGAGGAGATGAGGATTTGGTTCCCCTCTGTTCCTAGCAAAAGTAATAAATAAATAAAAAAGGTAATCTGTGCCCAGTTAAAAAAAAAAACTTGACAAGCAAAGGAAGTTGGAGTAGTGCAAGATGGAAAACCTCCAATCAATTACATTATTCATAAACCTGGGAGACTGGATGCTCTGTAGGTTTATCAGACACCTACTTGTCCCAATTCATCCTCAATTCCTCTACCAGTTTGAATCCCTCCCTATCCCCTTCCCTCCCTGGGAGGTGATCCCTTCGGACGCCATCAGGGAGGGCTGGGGAGCACACTACCAGCACTTTGCAGTCCAAAGTCGTTGGCCATTCAGAACACAGGAGGTGGTGGTATCGAACATCCTAGAAATGAAAGCAGCATTCCAAGTCCTCCTGGCCTTCTTCTGAAGGGGAAATAAGTCCTGTTGAAGATGGATAACAGGGTGGCAGTCGCCTATATCAACAGGCAAGGTGGCACCAGAATTCGCTCCATGATGCAGGAAGTTTGCCCAGTCTTCGAGTGGGCGCAGTTTTAACCTCTCATGGCTAAGGGCGATGTATGTCCCAGGAGCCCAGAACCAGCTGGCCGAAATGCTAAGAAGAAGCTTTGTTTTCCAACAACAAATGGACTCTGAGCCACCAATTATTCTCCCTCATAACCATGCTGGATATAGATTTAGCAGCAACACCAGACAACGCAAAGTGCCAGAGGTATCTGACAAGAACCCCGTGCCCATTAGCGGAGAGGAAGGACTGCCTACAGCACGACTGGAACCTTTGTCTGGGTTACATCTTTCCCCAGACACCTCTCATACCAAGATTTCTTCTCAGGCTCTAGAGGTCAGCATCTACAATTATAGCAGCCCTTCCTTTTTGGCCAAGGCGTCCATGGTTCACACATACAACAGGAATAGGCACGCAACCCCAAACATGTATCTAGTGCAATCACAAAGGAGTGAATAACAATGTATCAAAAACCAAAATGTGATAAAAAAGGGGGGCGTATGGTACACCCTAAATCAAGTGAACAAAGATATTAAAGGTTGACCCAAAAAAAATATATATATATATATATATAAATATATATATATATATCCTAGAATCATCAAAGTCCTCAAAAAAAACCAATCAAGGACATAATCTTGACCACTAAAAAAACTTTCAAGCAATAGTTCATTAATCGCTGCAGACTTCAGCCCAACATCTTGAAGAAACTTGAATCTTGATATTTCATCAGAAGAAAAAAAATACTGGGCCAGATTCAGGTACATCTGCGCATTATTGGACCGGCGTAGCGCACCGCCTTTACGTTAGACTTGCGCAATGTAGCCGCGTAATCACCCTATTCTCGTAGCTTTTACGCAGAAAATTGCGCATGCGTAACGTTATTTCAGAGGCGTAAGGCGGAGTAATACAAATTGGGAAGGACGTGGGCGTGTTACATTGAAATGAGCCGTGACCCCATGCAAATGAAGGGCCGGCCGGCTCGCGCATGCGCGCTTGAAGGAGACCATGGTCAGCACCTCTCTGCGCATGCTCACAACTCGGGAACGGCGCAATCAGTGAAATTGGAAATGGACTAAGGACTAGTGTTGAGCAGAATATGCCATATTCGATTTCGCGATATATCTCGAATATATAGTCGAATATTCGAGAAATATTCGCTAAATACGAATATTCGTGATATTTTTTGGAAATTTAATTATTGCGAATTTTCGCTATTGCGATGTTTCGCTATTGCGAATATTCGAGAAATGCGGAATGGAGCACTCTGATTGGCTCAGAATATTCGTGATATTTTATAATACAAAATAATTGCGAATATTCGAGAAATGCGGAATGGAGCACTCTGATTGGCTCAGAATATTCGTGATATATTACAATACACAATAATTGCGAATATTCGGCAAATGCGGAAGGAGCACTCTGATTGGCTCAGAATATTTGTGATATATTACAATACACAATAATTGCGAATATTCGAGAAATGCGGAAGGAGCACTCTGATTGGCTCAGAATATTCGTGATATATTACAATATAAAATAATTGCGAATATTCGAGAAATGCGGAATGGAGCACTCTGATTGGCTCAGAATATTCGTGATATATTACAATACAAAATAAATGCGAAATTTCGAGAAATGCGGAATGGAGCACTTTGATTGGCTCAGAATATTCGTGATATATTACAATATAAAATAATCGCGCGATATCGCTATTGCCGAATAATCGCATTGCGATTTTTCGGCAATATAAAATGAGCGCTGCAGCTACTCGGCCCAAGGTCTCTAATCATACCAGCAATGCTTTTAGACGTCGATGGGGATCTCTAGGATGTGATCTGTTCTAAAAAAAAAATTGAAAAAATTCGAATATTCGAAATAGCGAATATTCGCCGCGATATTCGCGTTATTCGCGAATACTCGAATATGCAATATTCGTAGCGAATATTCGCAATGCGAATATTCGTGAGCAACACTACTAAGGACTACGCAGACAGCATAAATAGACAGACACAAACGCACTTCCATTGCAAAAGTACATCCCTTTGTCCCTTCCCATTTAACAAAGTGCTTTTGTCCCATTGTTAGTTGCGTTGTGTTTTGTATTTGTCAGATTAGTGTACTGTGTGATCAAGTGTTTGTTAGTAGATCTTTGAAAGTGTTTTTTGATAAGTGTTTGAGAGACTGTTTGTTTGATATATTTTTGGTCGTTTGTTTTCTTGCTTAATTGTTGCTGTTTGTTTTTGTGACTGATTTTTGCTGAGTGCTTGTGTGATTTTTTGGGTGTTAGTTTTCTCTTTGTGTGTGTTCTTGCTTGATTGGTTGTGCTTGTTTTTGTGACTGATTTTTGTTGACTGGGAGTGAGTTTTTGTATGAGTATGACAGAGAGAAAGAGAAAACTAAATTTCACTTTGGGGGAGAAACGAATTCTTGCCCGGGCCATTAGCGATTATGGGCGTTTCCTCCACGGCCCGGACAGTGCCAACACCACCCCGGCCAGGAGGAGGGAGATTTTGGACATGATCACTGACCAGGTGAATTCAGCGGGGGAGGGGGAGACACGGAACCGGTCTGGGATTGATAAAAAGATTAATGACCTCCGGCGTCTGGTCAAAAAGAAGCTGGCCAAAATGCTTGCCCATGCCAGGGGCACAGGAGGGGGCCCACCATGCCGTGTTAGGCTGACAGCGGAGGAGCATGCGGTGGCCCTGACCTTTCATCGGCATGAAGTGGAGGGCCTGCCCGGCTTTGACTCAAGTCAGGAGCCCGTGGTGCCAGGTACGTTTTTTTTTTTATATCAGGTGTGTAGCATGTGTGGGGGAGGGGGTGAAAGGGAATGTGTGGCAAGTGTGTGGATCCTCCAACCTGTGAATGTTTTGTGTCATCCACAGATGTGCAGGAGGGTGCAGGGCCATCTGGCCTGACCGCACCATCCCCAGGACAGCAGCCTAATAAAGGCCCCCCCGACAAGGCCGGAGTCCGCGGAGGAGGTTGAAGAGGAGGAGGAGGAGGTTGAGGAGGAGGAGTTTGATGAGGAGGAGGAGTTCATGTCAGGCACTGGCCTATTGTTGTTGGAGGACCGTTCCCCTCTGGCTGGCAGCAGCCAGCCCTCCCTAAGGGGGAGCCCCCCCCTCCTCCCCCAACATGGCTCCCCTCCCAAGGGCCTCCCCTTCTCCCCGGCCACAAGCATCAGCTGGAGGCAGGAAGGCGACCCAGAAGACCAGGGGGGTGGCCGATCTCCTGCCCGCCACTCTGAGAAGGGACCAGTTCCTCCAGACCCGCCATCTGGGACAGGTCAGCCAGACATTGGTGCGGATGGAGGAGAGCCTGTCCTCCATCAAGGATACGCTGGGGAACCTGGACTGCCACTCCCGGGCTTTCACAAACTGCCTTAACGACCTTCAGACTACATCAGCAGGCGTTGGGCAGGATGTGAGGGCCCTCACCCAGGCTATCCAGGCCAACACGGCAACACTAGGTGGTGCCCTGGACAGAATAGCCGTGGCCTTGGAGGGCAGGCCGCCAGGTGGGCAGAGATCAGGGGCTGCTCCTCCTTCCTCGGTTTTCCCCCATGAGTCTCCCCTGAGGAGCCGGGGCCGTGGCCGGGGGCGCCCCAGACGTGGCTCACGTCAAGGGCACAAATTTGTTTTTCCCTTTTTTTTTTGGCCTTTTTGTTTTTGCTGGAAATTTTTTGATTTTGCTGGTAATTATTTTTTTTGTATTTTTTTTTTGGGGTTGTGAATGCTGTTTGAATGTGGGGGTGACATTCCTGCCGGAAAAGGGCTGTCACCCTCAATTTTGGTGGAGTAGGGTTCCCCAGGACCAGGGAGAAGTGATCCCCAGGTCTGTGTGAATGGTGTATGAATGTACAGTGACATAATTGGAGCCTTGGCGTGGCGTTGCTGCTCACAAGTCCTGCATGGTGGACTGGTGCCAATCCAATTTGATGAGGATGTGGGGTGTGTGTGCTAGGGACCACAGTGGTGTGCATGCATGCATTCTCATTGTGCAATGATTAATGTGTGTGTTTAACGTGCAAAGATGCCCAATGTGAGCTGTCTCCTGGCTGCTCTTCCCTCAGAAGACGGGGGACCCTCGGTTAGGGGGGGTTGTCTGGTTCAGGGGTCAGGTCATCACGTAGGTCAATCTGCAGGCCCTTTCTTACTGCAAAGTTGTGCAGCATGCAACATGCACCGATGATATGGCACACGAAGTTTGGGGAATACAAGAGGGTACCCCCAGACTTATCCAGGCATCGGAAACGTGACTTCAGGAGGCCAAAGGTGCGCTCCACCACTGCACATGTTTGGGCATGTGCTTGATTGTATCTTTCCTCTTCTGGGGTTTGGGGGTTCCGGATAGGAGTCATGAGATGGGGTCCCAGTGGATATGCAGAGTCACCTGTAAGGGAAAAGACAGGAGGATGTTAGTCATGTATGTGCCCCTTGTGATGTGTGCATCATGGGGGGGTACAGTCATGCCTGCCACCCATGTCACTCACCAACCAGCCAGGTTGGCCCCATACACGTTCTGATCGAATTCCATTCGGATGTGGCTTTGATTGTAGATGTAGCTGTCATGGCTGGACCCGGGGTGTTTGGCACGGACGTGCCATATGAGGCCTTGGGCATCGACTATCACCTGTATGTTGATGGAATGCCAATGCATCCCAGCCACCACTCCACTTGTACGCTGAAAAGAGCCACTGGCAAGGACATGGAGTGTTGCCATGACCTTGACCAGTGGCTGCACTGCATGTGAGCGTTGTGTTGGGCTGGTGATGTCCTCCTGCAGGGTTGTGGTTAATTCCAGGATGGCATGAGGGGTGAATCTGAAGATGCGAAACACCTCAGAATCACTCATGCCAAACAGGTCTATGCGTGTGCGGTATATCCTCTCCCGTGCCCTCATCCTTCTTTGTTCATCTAAAGTTAGTAGTATAGCTATGCGCGACGATGCCCCTGGCATGTTGGCATACAGATTGTTGTGCAACACGTGTGACTGGTCTGCTCCTCACTAACAGTGTTGCTTTATCTGACATGTAGACATGTAGACGCCTCCTGAAGTCACGTTTTCCGATGCCTGGATAAGTCTGGGGGTACCCTGTTGTATTCCCCAAACTCTGTGTGCCATATCATCGGTGCCTGTTGCCTGCTGCACAACTTCGCAGTGAGAAAGGGCCTGCAGATTGACCTACGTGATGACCTGACCCCTGAACCAGACAATCCCCCCTAACCGAGGTTACCCCATCTTCTGAGGGAAGAGCAGCCAGGAGCCAGCCCACATTAGGCATCTTTGCCCACATTAGACATCTTTAAACACACACATTAATCATGGCACAATGAGAATGCATGCATGCACACCACTGTGGACCCTAGCACACACATCCCACATCCTCATCAAATTGGATTGGCACCAGTCCACCATGCAGGACTTGTGAGCAGCAACGCCACGCCAAGGCTCCAATTATGTCACTGTACATTCATACACCATTCACACGGACCTGGGGATCACTTCTCCCTGGTCCTGGGGAACCCTTCTCCACCAAATTGAGGGTGACACCCCTTTTCCGGCAGGAATGTCACCCCCACATTCAAACAGCATTCACAACCCCAAAAAAACAAACAAAAAAAAAAAATTACCAGCAAAATCAAAAAATTTCCAGAAAAAAAAAGGCCCCAAAAAAAGGGGGAAAAACAAATTAGTGCCCTTGACGTGAGCCACGCCTGGGGCGCCCCCGGCCACGGCCCCGGCTCCTCTGGGGAGACTCATGGGGGAGGGGGTAAACCGGGGAAGGAGGAGCAGCCCCTGGTCTCTGCCCACCTGGCGGCCTGCCCTCCAAGGCCACGGCTATTCTGTCCAGGGCAGCACCTAGTGTTGCCGTGTTGGCCTGGATAGCCTGGGTAAGGGCCCTCACATCCTGCCCAACGCCTGCTGATGTAGTCTGCAGGTCGTTAAGGCAGTTTCTGAAAGCCCGGGAGTGGCAGTCCAGGTTCCCAAGCGTATCCTTGATGGAGGACAGGCTCTCCTCCATCCGCACCAATGTCTGGCTGACCTGTCCCAGATGGCGGGTCTGGAGGAACTGGTCCCTTCTCAGAGTGGCGGGCAGGAGATCGGCCACCCCCTGGTCTTCTGGGTCGCCTTCCTGCCTCCAGCTGATGCTTGTGGCCGGGGAGAAGGGGAGGCCCTTGGGAGGGGAGCCATGTTGGGGGAGGAGGGGGGCTCCCCCTTAGGGAGGGCTGGCTTCTGCCAGCCAGAGGGGAAGAGTCATCCAAAAACAATAGTCCAGTGCCTGACATGGACTCCTCCTCCTCCTCAAACTCCTCCTCCTCAACCTCCTCCTCCGCTTCAACCTCCTCCGCGGACTCCGGCCTTGTCGGGGGGCCTCATTAGGCTGCTGTCCTGGGGATGGTGCGGTCAGGCCAGATGGTCCAGCACCCTCCTGCACATCTGTGGATGACACAAAACCTTCACAGGTTGGAGGATCCACACACTTGCCACATATTCCCTTTCACCCCCTCCCCCACACATGCTACACACCTGATAGAAAAAAAAACCTTACCTGGCATCACGCCTTCATGACTTGAGTCATAGCCGGGCAGGCCCTCCACTTTTTCCCGATGAAAGGTCAGGGCCACCGCATGCTCCTCCGCTGTCAGCCTAACACGGCATGGTGGGCCCCCTCCTGTGCCCCTGGCATGGGCAAGCATTTTGGCCAGCTTCTTTTTGACCAGACGCCGGAGGTCATTTATCTTTTTATCAATCCCAGATCGGTTCCGTGTCTCCCCCTCCCCCGCTGAATTCACCTGGTCAGTGATCATGTGCAAAATCTCTCTCCTCCTGGCCGGGGTGGTGTTGGCACTGTCCGGGCCGTGGAGGAAACGCCCATAGTCAGAAATGGTCCGGGCAAGAATTTGTTTCTCCCTCAAAGTAAAATTTAATTTCCTCTTCCTCTCTGTCATACTCTGACCAAAAATCACTCCCAGCCAACAAAAATCACTCACAAAAACAAGCACGACCAATCAAGCAAGAAACAAGACAAACAGAAAACTATCATACAAAAAGTCTCACAAACACTTAGCAAAAATCACTTTCAAATATCTTCTAACAAACACTAGATCACACAGTACACAAATCTGACAAATACAAATCACAACGCAACTAACAACGGAACAAAAGCACTTTGATATATGGGAAGGGAAACAAAGGGTACTTTTGCAATGGAAGTGCGTTTGTGTGTGTCTATTTATGCTGTCTGCGTAGTTCATGATTTTGCCCTAGTCCATTTCCAATTTCACTGATTGCGTCGTTCCCGAGTTGTGAGCATGGGCACAGAGGTGCTGACATGGTCTGCTTCAAGCGCGCATGCACGAGCCGGCCGGCCCTTCATTTGCATGGGGTCACGGCTCATTTCAATGTAACACGCCCACGTCCTTCCCAATTTGTATTACTCCGCCTTACGCCTCTGAAATAACGTTACGCATGCGCAATTTTCTGCGTAAAAGCGACGGGAATAGGGTGATTGCGCGGCTACATTGCTCAAGTCTAACGTAAAGGCGGTGCGCTACGCCGGTCCAATAATGCGCAGATGTACCTGAATCTGGCCCATAGACTCAGTGGAAATGCAAGAAAAAAAGGGGAGATCCTCATAGAGTAGTAAATCCAAAGAATTTATTAAAAAAACACTTTAAAAAAACTTCACAGCAGGTACTACTCCACTCTTTTAAAAATCCTCACAACAAGTTACAGCAAAAGTCACTTCACCATAAAAAAATAAAAACTCAGGAAGAAAACCAAGGAAAAAAGCATCAAAAAAATATATTAGGTAGATTCATAAATATACAGCCAAGGTGCAAACCAAAAGGCTGAAGTAAAATGAGTGTGATGGCGTTAGATCATAGGTGGCAAACACAAGGCCCGCGGACCAAATATGGCTCTCCAGGCCATTTCATGTGGCCCTCGCACCTCTCCTGCAACTGCAGCCCTCATCTGATCCTCCTCAAGACCCTTACTTTCTGCTTTTAAGCAATGCATCCAGCATGCACTGTGATGTAAGGGGTAGTGGGGAACTCAACTTCTGATAGTGGGGGGGCTCTTGGCATCTAATGTAAGGGGAGGGCATGCGCTGGACATCTGATTTTACAGATACAACCGGCCCTTTAGAGGGCAATCATAATGCTGATGTGGCCCACGATGAAATAGAGTTTGACAACCCTGCATTAGACAATAGCTCCACCTGACATGTTTCCCCACAACTGGCTTCAACTGGGAAAGAAGACCATGGTTCACAAATCTTCTTCAGCTTAATACAGCAATGCCATTACCACTTCCACCAGCAGCGGATCTACTCTCTCTCTCAGGGGCAACTTATTCATCCATGCCCAGAAAGAATGCACCTGACAGCCTGGAGATTGAAAGGGCTAGTTTCCTAGACCAAGGTTGCTCTCAAAAAGTGGTAGAGACTTTTCTTCAATCCAGAAGGTACACCACCAATACCTACAAGAGAATCTGGGAGAAGTTTCTTTCAGTCGCACAGCAACAAGCCTGGAACCCGTCATCTCCAACAGTTGCTTAAATCCTTGAGTTTCTCCTGTTAGGCTTAGATAAAGGCCTTTGGGTCAAGTACCCTGAAAGTCCATGTATCGGCCTTATCAACCATGACAGGAGTCAAATGGGCGCAAGAGCCTCTCGTCATTCAGTTCCAGAGCCTTCCTTCCCGACCTGGGATCTTTTGGTTGTACTAGAAGTTCTATCTCAAGAACCATCCACTGGAAAACATCTCATTGTGGGACCTAACGCTCAAGGTCACCTTCCTAATAGCGATAACATCGGCCAAGAGAGTAGCCGAGATGCAAGCTCTATTGGCGAAGGAGCCAAACTAATCATCTACCCAGACAAAGTAGTCTTAAGACCATCTGATCGCTTCATTCCGAAGGTTTCATCCTCCTTCCACTTCAATCAGGAGATTAACGTTCTTGCTCTCTCCACAGAACAATAGAAACCACATCCGCTTGATGTGAGACCCAACATCCTGGCATACCTCTCGGCAACCAATGACCTTAGAAAGTCTGAAAACCTGGTTATCCCACACGGCTTTAGGAGAGGTCAAGCGGCAACCTCTCGCACCATCGCAACATGGTTGACGAAGACTATCAAAAAGGCTTACTCACTGAGCAAAACACAAATACCTGAGGGCTTGAAGGCATATTCCACAAGGGCAATGGCGACCTCCTGGACGGACTACTGCAGGGTGTCCTCGGAAACTATTTGCCAAGCAGCGACTTGGTCATCTAGAAACACCTTTTATATCTCATTACAAGGTGGACTCTGCCTGACTGTCCACGCTAGAGTTTGGACGAGCAATTATTCAGTCCAACGCCTCTATTCCATGTAAAAAAAAAAAAAAAACTTGACTTTATGCTCAGACCCACCCAGTTTGCGACATATTCCCCAAAGTTGTATGCTGCCATGATGCGACAGGAAAAAGGAAAATTGTATACTCATCTTTCCGTAATTTTCCTTTCCTGTTGCATCTTCATGGCAGCATACAGATGCCCACCCATCTGAGGTGAGGAATATATATACTGAGAATACATGGGCGGGGGCCCTCTCTGGGTTTAATAGCTATGCGGTCCTATCAGGTTGTGGAAGCGGAGCCACAACCCAAAGGTGTATGCTGCCATGAAGATGCAACAGGAAAGGAAAATTACAGAAAGATGAGTATACAATTTTCTGTGCTAATAAACCAATCTGAGTAGCCTTTTCCTCTAAATCTCCCTTCTAATATTTTGTTTTCTTTCTCAAACAATATATGTGTGGAACATTTTCTCCTGGCCCTCACACATTTTTCAACAGGTATAGTTTTTTTTTTTTAAATGCAGTGGGTGACAGCTAGAACAGTATGACTTACAACAAGTATATGTTGACACAAGAATTATATTATAATCGTCAATTGCCACATCCAAGAAAATCAATGGTTGTGTCACTGCATGCACAGGTAGACCACAAATTAGCATCAACACTAATCTAATAATGCATTGATTTCCCCTTCCCATACCAGCAGTAAAAGTGTTGCATTTTTGGGTCACACTCCATAACTCCGTTCAGTCTCTACCTGAAGTAAAAGCTGTATGGGCACATTTCTTAATTAAGTGTTGCAATCTTATGAAGATATGTTACCTGTCAAAAGAGCTGCACATGGTTTTGCTAAAACCATAATTATTTTAATGGGTGGGCTTGGACACAGGTAATCATGTTTGACCTCTCCAACAATTAATAGAGGTGTATTTAATGGTGGTATATGAAATTTAATAAATATCTATAACTAAGGCCACACGGGCCTAAACACATTAGCTATTTGGTTATGACTGCATTGTAACCTGTAATAAAGAGGTAAGTAACCCAAAATCCAAAATTGTATATATTGCAGTTTACCAATCATTAAAGCGGAGTTCCACCCACCTTTACAAGGTTAAAGGCTCCATTGCCAGTTTCCCTTAGTTGTAATGGTGGTGCCAGCACCCGAGTCGGTAGATGAACCGGCTTCAGGGGGGCGGCATCGTGGGCTCCCTGGACAGGTAAGTGTGCTTATTAAAAGTCAGCAGCTACACTATTTGTAGCTGCTGACTAAAAAAGTGGAGTTTCAGCGGCTGAAACTCCACCTTAAATGTGGTGACGATATTAGTTTTTTTTCCCCTCTGTTTTTACCTGATGATCTAGTCAGTAACACTCTTCCTGTATGAGACACCTTCACATAAATAAAAAAAGCTGATCATTGTGAGAACCCCTGTCAGTGTTAAATGGCTTGTCTTAACTTAACTGCTATATCCGCAGGACAGCTTTTTTCTGCTGAAAAATAGGAATTTATCTCACTCTGGGATTGTTTTGATTGGTCAAAGAACAAGTCAGACTGGTAAACTTCATATAATTGCAGGAAGGAAGAATGAAAAAATGTACCATGAGATTCTTGATAAAAATATGCTGTCATCTACCAGGATGATGGAGATGAAACAAGGGTGGACATGTCAGCAAGACAATGATCCCAAACACAAAGCCAAGGGAACTCTCAATTTGTTTCAAAGAAAAATAAAGCTGCTAGATTGGCCAGCCAATCAATTGACTTGAATCCAATAGAAAATCTATTGAAAGAACTAAAGATCAGAGTTCATAGAATAATTTTTAGGAATTATTTTTCACCTGGTGGTCCTGCCAGTAAGTCTGTTTTTACTGCTGCTGTAATCACATGTCGGATGTCTGATAAGGACAAGGCTCCTACTTTGGTCCGACTTCAATGATATTCAATGGGCTGAAGTAGGATGAATGTTGGACCAAAGTAGTACAGGGAGCATTTTTAAAGTCTGACAGACTTGTGTCGGATCAGTTAAGACAGCTCTCATAGGGAACCATTGATTTTCACACGTCATGCGACATGAGCTCCCAATGTCGGAGCGTTTGTAGGACAAGTGTGAACCCAGCCTAAAAGTAGTATCCTGTTCATGAAAGTCGGATGGATGTAGGACCAATGTAGGATCAATGTAGGACAGATGTCGCAGAGCAAAGTAGGATGAAAGTTGTACTGCTGTCGTGTAGTATAGTGTGAACCCAGCCTCAGCCCTGGTTCACACTGGGCATAATTTAGTTCGATTTGAGATGCGATTTCACATGTGAAATTGCATCTCAAATCGGCGGCATTTGCCGGCAATTGCCGGAAATGACACCGTCCTAATCGGTGTGACGCCGCATCTGCGGCGCTGCACTGATTTCAAAAAGTAGTTCCTGTATTACTTTTTGCGATTTCAGGACGCAATTTACATTGACATTTGTGCAGAAACCTGCACAGATGTCTCTTAAATCGCGGCTGAAATCGCACGGCTTCACTCCCGCAGCCCAGTGTGAACCAGGGCTTAGGCTGGGTTCACACTTGTTCCGACAACGCTCCTACATTGGGAGCTCATGTAGCATGACGTGTGAAAATCAATGTTTCCCTATGAGTGCTGTCTTAACTGGTCCTACACAAGTCGGTCCGACTTTGAAACTACTCCCTGTACTACTTTGTACGACTTTTGCCATCTGACATGTGATTACAGCACCAGTAAAAGGAATTTATCTCACTCTGGGATTGTTTTGATTGGTCAAAGAACAAGTCAGTCTATCACAAAGTAGGACCAAAGTAGTATCCTGTTCATGAAACTCGGATGGATGTAGGACCAAAGTAGGATCAATGTAGGATCAATGTAGGACAAATGTCGCAGAGCAAAGTAGGATGAAAGTCGTGTAGTGTAGTGTGAACCCAGCCTTAGGCTGGGTTCACACTATACTACACGACAGCAGTACTACTTTCATCCTACTTTGCTCTGCGACATCTGTCCTACATTGGTCCTACATTGGTACTACATTGGTCCTACATCCATCCTACTTTAATGAACAGGATACTACTTTGATCCGACTTTGTGATAGTCTGACTTGTTTTTGACCAATCAAAACAATCCCAGAGTGAGATAAATTCCTTTTACTGCTGCTGTAATCACATGTCAGATGTCAAAAGTCGGATGGTTAGGACAAGGCTCCTACTTTGGTCCGACTTCAATGATATTCAATGGGCTGAAGTAGGATCAATGTAGGACCAAAGTAGTACAGGGAGCATTTTAGGCCATCATTTGAGACTGAATCAGTTGATATTATTTTGCACTGACAAGGGGCATGATTGCTTTTTAATTACTGATAGATTTAAGCTGGTGTCTTGGCTTTCCATGCCTTTTTTGCATCTCCTTTTCCTCATACTTCAAAACTTTTCCATGTGTCATTCCATTTTATTACACATAACTTATTTTCTGAACTTATTTGTTTTGGTTTCTTTGTATGTAATAATTGTTACCGACATGTGGTACACAGACAGTTTGCGTCTAGGATCCCTCATGTACTGTAACTGCTGAGATGCAGGTATATGTGAACAGCCACTGTGCCTGTCAGCCTGTTATTGATTTGTACATGCTGCTGGCCAAAACTGATCCCAGCCACCTGTACCTAACCAATCTGCTGTGTGAATGAGCCCTAAAAATATACCTGCTGGCTCAAAAGGAAAGTACAAAATATTAATATGCAATATTTCATGTATAATTGACTATACTAAAGAAAGGGAATATATACAAAACCTCTGTATGTTTTCTATAATAAATAGCACACAGGGCTTTTGGTTGCAAGAGAAAGCCTTTTCATGGTATGTTTAGTGACAAACTCGAGTCAGTGTATATTGGATGAAGATCAACTATGCTTAAATTGTAGTCTGAAATGTGACAGCAGATCAAATTCACTTGTCCTAAGCTGTCTTCTCTTCTCACCTGCTGCAAAATGTCAGGTCTTATTTGATCTCAAGTCTTACTCTAAATTCAGGCTACAGTTCCACAGACCAGTTAAACTGGCACACATTGTTAAAAAAAAAAAATCTATAAAAGCCTTACGAGATCTGTGGTTTTGCTTATTAAACTTTTTCTTTCCAATTTCCAAACATCATTTTTTTTTTTTTGGCAAATAACAAAAATGCTAACAGGCTCAGGCTCTCAGGTTATTAACAAAGGCATGGGGGGAGTTGGAGATCACAGGGGGCAGCGGAAAGCATGGGGGGAGTGGAGAGCACAGGGGGCAGCGGAGAGCATGGGGGTGGAGAGCACAGGGGGCAGTGGAGAGCATGGGGTGAGGGGAGAGTACAAGGGGGGGCGGAGAGCATGGGGGGAGGTGGAGAGCACAGGGGGGCAGCGGAGAGCATGGGGGAGGTAGAGAGCACGTGGGGGCAATGGAGAGCATGAGAGCAGCAGAGAGCATGGGGGATGTGGACAGCACAGAGGGGAAGCAGAGAGCATGGGGGGAGGTTGAGAGCACGGGTGCCGCAGAGAGCATGGGGGGATGTGGAGAGCTCAGTTGGCAGCAGAGAGCATGGGGGATGTGGAGAGCACTGGGGGAGAGGCGGAGAGCATAGGGGAGGTGGAGATTACAGGGGGGCGACAGAGAGCATAGGGGAGGTGGAGAGCACGGAGGGAAAGCGGAGAGTCAGGGGGTTGGTGGAGTGCACAGGGGTGGAGGAGAGCATGGGGGGAGGTTGAGAGCACAGAGGGGCAGCAGAGAGCATTGGGGGATGTGAAGAGCACAAGGGAAAGTGGAAAGCAGGGGGGAGGTGGAGAGCACTGGGGGAGAGGTGGAAATCATAAGGGGGCAGCAGAGAGAAGCAGGATAGGAGGAGCAGTGGGGGCAGCTGCATATAGAAGAATCATTCTCTCCATATTCCTCCTGCAGTCTCGGAATGCCTGCTTCTCCTCTCCCTCTAGCAGGCATTCAGAGACTGCAGGAGAAAGATGGAGAGAATGATTGTTCTATATGCAGCCGCCCAATTGCTCCTCCTATCCAGGTTACGGGGGCTGCACTCACGTTCGCTCTCATCCGGCTCCAGGGTGTCTGCAGCAGGTGTCTGTTCTAGTTCCTTCCCCTTCGTAGTATTGCCCCCTGGCACCAACAGCTGACCTACACGGGTGGCCGTGGAGAGGCCAAAGGTGACTCATCTAGCTCCACCCCCTTAATTTTTCTGTCCCCTGGCGCCGATGGCTGAGCTTAACTGTCAGCCGGGCGGCCGCGAAGAGGTCGGGTAAGCAGTGTGGGTTTAAAGAGAAGCCCAGCTGCCTTGGGCCCCGCAAGGACTTGCGGCCTGCCAGCCCAGGCCCACCGGGCAAGTGTCAGTGACTGTGGCTGTAGACTGACCTTTCTTAGCTAGGGTTTCATGGGACTCTAGGGATTACCTAAGGGTTGCTATGGATTCCTTGAGCAATTGGCAATGTTTGACTTTCAGTTAAACACTGACACCAATAATGTTTTTAGCTATTTGTAACCCTCTTTTTCCCACTGACCACCAATGCAAGGAGCATTATTCTCACTGACCACTAGTGTAGGGTTCACTCTTCCCATTGATCAACAATGTAAGGATTATTTTTCTACCTGACTGCCAATGCATTGGGCATTCTTCCCACTGACCACCCATGTAAAGGGACATTTTTCCCACTCATCAACTCGAGAAGCATTCTTTCCCACTGACAGCCAATGTAATGAAAATTCTGACCACTTGTCACTTTTTTTTCCACTGACCACCAGTGTAAGGAGGTCCTTCTCCAAGGAATCACCAAAGTAAGGGAGAATTCTAATGATCATTAGTGTAAACTCCTTTGACCATCAATATAGGGAAACCCGATACTTTTCACTAGGTTTCTTTGATGCACAATATTATTATTTAATTTAATTGCTATTACTAAAAATTATTTTGTCATATAGAACACCTCGGGTGTCAAATTCACCACATTGCTTATTCTGTTATGTATTTTTTTTTTATATATAATCTTTATTTATAGAGAATTTTTTCTTTCATGACATCAAATATGACAGAAGACATACACAACTGTCCACCCGTGTATCCATGCAGTATACATTACAATAGGCCCGATTGGCCATCCAACAAAGAGGATATAAGAGACGGAGGCGTCAGTTACGTGGTCAGAAGAACATATGAATCTTATCATAATCAAGGTGTCCCCAATCACTCTGTTAGACACAGGAGACAATTTATGGGTGGATATCACCAAGTCCGACAGGTGAACAAAAACAGAAAAAGGAAAGGGAAAAATAACGAGGAGATAAACAAAGAAGGGTGTACTCATGCTAAGTATGTGAGCATACCTGCAATATTTAATTTGAGTGTACTCATCGGATCAAGAAAAAATAATAAAAATATAATTATTCTACTCCTGCTGTAGACCGTACCATTGGACGTGAGTCGGTGGCATCCCCTTTTACATAGTGAATCCATGTAGCCCAAACAACATACCATTTGTCATACTCGTCCTTGCATTTTGACATCCACTCCTCCGCTGCCTTAATATTATTCACTAACCGGACCCAGTCCAAACGAGTTGGGACTTGGCTGTTCTTCCAATAAACGGGAATTAATCTCCTAGCTGCATTCAAAAGAAGAGGCAACACTGATTTTCGGTAAGGGCTGAGAGGAATGGCAGGGACATGCAGGAATAAGCTAATTGGAGAGTCAGGGAGGTCTATGTCCATTATAATTTTAACTTGGGTTCTAATATCCTGCCAGAAATGGCGTAACCTAGGACAATCCCACCATATATGCAGAAAGGAACCTCTATGGCCCTGTTATGTATTTTTATATCCCAACTCACTGTTCACATTAACATACTATGAGCAGTAGATATTGTATTTATTAGCTGGAGTTCCCTGAGACCTGAAAGCAAATGTGTCTTTATTGGTATTACATATTGAAAGTATACAAGAACATAAATTATGTAGCAAAATAAATATACAAGATTTAGGAGTCTCATTACTGAACTGGGATATATCAGAGTCCAGAGAAAGGTTACAATAAAATGAACAGAAAAGCGTAATTTAATACAGCACAATCATGGATGTTCAAGAAAAATGGCCTGAACTCATAAGACAGCACAGATGAGGCTGATGGGAAAAACAATCAAGGGTCAGGTGAAAATACAGAGCTACAATGCGTGTACTGCTAGAGTACCCAGCAAAGTCTTCAAGGACACTGCTTGACATAATAAAATGACAGGGAGAGGAGTAAAACGAAGACAATAGAAAAAAAAAAAAAGGCGTGTGACCACAATGTGGACACAGGACACAAGAGAAAGAATGCTAGAAAAAGAGAGACTTGTAGGAGTGAGTTCTAAAGGTTCCAGATAGATAAACATGTAAAAAAAAAGGAAAGTAGACCAAAATGTAAAATCAACATCAGCGTCTTTTTGTTCAGCTGGTTTTGGAGAGGGGGGCAAGGCACCCTCAGAAACACTAGAGGAATGACATCACTAATGGAGCAAGGGAAGAGGTGGAATCCTTATGGGTAGAGTTACAAAGGGAGGAAACCATGGAGAAAGTAATACTGGGAGTAAAAGAGCTAATAAAAGCCCAGAGTGGCTTAAAGGGGTTGTAAAGGTAAAAAAAAAAATCCCTAAATATCTTCCTTTACCTTGGTGCAGTCGTCCTTCACTCACCTCATCCTTCTATTTTTCTTTTAAATGTCCTTATTTCTTATGAGAAATCCTCACTTCCTGTTCTTCTGTCTGTAACTACACATAGTAATGCAAGGCTTTCTCCCTGGTGTGGAGAAAGCCTCTTGAGGGGGCGAGCAGGAGTGTCAGGACACCCACTAACACACAGCTCCTTTCTCTATCTGCAAAGTAGAGAGCCTCCTGACCCTCCTGCTCGCCCCCTCCTCCCTCAAGAGGCTTTCTCCACACCAGGGAGAAAGCCTTGCATTACTGTGTGTAGTTACCGACAGAAGAACAGGAAGTGAGGATTTCTCATAAGAAATAAGCACATTTAAAAGCAAAATCCAAGGATGAGGTAAGTGGAGGACTGCACTAAGGTAAAGGAAGCTATGTAGGGATTTTCTTTTTTACCTTTACAACCCATTTAACACCAATGTAAAAATTCATATAAAAGCGAAGGAGAAGGCCTTTAAAAAATACAAGGCTGAGGGGTCATCATCAGCATTCCAACTGTAGAAAGAATGAAATAAGAAATGTAAGGGTGGAATCAGGGCAGCTAAGATAGAACACGAAAGGCACATAGCAGAGGAGAGTAAACAAAATCCCAAGAAATTCTTTAAGTACATACTGTAAATAGTAAAAGAGGGAGGACAGATCATATTGGCCCCATAAAGAATGATGAAGGGAATCGGGTTACAAAGGGTGGTGAGATGGCGAAGGTTATGAATGTATTCTTCTTCTCAGTCCTCAGGAGTAAAACAGGGGGCTTCAGTAACCAAAACGGCAAGGTTTATCCTCATGATATGACATAGAAAGCACCCTCACGGTTAACAGAGGAAAAAAATAGAAACAGGCTTGAAAAACGAAACATAAATAAAAATAAAAATTAAGGTGCTAGCGCAAGTATTAAAGCATAACATAGGATGTACAATATTAAATGAACACAAAGTGCACAAATGTGTGCTAAATCGGTGATATCAGTGACTAAAACAAAGAAGAGGAAAAATAGTCCAAAAAAGTGCTGAATCAAAAAACACTAAAAAGTGCACTATAGTCCTTGATGTGGATAGTGTAAAAAGGGGGGGAGGGTGTCCACCGGTTGAAGGGGAGCGAGGAAAGGAGAAAGTCCCACCACACAGCACGTCTAGTCTCACAGAACTCTCACCTCCAGCAAGACACAACCAGCATGTAGGATAATCCTTTGTGTAGGCAGCCTCCCTCAATATTGCTGTTAATCCCCACAGATCAATGAAACGATGGGTGTCTGTATACTCAGGTGTTTTCAAGTGCAACCAAAATGGGAAATCAGAGAAGAAACAGAGAAACCTCCAATAGTGCGTTATCTTTGTAACCAGGGAGTTTTAATAAAAAATTGCACTTACAAATAATGAAGATAAAATTCGCATCAAACAGCGGGATCGTAGCGCTTGCAGCACGTCACTCATCTGCCCGTCCTTCCCTTCCCTACGCGTTACGACACAGGGTCACGTGTCTTCATCCCATTGTCGTCCACATGGAGACCCTGAATTTGACCGGCTCTACAAAATTCGGCCCCTCATAAACCATTTCAATGAACGTTATGCAGCCTTGTTTAATCCCCAGCAAGTTGTCTGTGTTAAATTTGCTGGCCGCTTGTCTTTCAAGCAGTTCCTTCCCAGCAAGCGTGCCAGATACGGGGTCAAGCTCTATAAGCTCTGTGACAGGGCAACAGGCTACACATGGAGCTTTAGGGTTTATGAGGGCAAAGATAGTGAGGTAGAGCCGGAAGGATGCCCAGATTACATGGGGAGCGCTGGCAAGATTGTTTGGGACTTGGTGTCACCCTTATTCGGAAAGGGGTACCACTTGTATGTGGACAATTATTACAGCAGCGTGCCACTTTTTAGTCACTTGTTTGATCATCAGATTGGAGCATGTGGCACCGTGCGACCTAATCGCCGGGGCTTTCCCCAGCGGCTTGTAGATGCCCGTCTTAGGCTAGGGGCGAGAGCCTGCTGCAGATGTAATCATTTGCTCGCTGTGAAGTGGCGGGACAATAAGAATGTTTTCATTCTTACCACCCTTCATGCAGACACGACAGTACAAATTCGTACAGCGACTGGTGTTGTGGAGAAACCCATCTGTGTCCACAAATATAACCAAAATATGGGAGGGGTGGACCTCAACGACCAGTTGATGGCGCCGTATCATATTGCCCGTAAATCGAGACGCTGGTACAATAAAGTGTCTCTACATTTATTTCAATTGACTCTACTGAATTCTTTTGTCTTATACAAAGCTTCAGGACGGAATGGACCCTTCCTCCAATTCCAGAAAAATATCACCACATAACTCCTGTATCCAGGCGGTTCTGCACCTCACCATCCCCTACCAAATGCTGTAAGCCTGCATGAGAGGCATTTTATATATGCCCTCGAGAGTACCCCTACCCAAAAAGCCCCCCAAAGAAGATGTCGTGTCTGTAGCAAGCGCGGATTTAGGTTTGACACCCGTTATTTTTGTCCCCGATGTCCTGCCGATCCTGGTCTTTGTATTGGCAAATGTTTTGAACGCTTCCACACACAAGTGAAGTATTAGCGTAGGGTAAAACATTTTACAGGCTAGGCACACGTACACAGGGTCTCCCAAGATGCCGTCGCATTTTGAGAGACCAAAACCTAGAACCGAAAAGTTAAACAGTTACAAAAAAAAAGTGTAAAAAAAAAAGAAAAAAAAAAGTAAAAAGTAAAAAAAGACAAAAAACAAATTAAAAAAAAAAAAAAATAGTTGTCGTTTTATTGTTCTCTCCCTCTCTATTCTCTCTCTATTGTTCTGCTCTTTTTTACTCTATTTTATTCTGCAAAGTTTTATTGTTATGTTTTTTCATGCTTGCTTTTCAGGTATGTAATTTACTTTACTGTTTTCAGGTACGCCATTCAGCTGTTGCGCGGACTTATTTATCTTGACAGCAACAGCGTTTGCTCCCACGATATATAAAGCCGTGACTCCAGTGCTGTAGGAGGTGATTTCACCACCACAGTTAAAAAAAGAGCATATATGCCGAAGCATGGGGGCATTAGTTGCAGAGGAGCGATTTTGCTCCTAATGCCGTGTACATACGGTTGACATTCCTACGGAGGCTTTCCCGTGGCAAAGTCTGACCATGTGTACACGGCATAGAAAAGTCCAACCGTGTGTACGCGGCATAACTTTTTTGCGGGAGGATATCCCCATGCTTCGGCATATATATATTAGGCACAGGTTGCGTTAAAAAATGTTTTTTTTTAACTATGTTTTTTTTATTGGTATTTGCTTTGCAGGTATGGTATGATCTTACTGTTATACTGTAATGTTACTTTGTTTCAATGTTAACCATCATTTGCTTAGCAGGTACGCCATTCAGTTGCAGCGCAAATTTATTTAGCGTGACAGCAACAGCGTTTGCTCCCACGATATATATAAAGCTGCGACTCCAACGCTGTAGGAGGTGATTTCACCACCACAGTCCAAAAAAGAGCATATATGCCGAAGCATGGGGGCATTAGGGGTGGAGGAGCAATTTTGCTCCTAATGCCGCGTACATACGGTTGACAGTCCTACGGAGGCCTTACCCGTGGAAAAGTCTGACCATGTGTACACGGCATAGAAAAGTCTGACCGCGTGTACGCAGCATAACTTTTTTGCGGGAGGATGCCCCCATGCTTCGGCATATACAAATGGTGCATGTATGCCCATCATTAGAAGTGGGTGGATGAAGGGAGTTATTCTAATTGTGGGCATACCCACCGATCAATCCATATGTGGAATTACACCCCAAAATACATTCTGCTGCTTCTCCTGAGAACGGGGATACCACATGTGTGAGACTTTTTGGGAGCCTAGCCACGTACGGGACCCCAAAAACCAATCACCGCCTTCACTCTTTCTAAGGGTGTAAATTTTTGATTTCACTCCTCACTACCTATCACAGTTTCGAAGGCCATAAAATGTCAAAATAGCACAAAAAAACAAACAAATTACCCCATTTTGGAAAGTAGACACCCCAAGGAAACTGCTGAGAGGCATGTTGAGTCCATAGATTTTTTTTTTTTGTCCAAAGTGATTGAATAATGACAAAAAAAATAATCAAAAAGTTGTCACTAAATGATATATTGCTCACACATGCCATGGTTATATGTGGAGTTGCACCCTAAAATACATTCTGCTGCTTCTCCTGAATACGGGGATACCACATGTTTGGGACTTTTTGGGAGCCTAGCCGCGTGCGGGACCCCAAAAACCAATCACCGCCTTCAGCATTTCTAAGGGCATACATTTTTCTAAGGGCGCAAATTTTTGATTTCACTCCTCACTACCTATCACAGTTTCAAAGGCCATAAAATGCCAAAATAGCACAAAACCCCCCCAAATGACCCAATTTTGGAAAGTAGACACCCCAAGCTATTTGCTGAGAGGCATGTTGAGTCCATGAAATATTTTTTTTTTTGCCCCAAGTGATTGAATAATGACCAAAAAAAAATGTACAAAACATTGTCACTAAATGATATATTTCTCACACATGCCACGGTTATATGTGGAATTGCACCCCAAAATATATTCTGCTGCCTCTCCTGAGTACGGGGATACCACATGTGTGGGACTTTTTGGGAGCCTAGCCATGTACGGGACCCCAAAAACCAATCACCGCCTTCAGGCTTTCTAAGGGTGTAAATTTTTGATTTCACTCCTCACTACCTATCACAGTTTCGAAGGCCATAAAATGTCAAAATAGCACAAAAAACAAACAAATGACCCCATTTTGGAAAGTAGACACCCCAAGGAAACTAGGTGGCATTTCCGTCGATTTACGAGTCGAATATGCAAATGAGCTAGATACGCCGATTCACAAACGTAGTTGCGGCCGGCGTATCTATTTGCGTGGTTTACGTTAGGCTTACGCCTGGTGTAAAGTTACCCCTGCTATATGAGGTGCAGCCAATGTTAAGTAAGGACGTCGGGACAGCATCGTATTGTACGTCGTTTACGTCATTTGCTTAAGCCGATTCAGAATGGGGCTGGGCGTAAGTTATGTTCACGTCGTTTATATTGACTGCTTGCGACGTGATTTGGAGCATGCGCACTGGGATACGTTCACGGCCGGCACATGCGCAGTTCGTTCGGCGCGTCGTTTACGTTGGGTCACGATTAGTTTACATACAACACGCCCCCTACCTGCCCTATTTGAATTACGTGGGGATACACCAGCACATTTACGCTATGCCGCCACAACTTACGGAGCAAGTGCTTTGTGAATACAGCACTTGCCTGTAAAAGTTGCAGTGGCGTAGCGTAAATTGGAGACGCTACGCCCGCACAAAGATACGCTCTCCATCCTGAATCTAGCCCAAAGAGTGTAAAGTGAGGGAGATATCTGTAAATTGGAGGAGATCTCCCGACGAATTGCCTCAATCTTATTTTTTAAGTGATTAGCAATCTCCTGGGCATTGAGTAAATTAGTGGATGGAGCTAATGGCGGACGAAGTAGAGCGTTAAAGGTAGAAAAGAGTTGAGGTTGTTAGTGAGAGTGCTAAAGTAAGTCTGTTTGGCAGTGTGGAGACAGGAATGGTATTTTTGGAGGGCAGATTTATATTGGCTGAAATCTTGCTGTGACTTTGTCTTACGCCACAGATGCTCAAGAGCACGGCTCTGTTTTCTGAGGCTTCTGGTATTTTCTGTCTGCCAGGCCTGATTCTGTGAGTAATGAAGGGGGCCAAGATATCCAAGGTGGATGACAGAAGATAGAAGTGGCCAGGTTGGGGCAGGACAAGGATGGGATTTGTGTATAGAGACTATCTGTAGCAGAATAAAAAGAAGGCTTAAGATGGTAAAGGTTTCTATGGGTGATTGCTTGGTAGTTGGAAGGCAAGGAAGAGTAAGCCAAGGAGAGAGTGAAACTGATAAGATGGTGATCAGAGGGAGGAAGAGGAATGTTGGAGAGGTTGCGTGGAGTGCATAGGTAGGAGAATATGAGGTCAAGGCAGTTTCCAACAGAGTGAGTAGAAGCGCTTGCCCATTGTTTCAGGTCAAAAAAGGAGGTTAGGCTCAGAAATTTAGAAGTAGCGGGGGTGTTGAGATTAGCAGGGATGTTGAAGTCACCAAGAATGATTGTTGGGATTTTGGAAGAGAGAAAGTAGAGTAGCCAGGCAGAGAAGTCATCCAGGAAGCTTGACCGACAGATCACTGCAATTCTCCAATTCTCGATGAAACTGGAGAAAATAGACGAATACAGTGAGCTTCAAATGAAGAGAGGGACAGAGAGGGGGGTGGATGAAGAACCTGAAAAGTGCTTTGAGGGGATAGGAGGATTCCAACTCCAGCTCCTTTCCGTCCACTAGGCCTGGGAGAGTGAGTCCACAGGAGGCCACCATGGGAGAGAGCAGCAGGAAAATGAAAAGTAAGATTATTGAAGCCATGTCTCTGTATATGCAAGTTGGTTGAAGTAGGTTGTACGAATTTTCAGAAATTCTTATTTTTGGAAATTTGGATTTTCGAAATTTGGATTTTCGGAAATTTGGATTTTTGAAATTTGGATTTTCGAAATTTGGATTTTCGAATTTTAGATTTTAAAATTTGCAAAATTCAGAAATTTCGAATTTTCAAATTTTTGAAATTCCGAATTTTCGAATTCCAGATTTCGGAAAATCCGAAATTCGGAAATTCCAACATAAAAATCCGAAAATCCGAAAATTCGGAAATGAAACGAAATTCCGAATTTTCAAATTTTCGAAATTCCGAATTTTCGAATTAAAAAAATCCCGATTTTTTTCATTTCTGAATTTTCCAAAGTTTCGGAAATTCAATTATTAGGAATTCGGAAATTTCGAATTTTCGAAATTTCGAATTTTCGAATATTCGAAATTCCGAATTTTCGAAATTCCGAATTTTCGAAATTCCGAATTTTCGAAATTCCGAATTTTCGAAATTCCGAATTTTCGAATATTCTGAATTTTTGAATTTTCGAATTAAAAACATTTTCGAAATTCGAAAATTCTGAAAAAAACATTCAAATTTCTTAAATTCCGAATTTCGAAAATTCTATTTTTTTTAATTTTAGAATTTTCTATTTTTTTTAATTTTTAAATTTGTCATTTTCTATTTTTCAAATTTTGCAGTTTCGAAATTAAGAATTTTCAATTTTTTTCGAAATTCAGAATTTTCAATTTTTTTCGAAATTCAGAATTTTCGAAATTCAGAATTTTCGAAATTCAGAATTTTCGAAATTCAGAATTTTCGAATTAAAAACTAAAAACATTTTTAATTAGAAAATTCGGAGTTTCGAAAATTCGAAAATTAAAAAAATTCGGAATTTCAAAATTGCTAAAATTTGAAAAATCTAAAATGACAAATTTGAAAATTAAAAAATCTAAAATTCGTAAATTAAAATAATCAGAGTTTTGGAAATTCGGAATTTAAGAATTGAAAATTAAAAAATTTGAAATTCTAAAATTCTAAAATCTAAAATTCTAAAATGGGAAATTCGGAAAATTTGTTTTTTCAGTTTTATTCTTTTTTTTCTTTTTCGGAAAACCGAAAATTCGTAATTCGAAAAAATTCGTAATTACGAATTTTCGAATTTCCAAATTCCGAATTTACGAAAAAAGCAAAAAAACAAATAAAATGGAAAAAATGAATTTTTTTGAATTTCTCTAATTTACGAATGAGAAGCAGACTGGATGAGAGATTTTCTATGGAGAATCAGGTCACCTGTAGTCTGTTTAGTGTGTTGCAGTAGTCTGTTGTAGATTTTTGCTTTGTGCATTCGCGGAAGTGCTGAGCCGAAGTGTAATACCTAATCCACGATGATAGTTGCCAATGCAATGCCTGCCTGTGCAACCCCTAAAGAAGGCCTTCATTTTTTCTGAGTTGGGTGGGGGTATTATTGCCAATTAATCAGTCAGGATTGCATAGGAGGAACACATGGCTGACAGAATAAAATTCTCATACCAAAAACAGACTACAAGATACAGCAAGAGAGCAAGAGATCATGGCTGTAAAGATAAAACCAGCTCATAATTGTTGCATTACCCCCAGTGGAGCTGCTTGATTTTTGGGTGTTACCTCGTGGCTCCTCCAGATTCTCTAGGGGTGAGTGATGCGTATGTGCATAAATTGAAGTAAAGAAATGTCCACGACAGGCGCTCTTTTGCTGTGCTCTTTATTACCCAGCCGGGTAAAAACAATAAACTTGTGGTGAGGAAAGTAAAGTTGAAAGAAGGAAGGATGGCAGATTCAGGCGTAATGATAGGAAACAGTCCTGCTCCCAAAGGTGACACTTCTCTGCACCACTCCCGCCAGAGTGGGTTCAGTGCACCCGGACAGGCCTCTCTCACTGACCTGGCAGCCGGAGTATGACTCGGACAATTATAGGAAAAAGTCTCTGCCACAGAGACTCCTTGGTGAACTTGAACTTGGGAGAGAGTCTCTGCCACAGACCCCTCTCAGTGAGCCTCAGAAGATACCTCTGCCACAGGTCCCCTCTGGGTAGAATTGAAATGGGATATGCCTCCTTGGTTGAGTTACATCTGGATCTCCTTTAACTTGACGCCCAGATACCGACTGACAGGTGATTAGACCCGCAGTGTCCGGCTACCTGTGATTCCCGGTGGTCTCGTCCAAGCCCTATTGGACCCCCAGCCTCTCAATGGCGCTCCTCAGACCGACTCCCCACAGAACAGCACCCAGCTTGGGATCTTCAAAAGAGGGAACCCAGTCGCTCACTGGATTCCCATTGCTGGTTCAGATGCTCCGGGCCTCCATTGACCCAGAACCAGAAACACCGCGTGGCACGCACGCCCCGGCCAGGTAGGCCATAGCGCCGGGGCGCCGTGATCTGGCCACCCTAAAGCTGGGTGCCACAGTGGACGAAGAAGGACCCAGAACAATGGCATCTGTCCCATAAATACCCCACACCAGGATGCACAGCAAGGACAAACCCTTGTGATTGACTACTGGGAAGAGCACCCAAACCTTGACTCCACTGCTGCCACCTGCAGTACTGGGGTTGGAAGAACACCCCAGCACAGCAGAATGGGCTCACAGCACAGCCAAGCTGAGACAGAGACTGCATTTTGACACTAAAGCCCCATACACACTATCAGTTTTCCTGATGGTTTTTCTCTTCAGGTTTACCAAAACCATCTAATATAAGGTCAAACCTTAAGAGTTTCAATTTGGGGGAGCTGTGGTGGCTCAACGTGATTGGCACTGTGCTGACAAGCCGTTCACCCGGTCTCGGCTACATGTGAATTGAGTTTGGTGGTCTCAGCCCGGCTCCCGGTGGGTGTGCTATGCAAGGTACGCCTGTGCTTAGTACGCCCACCCCCCCCCCCCCACAAAAACCACCACACTTGCACGCACACAAAATTGGTTTGACACACACTCACTTTGGCCATGCGTCTCCTAAAATAAAGAGAGGCGAAGGACCTACGAGGCTGGCTGGGTGGGCTAGGCCCCCTCACTCCCTCATAGGGGGAGTCCCTATGCCTCATTGGGGTCCTGTTGGGCCCCAGTTGGGCTCCCAAGAGGAGCAGGTAGGGCGGGGTGAGTGGGAGGCCCCCCCTCACACCCGCCATTGCCACCAGGGGCATGGAGAAGGATGGCGATTGCCTCTGGGGGGAGGGTCTGCCTACTCCCAACTCCTGCAGTCCGGCTCCTCTCTCTCGAGTTCACGCACAAAAATACACTTTAGAAAAAAAAAAAGAGTTTCAATTTGAATGCAATCAGGCAGGCCCTTGTACTACATGGTTTTGGTAAACCTGAAGAGAAAAACCTTCAGGAAAACTGATAGGGCCAGATTCAGAAAGACTTGCGCTGGAGTATATCGATATGCGCCACGTAAGTGTAAAGATGCGCTGTAGTATCTATGTGTCGTACCCACCAAACTAGATGCGGCTTAACTGTCCTACGCCAGAGTATCGTAAGCGCATTTTTTCACTTGGCGCATCCGTCGCGCCTATTGATTTCCCATTCAAATATGCAAATGAGGGAGATATGCTGAATTCGCGAACGGATTAGCACCAGACGCTGGCTACGCCCGCTGCGCGTACGTCGTACGTCTAGCGCAAAGTTATTCCTACAAATAGCTGCTTTATCTTTACTCCTGATGGCCACAGGTCAGCAGGAGAGCAGCTACAGCAGCAGCGTTACCGACGAAAATAGCAAGCTGAACAACCACACTTGCAAGGACAACACCTCTGTGTGCCAACATGCCAGGGGCAGCCGTGGTCCTAGCACTACTAATGGGTCCCCCGGTACGGAGGAGGCGGGCACGTGAGAGCATATACCGCACGCGCATGAGCCTCTTTGGCATGGGTGATGAGGAGGTGTATCGCCTCTTCAGATTCAGCCCAGATGCAATCCTTGAACTAACCACAACCCTGCAGGATGACATCACCAGCAAGACACACCGCTCACAAGCAGTGCAGCCACTGGTGAAGGTACTGGCGACACTCCATTTCCTTGCCAGTGGATCATTCCAGCGTACAAGTGGATTCGTGGCTGGGATGTCACAGTCCACCATGAGCAGATGTGTGCACCAGGTTGTCCCTGCAATCCTCAGATGCATGTCCCACCACATCATCAGACCCACCACTGAGGACCTGCGGCAGAAAGCAATGACAGATTTCTACAGCATTGCAGGATTCCCACGCACCGTGGGGGCCATTGATTGCACACATGTGGCCCTACAGCCCCCCAGTGCCACAGAGCACATATACCGCAATCGGAAGCATTGGCATTCCATCAACGTACAGGTGATAGCCGATGCCCAACGCCTCATATGGCACGTCCGTGCCAAACACCCCGAGACCAGCCATGATAGCTACATATACAATCAGAGCCCCATCCCAACGGAATTCGAACAGAACGTGTACAAGGACAGCTGGCTGGTTGGTGAGTGACATGGGTGTCAGGCATGACTGTCCGACCCCATGATGCTAACATCACAAGGGGCACATGCATGACTAACATCCTCCTGTCTTTTCCCTTCCAGGTGACTCTGCATATGCACTGGCACCCCATCTCATGACTCCTTTCCGGAACCCCCAAACCAGAGGAGAGAGAAGATACAATGCGGCACATATCCAAACTCGTGCAGTGGTGGAGCAAACATTTGGGCTCCTGAAGTCCCGTTTCCGATGCCTGGATAAGTCTGGGGGGCCCTCTTGTATTCCCCTACCTTCGTGTGTCAGATCATCGGTGCATGTTGCATTCTGCACAACTTTGCAATGAGAAAGGGCCTGCAGATTGACATACGTGATGACCTGACCCCCGACCCACACAGTTCCCATCCGCCAGAGGCTACCCCGTCAGCTGCAGTCAGGAGGGTCCTCGCCGTTGGCATCTTTGGACAATAAACAAATACATTGATCACACGGACAATGCACCCATGCACGCCACTGATGTCCCTAGATCACACACACCACATCCACATCACATTGGATTAGCCCAAGTCCAACATGCAGGACTTGGGAGCTGCAACGCCGCGTCAAGGCCCCAATGGTGTCGCTGTCCATTCACACGTCATTCACACAGCCATGGGGATAACTTCTCCCCAACGGCCGAGGGTGACAGCCCTTACTGGCAGGAGTGCCACCCCCTCACATTCACACACCATTTACACTGTCCCCCTGCACTACTGACCGTGTGCAGTTTAAAAAATAAATAAAAAGCCTCATAACCTGAGCAACATATACCAAAAAATAAAAAGCTCATAACCTGAGCAACATATACCAAAAAATAAAAAGCGCATAACCTGAGCAGAAAAAAAAAAGAACACCCCAAAAAGGCATCATCTGGGCTGACGGGGGCTCTTTCTGGTGGGCCCTCTCTGGCTCCTCAGCTGCCTGGAGGGAGTGGGTGGGGGTGGGGGGCATCTGGAGGTGGCTGATCCCCGGGTGGGCCACTCCTGGCAGGTGTGGCCTGCATGCCCTCCAAGGCCATGGCTATCCGGTCGAGGTACGAATTGGTCTGGGCCTGCATCCTCAGCTGCCGGGTCACTTGATACTGTTGGGCCCGCTGCCTCTGCCTCCCCTGGTCCCGGATGGCAGCTGTGTTTGCCTGGACGGCTGCAGTGAGGTGCCAAAGATCAGCCTGCACCTCCCCCAGACTGGTCACCACTGCAGCGCAGTTGCAGCTGACATCTTGCATTGCGTTGGTGATCTGGGCCATGGAGCCCAGGCTGTCAGCTACACGGTCCAGGTGCCCAGCTATCTCCCCCATCTGCTGGGTCTGCCTGGCCTGGTCCCTCGCCATCTGGTCATGGACCACATCAGACACCCCCCTGGTCTTCCGGGTCGCCTTCCTGGGGCCAGGAGATGGTAGTCCCCGGGGGGATGGAGTCGCCCTTGAGGGGCTTCCTATGATGGGGGAGGGGATTTGAGAGGGCCCTGCTGAAGGGGAGGACTCCTCCAAAAATAGGACAAACCCTGCTCGGTGACGACAGACTCCTCCTCAACCACCTCAGCAGGTGAGGTGTGGGCACTCCCCTCCACCTCTGTGTCTTCAGTGCCCAGGGGGTTGGGCTCAGCATGCAGTTGGGGGGATGGGGTGGAATGATGGCCCAGCTCCGTCATCTGTGGATGACACAAAGCAGACACATGTTGGTGGTCCCACACACTTGGCACATGTAACCTCCCCCCCCACATGCAACACAACAAATAGGGGATAAAAAACACTTACCTGTCCTGGAGCCTTCCTCCATGGAATCATAGCCCGGTACCCCCTCCAACTGCTCCCTCTCCTGGCAGCGGGCGACCACCTCCTCCTCCGTGGTCAGCCTGACCGCACATGGGGGTCCACCCCCCGTGCCCCTCTCATGCCTCCTGATGGTGGCCACCTTGGCCCGGACTTTGCGCCTCAAATCATTAATTTTTTTGGCAATGTCCGCAGCAGTCCGGGTGGAATAGCCCAAACTGTTCACCCTGGCTGCAATGGACTCCAGGATGGTCTGCTTCCTGTCCCGGCTTGTCTTGCGACTTTTTCTGCCATGGAGGAACTCATTGTAGGTCTCCGAGATGACGGCAGACAGCTCCTGGGCATTGAAGTTTAGATTTCTCCTCTCTTTGCGGGGAACGGGAGCAGCCATCTCAGAGCAAAAGTAACTTCCCTGGTGGGGGACCGGATATACTTTTGCGCCGGAAAGGCGCATCTGCGGCCGCTTTTATATGCGCAAGGTAAGACATTGTGCTGCCCTTTCCCATGAAGTGGTGCCGACGGAAGTTGTGAGCATGCGCACAGTGAAGCCCTCCCTCACTGCGCATGCTCCGTGGATGATGCGCTGAACGTAAGTCTCTGCGCTGGGCTCCGCCCATCATTTACATATGGTCACACCCACTTCCACTTACGTTGGATTGCGCCATCGCATTTTCGTTACACTGCCGCAAAGTAACGAACAAGTGCTTGGTGAATACTGTACTTGACTCACTAGTTCGCATCAACGTAACGTATATGCGCTGCGCTACGCCAGATAAAATATGCACGCATCTACCTGAATCTGGCCCATAGTGTGTATGGGGCTTAACAATCAGGATCAGAGTTTAACTATTATAACTACTATACTCTGATCTATACTTAAATTTGACTAGTGCCAGTACTGAAAAGTACATGGGCGCTACATAATTAAAGTATGAACAATAAGAAAACAAAAACAAACATCACAGTTATATGGACAGAGGTAAAGATTTTGAAAGCAGCATAGATTACCATGTAAGCATGTTTAAAACAATGATGCAGTTAAAGGTGTAATTTGAAGACAAACATGCTTAGACTGTTTCTGGGCTGCCCCACCTCCAACAAAAAAAATTAATATCTCATAATCTACATTATAATATCTTCCTGTTGCATTTCTGTCTATTCCTAATTTTGTACTGTATGTAGTTGTAGTGGTACCCTTGTGAGGGCTGCTAGTAGACTCTATACCCCATTGGTTACCTTAACTCTGCAAATTCTCTTTTACCTCTGAAGCCCCTAACAACGGCCGAGGTTCTCGGCAGAAACCAGCGAGAACCTCGCTGGCATCCTGATTCTGCCGAGAACCTCGGCCGTGTGTACGGATTCGGCGAGCATCCCGTCGGGAATGCCGTCGAGCCGAAATAGAGAGCAGGTTCTCTATTTGCTCGACGGCCCGTCGGGATGAATGGCTCGTCGCCCTTCCCGGCGGGCTGGTCGCCGAATCTGACGGCCGGGCGAGAACCTCGACGGGGGAACGATGTGTTTCGCCCGTCGAGGTTCTCTGCCGTGTGTACGGGGCCTGACACCTTGGGTTCCATCCTGTCACAGCTGTTATAGTGATTAGAGACTCACACAGTATCAATGAACAACTCAGATAGAATAAAGAGAAGAAACAAGGGTAAAACAGTAGTGAACTGCTCGCAGAGCCCTGCAGAGTCAGCAACAGTAACAACAAATAGGTGTAAGGCCGCGTACACACGGCAGAGAACCTCGACGTGCGGAACACATTGTTCCGCCTGTCGAGGTTCTCGCCTGGCCGTCAGATTCGGCGACCAGCCTGTCTGGAAGGGCGATGAGCCATTCATCCCGACAAGCCGTTGAGCAAATAGAGAACCTGCTCTCTATTTCGGCTTAACGGCATTCCCGACGGGATGCTCGCCGAATTCGTACACACGGCCGAGATTCTCGGCAGAATCAGGATGCCAGCGAGGTTCTCGCTGGTTTCTGCCGAGAACCTCGGCCGTGTGTACGGGGCTTCAGTTAAACTACAGTGTCCATATAGACCTGTGCAAGCACACAGCAAGGGGTTTCCCTCAATAAGGTATTTGCATTGAAGCATCCCCAAATGCAGCCATGTGTCCCCAAATGCAGCCATGTATCCCCAAATGCAGGCATGTGTCCCCAAATGCAGCTATATGTCCCCAAATGCAGCCTTGTCCCCAAATGCAGCCATGTCCCCAAATGAAGGCATGTCCCCAAATGCAGCCATGTCCCCAAATACAGCCTTGTCCCCAAAGAGAAAGCCAAGCGCTCCCCCCGCCACTGCCTTTGCCGTCTATTTGATCAGCGCGGGGAACATTACAGCTTTCATTTGAAAAGCTGTGTGTTCCCCCGCCTCGCCTCTTCATATATAGCCCTTCACCCTTGTCCGGGCACTTTTATAGACAGATCACCTATCCAATCCTGGGATGGGTGATCTGTCTATCAAAGTGCCTGGACAAGGTAGAGGGGCTATATATGATGTGGCGCGGCTGGGAACACACAGCTATTTAAATGAAAGCTGTAATGTTCCCCGCACTGATCAACTAGGCGGCGGCGGTGGGGGGTGGGGCTTGGCTTTCTCGTTGGGGACTAGATGGCGGCAGCGGCAGCCGCTCTCTGTCCCCTCTCCATCCGCTCTCTGAAAGAAAAAAAAAGTAGCGGTGAAGCATCAGGAGCATTTGCGCAAGTACTCGCGCAAATGCTCAGTATCGGTCCCGATATCGATACTAGTTTTGGTATCGGGACAACCCAAGTTATCACCCCTGTAACATTTGTTTTGCTGTCTGTGCGCATCTGTTCAGAAGACCTCACTTTTTGTCCCAATGACAAATGTTTTTTTGCATTTTTTTTTTCTTAGTGAAACAAGGATTGGTGATAAAGCATCAGTGGACAGGAGACACCTCTTACAGAAGAAGAGAATTTCCCTTCCTAAGGGTAGATTTCCTCTCACTTCCTGTTGTCTCTTTCCGTTTGCAAGTAGGAGTCATTTGTAAGTTGGATGTTTGAAAGTAGGGGCCTGCCATATATACTCTGCAGAAATTTGGGCCCTAGGTGTTGCCACAACACTGTAAGCCCTCACTGTTGTATCAAGAATTGTAATTACATGCCATTTTTGAACAATGGTAGAAAAATTGGGTCTTTGGTGCTGGCGATGGTGCCACAACACTGTAAGTCCTCACAGTTACTCTTGTGAAATATTAGATCAAGAATTGTAATCACATGCCCCTGTTGAACAGGGGCAGAAAAATTAGGCCTTAGGCAATGGTGTGCCACAACACTGTGACCCTTCACAGATACTCTAGTTGGAGCGCAGTAATAAGCCCTGCTGCAAAGTATTGCATCAAAAATTGTAATGACATGCCCCTGTTAAACAGGGACAGAAAAACTGTGCCTTAGGCACTGGTGCTGGTGCCACAACACTGCAACCCCTCACAGATACTCTAGTTGGAGCGCAGTAATAAGCCCTGCTGCAAAGTATTGCATCAAAAAATTTAATTACATGCCCCTGTTAAACAGTAGCAGAAAAGTTGAGCCTTAGCCACTGGTGGCGGTGCCCAGAACCGAAAAATTTCTTACTAGCTATCAGCATAATGATCATGGAGGAGGAAAAGGATATTCACTCAGCATAACAGGATATTCATTAAGCATCAGCATAGGCAGTCTTTTTTTAATTCAGTTACATCAGCATCACGTGCTTGGTAGCTGGTGATGATCCAAGCCTGATTGGATCCAAGCCTGATTCATTTTTTATGAAGGTCAGTTGATCGACCGAGTCGGTGGAGAGGCGCACTCTGTGATCGGTTACAAAGCCTCCAGCAGCACTGAATGTGCTTTCCAAAAGAACACTGGATGCAGGACAGGCCAGTACCTCAATTGCGTACTCTGCAAGCTCTGGCCAGTGATCCACCCTCAAGACCCAGTAAGCCTCAAGATTTTCAGTGGGAAAGGTGTCCAAGTCTGATCTTGCCCCTAGGTATTCCAGCACCATGTAAAACAGATGCTGGCGATGGTTGCTGGAACCGGTCATACCTTGGGGCTGCGGACTAAAAAATTGTCTGAACGCATCGATCAGACAGCCACCTTCTCCACCGCTCCTTCTGTGACTGACCGAAGCCTCAGCAACACATTGTCCAGGACCAGGTTTTTGTAACCTCCCAGTCTCTGGGAACGCATTGCACAGACCTTTCTGCAAGGCCTCTCGAAGATGTTTCATCTTCTGCTCCCTCTGCGCCGGCAAGATAAGGTCCGTAACCTTACCCTTGTAATGTGGATAAAGGTGGTTTGCCAGCCAGTAATGATCCCTCTCCTTGACAGCAGGAATACGAGGATCCTTCTGCAGAATTTGCAGGATCAGGGAGGCCATACGGCGTAGGTTTGCTGAGGTATTTGGTGCGGAGTCCTCTGGGTCACTGAGGACGACATAATCCGCAGCAACCTTGTCCCAGCCACGTACAAGTCCATGGGTTTCTTGGGACTGTAATTGATCCCTTGAAGACTGCTGCTGATGCTTAGTGCTAGGCTCCACCTCCATGCTGACACAATCCTCCTCATCCTCGTCCTCTTCCTGTGTGATAGGCAGGCAAGCAGGAACACTGCCTGGATAAAGAGGGCCTTGAGAGGTAAGGAAGTCCTCCTCTTCCTCCCTCTGTTCTGCCTCAAGCGCCCTGTCCATTATTCCACTCAGCGTGTGCTCCAACAGGTGGATAATAGGGACAGTGTAACTGATGCATGCACTGTCACTTCTTACCATCTTCGTGGCCTCCTCAAATGGTGACAGGACAGTGCATGCATCCCTGATCATGGCCCACTGGAGTGGGGGGAAAAAACAAGCTCCCCTGACCCTGTCCTGCTGCCATATTGGCACAGATACTCATTGATGGCCCTCTGCTGCGTGTGCAGCCGCTGCAGCGTGTGCAGCCGCTGCAGCATGGCCAACTTAGAGTTCCACCTGGTGGGCATGTCACAGATTAAGCGGTTCTTGGGCAGGTTGTATTCCTTTTGGAGGTCTGCCAGCCGAGCACTGTCATTATATGACCGTCGGAAATGCACACAGAGGGCCAGATTCAGGTAGATGAGAGTATCTTTCCTCTGGAGTAACGCTTCTCATTTACGTTACTCTGAAGACCCTTTCAGCGCAAGTCCTGTAATTCACATAGCAGTTGCGCGTAAACTTGCGCCAGAGTAACGATAATGCGCTGGCGTAACCCGACGCAAGTGGAAGTGGGTGTGATCATATGTAAATGATGGGCGGAGCCCAGCGCAGAGGCTTACGTTCAGCGCATCATCCACGGAGCATGCGCAGTGAGTGCGGCTCCACTCGCCCCCCCCCTTGTGCGCATGCTCACAACTTCCGTCGGCACCACTTCCTGGGAAACGTCAGCGCAATGCGTTCCGCTGGGCGCTTAAAAGCGCTGGCGGAAACGCCATTCCGGCGCAAAAGTATTTCCGCTTCCCCCCACCCCAGGGAAGATACTTTTGTGCTGTGATGGCTGCTCCCGCTACCCCCAGAGAGAGGAGGAACCTCAACTTTAATTCACAGGAGGTCTCAGTGATCATTTCGGCAATGGAGACGGATAATGATTTTCTCCATGGCAAAAAAAGCCGGAAGACCAGCCGGGAGAGGAAGCAGGGCATCCTGGAGTCGATTGCTGCCAGGGTCAATGTCCTGGGCTACTCCACCCGGACTGCTGGGGACATACAAAAATAAATTAATGACCTGCGGCGCAAGGTGAGGGACAAGGTGGCCTCCATCAGGAGGTATGAGAGGGGCACAGGTGGTGGTCCCCCATGTCCTGTCACCCTAACCGCAGAGGAGGAGGTGGTTGCTCGCTGCCTGGAGAGGGAGCAGGTGGAGGGGGTCGCAGGCTATGACTCCGTGGAGGAAGGCACAAGGACAGGTAAGTGTTTTATAATCCCCTATTTGTTGTTTTGCATTTGGGGGGGGGGAGGGTACATGTGCCAAGTGTGTGGGACCACCAACATGTGTCTGCTTTGTGTCATCCACAGATGACGGAGCTGGGCCATCATCTGTCAGCGTGCATTCCACCCCATCCCCCCACGCCATCGTGTGCCCGAGCCACTGGGTGGTGAAGAGGTTGTGGAGGAGGAGAGTGGCCACACCACACCTGCCGAGGTGGTTGTGGAGGATCCTGCTGTGGCAGAGCAGGACTTTTCATTAGTGTTGTCTGTCTCCTCCCCTTCTCCTGGGCCGTCTGTCGTCCCCTCCCCCATCCTTGGAAGCCCCTCAAGGGCGACTCCTTCCACCCGAGGACAACCATCTTCTGGCCCCAGGAAGGCGACCCAGAAGACCAGGGGGGTGTCTGATGGTATACAGGACCAGTTGGCGAGGGATCACGCCAGGCAGACGGAACAGATGGGGGCCATAGCGGTGCACTTGGAGAAAGTGTCTGACAGCCTGGGCTCCGTTGCCAACCTCAGCAACGCAGTGCAGGATGTAAGCTGCAACTGCGCTGCAGTGGTCACCACTTTGGGGGAGGTGCAGGGGGATATCCGGCACCTTACTGCAGCCATCCAGGCCAACAGTGCTGCCATCCGGGACCAGGGGAGGCTGAGTCGGCGGGCCCAGCACTACCAGGTCACCCGTCAGCTCCGGATGCAGGCCCAGACCAACTCCTACCTTGGACGGATAGCCAGGGCCTTGGAGGGCACGCAGGCCACACCTGCCAGGAGTGGCCCACCTGGGGATCAGCCACCTCCAGATGCCCCCCCACCCCCACCCACTCCATCCAGGCAGCTGCGGAGTCAGAGAGGGGCCCCCAGAAGAAGCCCCCGGCATCCCCGATGAGGCCTTTTTTTTTTTTTTGGTTTTATATTTTTGTTTTGGACATACTCAGGTCATGAGTTTATTTTTTATTTTTCTCAGGTTTTGAGATTTTGTTTCTTTTAATTATCAGGATATGATATTATTAATTTATTTTTGTACTGCACACGGTCAGGAGTGCAGGGGACAGTGTGAATGGTGTGTGAATGTGAGGGGGTGGCACTCCTGAAAGTAAGGGGTGTCACCCTCGGCCGTGGTGGTGAAGTGAACCCCACGGCTGAATGAATGACGTGTGAAAGGTGTGTGAATGGACAGTGACATCATTGGGGCCTTGACGCTGGCGTTACTGCTCCCAACTCCTACATGCTGGACTTGGGCTAATCCAATGTGATGTGCATGTGGTGTGTGTGATCTAGGGACATCAGTGGTGTACACGCGTGCACTGTCTGTGTGATTAATGTTTTGGTTTAGTGTCCAAAGATGCCTACAGCGAGGACCCTCCTGACTGCTCTTCCATCAGCAGACTGGGTGTCCTCTGGCAGGTGGGGACTGTGTGGGTCGGGGGTCAGGTCATCACGTATGTCAATATGCAGGCCTTTTTTCATAGCAAAGTTATGTAGTATGCAACATGCACCGAGGATCTGACACACGAAGGTAGGGGAATACAATAGGGCCCCCCCAGACTTATCCAGGCATCGGAAACGGGACTTCAGGAGCCCAAATGTTTGCTCCACCACTGCACGGGTTTTGATGTGTGCTTCATTGTATTTTCTCTCTCCTCTGGTTTGGGGGTTCCGGAAAGGAGTCATGAGATGGGGTCCCAGTGCATATGCAGAGTCACCTGGAAGGGAAAAGACAGGAGAATGTTAGTCATGCATGTGCGATTTCTGTTGTGCATCACGGGAGGGGATAGTCATGCCTGACTCCCATGTCACTCACCAACCAGCCAGCTGTCCCCATACATGTTCTGGTTAAATTCTGCTGGGATGGGGCTCTGACGGTATATGAAGCTGTCATGGCTGGACCCGGGGTGTTTGGCACGGACGTGCCATATGAGGCGTTGGGCATCAGCTATCACCTGTACATTGATGGAATGCCAATGCTTCCGATTGCGGTATATGTGCTCTGTGGCACTGGGGGGCTGGAGTGCCACATGTGTGCAATCAATGGCCCCCACAGTGCGTGGGAATCTGGCAATGCTGTAGAAATCTGTCATTGCCTTCTGCCGCAGCTCCTCAGTGGTGGGTCTGATGAACTGGTTGGACATGCGTCTGAGGATTGCAGGGACAACCTGGTGCACACATCTGCTTATGGAGGATTGTGACATCCCAGCCACCACTCCACTTGTACGCTGGAATGATCCACTTGCAAGGAAATGGAGTGTTGCCAGGACCTTCAACAGTGGCTGCACTGCTTGTGAGCGGTGTGTTGGGCTGGTGATGTCACCCTGCAGGGTTGTGGTTAGTTCAAGTATTGCCTCTGGGCTGAATCTGAAGAGGCGATACACCTCCTCATCCCCCATGCCAAAGAGGTTCATACGAGTGCGGTATATCCTCTCACGTGGCCGCCTTCTTGGTTCCAGGGGACCCATCAGTAGTTCTAGGACCACAATTGCCCCTGGCATGTTGGCACACAGAGGTGTTGTCCTCCTTGCAAGTGTTGTTGTTCAGCAAGCTCCTATCGTCGGTAACGCTGCTGTAGCTGCTCTCCTGCTGACCTGTGACCGTCTGGAGTAAAGATAAAGCAGCCTTTTGTAGAAATAACTTTGCGCCGGACGGACCAGATACGCGCGGCGCATGTAGCCAGCGTATGGTGCTAATCCGTTCGTGAATTGGGAAATCTCCCTCATTTGCATATTTGCAGGGGAAATCAATGGCCGCGACTGATGCGCCCAGCGAAAATAAACGCTGACGATACTCTGGCGTCGGAACGTTCCGCCGGTCGCAAATGACCCGTTATTGGGCGCATCTAGTTTGGTGGGTACGGGCACATAGAAACGACGGCGCATCATCACAGTTACGCGGCGCATATCCAAATACTCCAGCGCAAGTGTTCGTGAATCTGGCCCAGAGTTTCCTTGTCTGCTTTAGGACATCCTGTAAGCTCGGATACCTGCCCAGGAACCGCTGCACCACCAAATTCAGGACATGAGCAAAACAGGGCACATGGGTCAGTTGTTGCAGGGCGGACAGGAGGTTGGTGTTTTTGTCGCAAACCACCATTCCTGGCTTAAGCTGGCGTGGCGTCAACCACCTCTGAGCCTGCCCCTGCAGAGCTGACAAAACCTCTGCCCCAGCTTGGCTCCTGTCCCCCAAGCACACCAGCTCAAGCACCGCATGGCATCTCTTTGCCTGCGTACCTGCGTAGCCCCTTGAATGCCTACTGAGCACCACTGGTTCCGAGGACACATCAGCACAGGAGGAGGCCACAGCGGAAAAAGAAGAGGAGGGGTGGAGGAGAGAGGTGTGTCACAACCAGTAGTAGCATTTTGGAGGCGTGGTGGCGGAACAACCTCCAAAACTACTGTACCTTGTCCTGTGTCCTTCCCAGCTGCCAGCAGAGTCACCCAATGCACCACGAAAGATAGGTAACGTCTCTGTCCATGCCTTCTGGACCATGAGTCAGCGGTAATATGCACCTTACCACTGACTGCCCTGTCCAGCGAGGCATGGACATTGCCTTCCACATGCCGGTAGAGAGCCGGAATCGCCTTCCGTGAAAAAAAAGTGCCATTTGGGAACTTGCCACTGAGGAACCACACATTCCACAAACTCACAGAAGGGGGTAGAATCTACCAACTGAAAAGGCAGCAGTTGAAGTGCTAGCAATTTAGTTAGGCTAGCATTCAACCACTGGGCATGTAGATGGCTGGGAGAGAACTTCTTTCGGCGCTGCAGCAGCTGGGGCAGGGAAATTTGTCTGGTACCATCTGCCATCGGTGTACCGATAGTAGATTTCCCGCATGTACTACTAGGTTGTGACACACCTAATTCTACATCTTCAGTCCTATCAGTGCAGGATTCAGAGAGGACTGAGGGTATAGTGGGGTTGGAGATCCCAGCTGATGAGGAGCTAGGGAGAGGTCCGCTTTGTTCTTTGGTGTGGGTCTTTGAGGTACACTTGAGGTACATTTGGGGACACATGCCTGCATTTGGGGATACAACCAACTGCAAGGCAGATCGACATATGATTGGTCAAGCATGTGGTGCCCAAGCGGATGATGTTTTGGCCACGTGAGATACGCTTGAGACTAGGGATGAGCTTCGCGTTAGATACGAATGTATGTTCGACTCGAACATTGCCTGTTCGATCGTTCGTCGAAAATCGAACAAAATGGGTCGTTCGCGCCAAATTCGAGTGACGCGCGTCGGCACATAATGCACTGCGGCGTTGCACGCTAATGATTGGCCAAGCATGCACCATGACCCTGCATGCTTGGCCAATCACAGCGCCCAAAAAACGAAGAGCCATAATTGGCCAAAGCCTGGGTGCTTTGGCCAATTATGGCTCAGGGTTTTAGCACACACCCCACACTATAAATGGCCGCCTTCCGGGCAGCCTCGTGTAGTGTGTTTTGGCTTTGTTAAAGAGAGCAGTCAGAGAGACAGAGAGATTATCTTTTTAGCTAGCTAGATAGAGCAGGCTAGTCAGTTTAGCTTTATTACAGTGTGTAGAGAATATATATACATCCTTAGGAGTTGTACATATATTTATACACTGTATAGCTTAGCTAGATCTGCTATTAGTATTTGTCAGGCAGGAGATTCTGCATAGCTGCAGTGCTCTAACATGTTGTATTGCCTGTGGCTGTGTGCTGTGTTTAGTTTACACCCAAACGTACTGGGTGTTACTGCAATTGTCCTGCTTATTTGCACCTAAGCGCATTTGCTTTAAGTGCAAGTTTGCTGTGTAATCGCACGTAAGCGCATTTACTGTAAGTGCAAGTTTGCTGTGTAATCGCACGTAAGCGCATTTACCGTAAGTGCAAGTTTGCTGTGTAATCGCATGTAAGCGCATTTAGTGTAAGTGCACATTTTCTGTGTAAGCGCATTTACTTTAAGTGCAAGTTTGCTGTGTAATCGCACGTAAGCACATTTACTGTAAGTGCAAGTTTGCTGTGTAATCGCACGTAAGCGCATTCACTGTAAGTGCAAGTTTGCTGTGTAATCGCACGTAAGCGCATTTACTGTAAGTGCAAGTTTGCTGTGTAATCGCACGTAAGCGCATTTAGTGTAAGTGCACATTTGCTGTGTAATCGCATGTAAGCGCATTTACTGTAAGTGCAAGTTTGCTCTTTAGTAGCACGTAATCTCATTTACTGTAAGTGAAAGTTTGCTCTTTAGTAGCATGTCAGCGCATTTACTGTAAGTGCACGTCTGCTGTTTAATCGCACGTAAACACATTTACTGTAAGTGCACGTGTGGTGTTTATTTACACCTGAACGCATTAAAATGTCTGGAAGGACAACAAAGGGAGGCAGAGAGTCACAAGGGCAAGCAGGCTCTGCATCTAGAGGCAACACTGGTGGTGGACGCAGTGCATCCTATTCAGCACGTGGCCGCTCGTCCTTCTTTTTGGTAGCTGGCCGCATTGAGCCTCAACATGCAGAGAAAATAGTAGATTGGATGACCAAGCCGTCCTCATCCTCCTCATCCTCTCTCACACAGACTGTTTCAACACAGTGTTGGGTACATGCTGAATGAAGATGCGCAGCGTTTTGAAGGCTCCGATGATGGAACACAGATAGAGGAAGGCATTGATGTGAGCCCAGGGAGAGGGGGTGGCCGAGAGGGACAGCAATCTGGCAGTGATGTTCCCCCAGCTGGAGCATACTGCCAGGTTTTTGACTCTACCTGGGTGCACTGACTCTACCTGGGTGCCTGATAGAAGAGAGGAGGAGGAAAAGGAGGAGGAGGACGAGGCACACGCACATCTCCAAGGAGGCAGAATGCCCTCCAGGGGTCAGCTTAAGGGCACACCAACTGCATTACAGCGCACATCTATGCTTGTGCATGGCGCTGCTGTATCTGAACGGTACAGCAAAAGTTCTTTGGTGTGGGCCTTTTTTGAAACATGTCCATCAGATCGTTCCTTTGCTATTTGCAACATATGTCACAAGCGTATCTCGCGTGGCCAAAACATCACACGCCTGGGCACCACATGCTTGTCCAGACATATGTCGACCTGCCATGCAGCTCGTTGGCAAGCACACCAGAAAGACCCACACCAAAGACCAAAGCGTACCTCCCCTTGCCCTTCTGGGACCTCCAACCCCACTAGACCCCCAGTCCTCTCTGAAGCCTGCAGTGAAGGTGTAGAAATAGGTGTGTCACAGCCTAGTAGTAGTAGTACATGCGGGCAATCTACTGATAGTACCAGACAAATTTCCCTGCCCCAGCTGCTGCAGCGCCGAAAGAAGTACTCTCCCAGCCATCCACATGCCCAGCAGTTGAATGCTAGCTTAGCGAAATTGCTAGCACTTCAACTGCTACCTTTTCAGTTGGTAGATTCTGCCCCCTTCCGTGAGTTTGTGGAATGTGCAGTACCTCAGTGGCAAGTACCCAAACGCCACTTTTTCTCACGGAAGGCGATTCCGCTTCTCTACCGGCATGTGGAAGGCAATGTCCATGCCTCGCTGGACAGGGCGGTCAGTGGTAAGGTACATCTTACCGCTGACTCATGGTCCAGCAGGCATGGACAGGGACGTTACCTGTCTTTTACGGCGCATTGGGTGACTCTGCTGGCAGCTGGGAAGGACGCATGGCAAGGTACAGTAGTTTTGGAGGTTTTTCCGCCACCACGGCTCCAAAGCACTACTACTGGTTGTGACACACCTCTCTCCTCCACCCCCTCCTCTTCTTCTTCCTCTGTGGCCTCTTCCTGTGGTGATGTTTTCTCTGAACCAGCCGTGCTCCGTAGGCGTACGAGGGGCTACGCAGGAATGCAGGCCAAGAGATGCCATGCGGTGCTAGAGCTGGTGTGCTTGGGAGACAGGAGCCACACTGGGGAAGAGGTTTTGTCAGCTCTGCAGGGGCAGGCTCAGAGGTGGTTGAAGCCACGCCAGCTGAAGCCAGGAATGGTGGTCAGTGATAATGGCACCAACCTCCTCTCTGCCCTGCGATAGGGAAAACTCACCCATGTGCCCTGTTTTGCGCATGTCCTGAATTTGGTGGTGCAGCAGTCCTTGGGCAGGTACCCCCGGCTTACAGAATGTCCTGAAGCAGGCCAGGAAAGTCTGTGTGCATTTCCGGAGGTCATATAATGCCACTGCTCGGCTGACAGACCTCCAAAGGGAATACAACCTGCCCAAGAACCGCCTAATCTGTGACATAGGGAAAGAAATAATTCCGCGCCAAAACTTAGAAAAGGTGAACTACACCTAGGTGAAAATAATAATAATAATAGAAATTAATAATGTGCTGCTCCTCGGTTGTATAGTGAATAACTATAATAAGTGAAAATGAAGAACGATAGAGGGCGCCACTGGGACTAAATGGGAAACCTCACTCACAATTCATAATGTGGATAGGTACATAACATTGGTGAATATAGACATCAATAGCTATATTAATGTGATGAATAACAACAATGTTGATTGAAACATATAATAAACAATAAAATGAATCTCAGTGAAATGTGACATGCCCACCAAATGGAACTCTACGTTGGCCATGCTGCAGCGGCTGCACACGCAGCAGTGGGCCATTAATGAGTACCTGTGCCAATATGGCAGCAGAACTGGGTCAGGGGAGCTTGTTTTTTTCCCCACGCCAGTGGGCCTCGATCAGGGATGCATGCACTGTCCTGTCACCATTTGAGGAGGCCACGAGGATGGTGAGCAGTGACAGTGCATGCATCAGTGAAACTGTCCCTCTTATTCACATGTTGGAGCACATGCTATGTGGAATAATGGACAGGGCCTTTGAGGCAGAACAGAGGGAGGAAGAGGAGGACTTCCTTACCTCTCAAGGCCCCCTTTACCCAGACAGTGGTCCTGCTTGCCCACCTAGCATACAGGAAGAGGCGGAGGAGGAGGATGATTGTATCAGTAGCATGGAGGTGGAGCCTAGCACTCAGCATCAGCAGCAGCAGTCTTCAAGGGATCATTTACAGTCCCAAGGAACATGTGGACTTTTATGTGGCTGTGATGAGGTGCCTGTGGATCCTGTCGTCCTCAGTGACCCAGAGGACATCCATGCAGCAAATTATCCCCCCAATTAGCACCTGGGCACTGTCAGTGTCTAAGCCACCCCCAACAGCTCGTACACCTGAAATTTGAAAAAAAAAACATGTATTACAATTATGCAGGCCTACATGTATTACCTGAAGCTGTGCTGTATGACACTGACCTGATGTGGTGGCATTTTGCACTTCCTGCACATCCGGCGAGGGTGGGGCTTGGCACTGTGTGGGGTTGGTCGGCTCCACTGCTGCAGCTTGATTGCGGCCTATGAGATTGTAAAAAAAGGGGTAGATGTATCAAAAAGATTAGAGCCAGAGCAGATGGAGAGAATATCAATCATTCTTTTTAAAAAGTGTCGCACAATTGTGTGTTTTTACAATCCTAAGCTTAACACAGGATTTTATCCATTACCAAAGCTGCTGCATTTCTCTATCTTTGGCCAAGTTTCCTACATGACAAAAGAACAAGTTGACACTGGATCACCTCTGTGTGACATGCTAACTAACTAGGTTGTTCTTGTGACCAACACTCAGTGCCGATCCTGACCTCCCTGGGGCCCGAAGCCAAATGACATGGCACATTAAAAATGAGAAGCAGGGGGCGCTAACGACAGTGACATGTCACATTAAAGAAAGTTGAGAAGTGGGGGGAGGGGGTGTTCTGCTGTCTGAAATGGCATCTTACATTAAATTGAGAAGCAAGGGGTGCTGACTTCTTGCCTCTTCTCCCATGCAGCCAGCAAGTTGAGAAGCGGGGGTTAGGGGGCGAAAATGACTTCTTACCAGGCGAGGCCTCTAGTTATTTGGGGGGCCCTTCGCAGCTTTGCGGGGCCCTAAGCGGCTTGCATAGTGAGCCTATAGGGCGGATCGGCCATGCCAACCATTGTGCTACTGAGTGCATATGTGTAATCAACTGCTGAGCATACTCTGCTTTTAATGTATATTGACTTAAGTTGGATTATTTAAATCAACTTAATAACACATCTACATTAATTAAAAAATTGGTCTCACATAAAAAGGTCTTAAATAGAATGACCAACCAATTATTATGCCCATACAAACATGAACCTTCAAACATCTGTTCTTGAACTGTATATATACACAACCTGCGATAAAAAGCACATGCCACAAAATAATAAATAAAAAAATATTCAGAGTACACATGAAAAATGAAAATTACTTACGTCTTCTGAGGACTCTTCGAATTCTCTCCATCTGCTCTGGGTCTCGGATTTTCAAATCACTCCATCTCTTGCGCAACTGCTCCCTGGACCTCTGCACCCCGAATTTTGCATGTATACTCCTCCGTACCTTATCCATGATCTGGGCCTTTAGTTTATTGGGATTTTTGTAAGGCCCTTTTTTGCCGTCATAGTCTTCCTTTTTTTAAATAGCCACCATCTCAACCATCTCTTCAAAGATCATGTTGGTGGCTTTGTACCTCCTGCTCCTCTTGGTGTGTGTCTGGCCTGTCTCCTGCCTGGTTGCAGCTTGCTGTCTCTCCTCTATCATGTCTTCAGACTCCTCTCCACATTGACCAACTAAAAAGGGGCGTGGCAATCACTAGAACGAACGTCATCATGGGCGTGAAAACGTGCAGAGCTTCTCACATGCGCAGTGTATAACGGGATAGAGAACGCCGTTTACAGTCGGTAGAAAACGTCGGAAAAACGATCGTGCAATACGACGATACGAAACTTGTTTTTTAGACTTTATGATCAGTGGATGAGTTTGTGGGTTAGATATGGGGAGAAAGCTAAGGCTTGACTGACACAGAAATAATGGAGGCTTTCAGAGAACAGGAGTTCTTCACAGAATTTGTTCAAAGGGGGCCCCGGATGGCAACCCCCCTTTTTTCTACAATTTTTCTTTCACAAAAAAATAATTGATTGATCCAAGATCTGGCTTTGTAATGGCCCCCCACCACCCCTAAAAATAATCGACATATTGTTGCCACACATCACGTGCGCTTTGGGGGGGCCAAGTCTGTATGGCCACAGGCGCACGGGCCACCACTGGAACATCAATGGCCTCATCACCAGGCACAAGTGTCATGTAGTTTGTTGAGGGTCTCTTTAGGAAATTGTGCAATATGCAGCAGCAAAGTATGACATGGTTCAGATTCTTCAACAAACCTACAGTCCTTGTACAGTCCTATAGGCGCACTATGCAAGCCGCTTAGGGCCACGCAAAGCTGCAAAGGGTCCCCAAAATTACTAGAGGCCTCGTCTGGTGAGAAGTTATTTTCGCACCCTCACCCAGCGGCTGAGTCATTTCCGACAGCAGAACACCCCCTACCCCCGCTTCTCAACTTTCTTTAATGTGACATGTCACTGTCGTCAGAATTTGCTTAGGGCCCAGGGAGGTCAGGATCGGCACTGGGTCTTGTAAAGACCTGGGGGGAGTGGTGGCGGGGAAACTCATGCTATTTTTTTCTATGATTTTTATCCATATTGCAGGGACCAAACATTACTTTGAAGCCGCAAGCAGTATTAAATTACTTTTTTCTGAGCGTAATCTCATGTTGTGCAGGGACATTTCTAAACATGTGCCACTACTATAGACACACAGCAGGTACGATATTTAAAGGGATTTTTTTTTCACTTTAAGCATCATTAAAATCGCTGCTCCAAAAAAACAATACAGTTTAAAAAAAATAAAAATTCCATTGATACATGTTCCCTGGGGCAAGGACGTTTTCCAACAATAGCTTGAATATTGGTCTTTAAAATGAGCGTTTTTGAATTCGAACGTTCGAGTCCCATAGACTTCAATGGGGGTCTAAATGTTTGCACGGACCTGCGGTCTGTTCGACGGTTCTGGTGCGAACCGAACGCGGGTATGTTCGGCTCATCCCTACTTGAGACATATGTTGCAAATAGCAGCTGTGCGATCTGATGCACTCGTCTCAAAAAAAGCCCACACCAAAGAACTTTTGGAATAACGCTGAGAGACAGCGCCCTGCACATGTGGAGCTCTGCATTGTGATGCAGTCGGTGTGCTGGCCTTAAGCTGGCCCCTGTAGGGCATCCTGCCTCGTTGGAGATGTGCCTCTTCCTCCTCCTCCACCTCTCTTTTATCAGGCACCCATGTGGAGTCAGTAACCTCATCATCCCCTCCATCCTCATCACTGTAGAAAACCTGGCAGTATTCTGCAGCTGGGGGAACATGACTGCCAGATTGCTGTCCTTCTTGGACACCCCCTCTCTCTGGGCTCATGTTGCTGCCTTCCTCTAGCTGTGTACTATCATCGGAGTCTTCAAAACGCTGCGCATTCTCCTGCAGCATGTACCCAACACTGTGGTCAAACAGTTCAGGGGACTCCTCAGGAGGACATGGTAGGGCTATGAAAGGAGTGACTGATGCCATTGAGCAGAGAGAAGAGGCCGCGTTGGCAGCTGCTTTGCCAGACAAAGTACCCTGAGCCTGGGTGAGAGAGGATGAGGAGGATGAGGACGGCTTGGTCATCCACTTTACCAAGTCTTCGACATGTTGCGGCTCAACAAGGCCAGTGTCACGAAAGCATGAATCAGACGTACAACAACATATAAATGAATAAGAAGGCTTTTATTGAAAACCAAACAGCAAGATAAAAGTCCAAACGGATGATCAAACAGCCAGCAGAGTCTTCAACCGGAGCCAGGATCGATAGCCAGGAATGGGAGTCAGCCAAGCCGGAGTCTGTAGCCAGAGAGATGGTGAAAGGAAGCCGGGGATCAGGAGCCAGAAGGATAGTCCGTAGGAGCCGGATCTGTAACCAAAAACAAGCAGCACGATCACAGAAGGGTGTCAGACAAGAGGCCCAAGCAAGGAAATGCTGCAGCTGCCGTCATATATATGCTGAGCATCCAGCTCCTCCCAGTGGCAAGGAGGAGCCGCAGGGTGTGGTAGGTTATAAGAACTATGTAACGGTCACCACCGTTTCCAACCTTGCATACACGATCCATTCCATTTCCCATAATCAAGACGAGACTCTGCTCTGTACTTGTTTCCAAAATGTATGAACACTTTATTGGTTTCTTCTCAGCTTTTTATACAGTACAAGATGTTACAGTTAATTACAGGACAATGCAATCTCCACCCCCCTATTCACACACTGAGGCTAATTATCTAATCAGTAGCTAGACATTTGGGCACATCATCATTAATAGAGTTCAATTAACCTTTTGAATAATACACAATCACAGATAATCTTCACACACATATAAGGAACCTCAATCACATTCTAAAGGGCATTTAGGTAAGCTAATTATCTCCCCGAGACATTCCGTCTGTGACAACATCTATTCACCTGCAGAACACAATGGAAAGGTATTTCACAAGCCCGGCTTCACTTAGCATCTCAAAAGCCTATTATACAGTAGTGTTGCTCACGAATATTCGCATTGCGAATATTCGTAACGAATATTGCATATTCGAGTATTGGCGAATAAATCGAATATCGCGGTGAATATTCGATATTGCGAATATTCGTATTTTTTCAAATTTATTTTTAAAACAGATCACATCCTAGTGATCTCCATCGACGTCTAAAAGCATTGCTGGTATGATTAGAGACCCTGGGCCGAGTTGCTGAGGCGATCCTTTTATGTTGCCGAATATTCGCAATGCGAATATTCGTATTACGAATATTCGTGAATACTTTCTCTGCCCTTCTGTGTTTTGTGTATAAAAAAAAAATAGCTTTAGTTTAGTCATATAAGTTTGTGTAAGTAGAGTTAGTGTTTAGTGCATATTAGTTTAGTAATCCAGGAAATGATCTCAGTTTTCGCGTGTTGACGAGAATTTCGCAATCGATTTCTTATTAGCGAAATTTCGCAAAAATTTTCTTTTGATAAAATATCACGAATATTCGATATTAACGAATATTTCACGAATATTCTTCTATATATTCGTGAAATATCGCGAAATCGAATATGGCGTATTCCGCTCAACACTATTATACAGAGGGATGAGTCACTGTCTTGTTGACCTGGTCTCTAGTCAACATGAACTCCTTGTAATATTCCAGTCCTGCAATATGAATTATTATTGTCCCATCTCATGTAATATATGAATTATGATCCACTTAGCCACCCTACGCCCAAAAGGGCACAGGGTGGACTTAGACCCAGGAGTTATTTGTGCAGTTGGCCCAGGAGTATCTCTCATCCTTCCAACGTTTCTGGTTGTCACGGTTCATTCCGTTACAAACCCCATGAAGCAAGATGGCTGCCAGCACATGTCAGAGATAAGAAGCCAGCAAGGAGGTAAGACCATGACAGTACCTCCCCCTCAAGGGCCCCTCCTCCGCGGCACAAAAACGGCTTCTGGGGGAAGCGCACGTGGAAGGCTCGGAGCAGGACAGGAGCATGAACATCTGCAGAGGGAATCCAGGAACGCTCCTCTGGACCATAACCACGCCAGTGGACCAAGACCTGCAACCGACCGCGGACCAAGCATGAGTCCAGGTTATCGCTCACCTCATATTCTTCATGATCGCCCACCTGGACAGGACGAGGCCGAGGAACCGAGGAGGTAAAGCGATTGCACACCTGTGGTTTCAACAGGGAAACGTGAAACACATTGGAGACCCACATGCCAAGTGGAAGCGCAAGGGCATAGGCAACTGGATTCACCCTGCGGAGCACACGGAAGGGACCAACAAAGCGAGGAGCCAGCTTGGGAGTGGGCACTCCAAGGTTGAGATTGCGAGTGGACAACCATACACGGTCTCCGACCTGGTAGGAAGGAGCAGGCAACCGTCTGCGATCAGCCTGGAGCAGAAGGTCAACCCAATCGTCCTGATGATCGGAGACATAGCAACGAAGAAATTGCTCCAGGGCCTGATTGGATCGCTCTGCGGCCCCATTGGACTGAGGGTGGTAGGCCGAAGAGAAGGAGAGTCGAATCCCCAACTGGGACACAAACTGACTTTCCCCGATCCGACACTATCTCCTTGGGCAAACCGTGCAACCGGAAGACCTCCCTGGCGAAAATCGTGGCCAACTCTTGTGCAGTGGGTAGTTTCTTGAGTGGAACACAGTGGCACATTTTGGAAAACCGATTCACAATCATGAGAATGACCGTATGGCCTCGGGACGCAGGAAGGTCCACAATGAAGTCCATCCCCAGGTGTGACCATGGGCGCTCCCCAGTGGGAATGGGTTGTAGGAGGCCCAACGGAAGGTGCCGAGGGGACTTATTCTGGGCACAAACAGAGCATGCCGCTACAATGTCGGAGTGTAGAGAAGGCCACCAGAACAAACGTGAAACAGCCTAGGACAGCTGATTCTTTCCAGGATGCCCCGTGGTTTTGGAGTTATGGTAGGTTCGCAACAACCGGTTGTGCAATTCCTCAGGCACAAAGCATCTGCCGTTGGGTCTCCCAGAGGGAGCACCAGATTGAGCCACCAAAATCTGAGAGGTCAGGCTGGTGCGAATGGCGGCCAGGATCTGACTTGGAGGTATGACCGAAGTTCGTATCGATTCCTCCCTGGACAGCTCGGAGTATTGACGTGATAAGTAGTGTTGCTCAGGAATATTCGTATTGCGAATATTCGGCTCGAATATGGCATATTCGAGTATTCGCGAATATTTCGAATTTCGCGGTCAATATTCGCTATTCCGAATATTCAGATTTTTTCAATTTTATTTTTAAAGCAGATCACATCCTAGTGATCTCCATCGACGTCTAAAAGCATTGCTGGTATGATTAGAGACCTTGGGCCGAGTAGCTGAAGCGATCATTTTATATTGTTGAAAATTTGCAATGCGATTATTCGGCAATAGGAATATCGCGCGATTATTTTCTCCGCCATTCTTTTGCATCAGAGCCAATTTTTTCAATTTTATTTTTAAAACAGAGCACATCCTAGTGTTCTCCATCGACGTCTAAAAGCATTGCTGGTATGATTAGAGTCCTTGGGCCGAGTAGCTGAAGCGATCATTGTATATATAAAGGAATATTGAGCGATTATTTTCTCCGCCCTTCTTTTGCATCAGAGCCAATCAAAGTTCTCCTACCACAGTTGTCAGAGGTTAGCAACCTCCATAACAACCAATAGGAACCTGCCTGCACGGCCATTATATAAGGTCACACCCAGCAGCATTTCATTGCAGATTCAGAAGGTGGCTAGAGAGTGTGTTGAGTGTTTCTGTGTGATCTTACAGCTTGCAGCATCAGCATTGTGCTTCCTTGCTAGTGATTTCAGATCATATTATCCTTATTCTAAACTGCTTTTTTCAAAGCAAAAGACCCAACAGCTTTTTTAAAAGCTAAGTTTTGTGTTGTATTGTCCATGTTAGTTTAGCTTAGTGTTAGATAGATTTCTGTGTAGTAAGTGTACATATTGTAAGTGTACATTTCTTTAAGCTAGCTTAGTTTAGTGTGTGTTTAGTGTCTGTGATGTACTCCCGTACATCACCAGTGCGGAGTGGGGGCAGATACACCAGGTCTGCCATGTGTTGGCCCCTTTCGAGCAGGCGACCAAGATGGTCAGCAGGGAGCATGTCGGCCTCAATGACGTGCTCCCTATAGCAGCAGCAGCGGCTCCGGGATGAAGAGTTGGACATCATTGACCCGGGCAGCCTTGCGGAGTCACAGCGGGCTGTGCTCTTCCCCATGGCTGCCCACATGCTGAGATGCCTCAGGAGGGACCCCCAGGTTAAGACCATCAAGGAGAGGGATGATTTTTGGATGGCCACCCTTTTAGATCCCAGGTGCAAGGGGAAACTGGAGCAGTTCTTCCCACCAGCCGGAGGCAGCGCCGGATGGAGGAACTGCAGGCAGACATAGTCAGCCGGTTGGAGCAGGCAACTCCCCGGCCTCCAGTTGTCCCCCCTCATCTCACCCAGCAGATGGCTGCACCCAGTAGCAGCCGAGCAGGGGACCTAATGGGTGAGATGAGGATGTTCTTCCAATCTGAGCGACCCAGTACCAGCAGCAGCAGCAGCAGTCACCACCAGCGGCTGGCCCACATGGTGGCAGATTACATGGCGTCCGTCGGTGCTTCTGACAGTATGAGCACCGACGACCCCATGGAGTACTGGGTTGCCAGATTGGACACCTGCCGCGAGCTCGCTCAGTATGCGCTGGAGTTATTGTCTTGCCCCCCCTCCAGCGTACTATCTGAGCGGGACATTCAGCGCGGCAGGTGGGGTGGTCACGGACAAGAGGACCCGTCTGTCCACAGACTCCGTGGACAGACTCACATTCATCAAGATGAATGAGTCCTGGATCGGCGGTGACTTTCTGGCACCCGCCGTCGGTTCAGGGCGCTGAAGGGTCCCTTGTCATGCATTCCCTGATGTATTTACAGTGATGAAAATAATTATTTGAACACCTGAGAAAATCATTGTTAATATTTGGTACAGTAGCCTTTGTTTGCAATTACAGAGGTCAAACGTTTCTTGTAGTTTTTCACCAGGTTTGCACACACTGGAGGAGGGATTTTGGCCCACTCCTCCACACAGATCTTCTCTATATCAGTCAGGTTTCTGGGCTGTCGCTGAGAAACACAGAGTTTGAGCTCCCTCCAAAGATTCTCTATTGGGTTTAGGTCTGGAGACTGGCTAGGCCACACCAGAACCTTGATATGCTTCTTACAGAGCCACTCCTTGGTTATCCTGGCTGTGTGCTTCGGGTCATTGTCATGTTGGAAGACCCAGCCTCGACCCACCTTCAAAGCTCTAACTGAGGGAAGGAGGTTGTTGCCCAAAATCTCGCAATACATGGCCCCGGTCATCCTCTCCTTAATACAGTGCAGTCACCCTGTCCCATGTGCAGAAAAACACCCCCAAAGCATGATGCTACCACCCCCATGCTTCACAGTAGGGATAGCGTTCTTGGCATGGTAGTCATCATTCTTCTTCCTCCAAACACGGTTAGTGGAATTATGACCAAAAAGTTCTATTATGGTCTCATCTGACCACATGACTTTCTCCCATGACTCCTCTGGATCATCCAAATGGTCATTGGCAAACTTAAGACGGGCCTTGACATGTGCTGATTTAAGCAGGGGAACCTTCCGTGCCATGCATGATTTCTTAGTGTATTACCAACAGTAACCTTGGAAACCGTGGTCCCAGCTCTTTTCAGGTCATTGACCAGCTCCTCCTGTGTAGTCCTGGGCTGATTTCTCACCTTTCTTAGGATCATTGAGACCCCACGAGGTGAGATTTTGCATGGAGCCCCAGTCTGAGGGAGATTGACAGTCATGTTTATCTTCTTCCATTTTCTAATGATTGCTCCAACAGTGTACCCTTTTTTCACCAAGCTGCTTGGCAATTTCACCGTAGCCCTTTCCAGCCTTGTGGTGGTGTACAAATTTGTCTCTAGTGTCTTTGGACAGCTCTTTGGTCTTGGCCATGTTAGTAGTTCGATTCTTGCTGATTGTATAAGGTGGACAGGTGTCACTCTTTATACAGCTAATGACCTCAAACAGGTGCATCTAATTTAGCATAATAAATGGAGTGGAGGTGGACATTTTAAAGGCAGACTATCAGGTCTTTGAGGCTCATAATTCTAGCTGATAGACAGGTGTTCAAATACTTATTTTCCTCACTGTATACCTTTGAAACTCATAGTGGGCAGGTAGTGTTAAGGGCATAAATATTTCCATGCTGTGTCATTAATCCATTATAAGGAGTCCTGATGCTGCTGCCACATTATTTTGAATGACGTTAATCAAACTTTTAAATTATGAGGCACTATGGTATAGTCAGGCTACAGCTACTTAAGGCCTGTGTCATTCTGCTTTTCAAATTTAATCACCATGCTACTGCAACTTCAAGCTTTTGTAATTTTGCCACCATATGGGCTCCTACTGCTAATGCCAAAAGGCTGAGTGATTATGTACCGATATATTACTCATACTGCTGTTGTCACCTTTTGTCCGAGAGATTTGCCACTTTCTATTACTACTGCTACAGCTGATAGCACCTCTTGGCCGAGCTATTTGCCATTTTTATTACTCTTACCACTGCTGCTGTTCATGGCATCTCTTGCCCGAGTGATTTGACACTATATTGTCTTGTACTACTACTGCTGCTGCTCAGTCAAGACACCTATGTCACAAGTTATTTGCCACTCTATACTACTATTACCACTGCTGCTGCTGTTCATCATGGCATCTCTTGCCCGAGTGATTTGACACTATATTGTCTTGTACTACTACTGCTGCTGCTCAGTCAAGACACCTATGTCACAAGTTATTTGCCACTCTATACTACTATTACCACTGCTGCTCATCATGGCACCTCTTGCCCAAGTGATTTGACACTGTATTGTCTACTACTACTACTACTGCTGCTGCTCAGTCAAGACACCTATGTCACAAGTTATTTGCCACTCTATACTACTATTACCACTGCTGCTGCTGCTGCTGTTCATCATGGCATCTCTTGCCCGAGTGATTTGACACTATATTGTCTTGTACTACTACTGCTGCTGCTCAGTCAAGACACCTATGTCACAAGTTATTTGCCACTCTATACTACTATTACCACTGCTGCTCATCATGGCACCTCTTGCCCAAGTAATTTGACACTGTATTGTCTACTACTACTACTACTACTGCTGCTGCTCAGTCAAGACACCTATGTCACAAGTTATTTGCCACTCTATACTACTATTACCACTGCTGCTGCTGTTCATCATGCCATCTCTTGCCCGAGTGATTTGACACTATATTGTCTTGTACTACTACTGCTGCTGCTCAGTCAATACACCTATGTCACAAGTTATTTGCCACTCTATACTACTATTACCACTGCTGCTGCTGCTGCTGCTGCTGTTCATCATGGCATCTCTTGCCCGAGTGATTTGACACTATATTGTCTTGTACTACTACTGCTGCTGCTCAGTCAAGACACCTATGTCACAAGTTATTTGCCACTCTATACTACTATTACCACTGCTGCTCATCATGGCACCTCTTGCCCAAGTAATTTGACACTGTATTGTCTACTACTACTACTACTACTGCTGCTGCTCAGTCAAGACACCTATGTCACAAGTTATTTGCCACTCTATACTACTATTACCACTGCTGCTGCTGTTCATCATGGCATCTCTTGCCCGAGTGATTTGACACTATATTGTCTTGTACTACTACTGCTGCTGCTCAGTCAAGACACCTATGTCACAAGTTATTTGCCACTCTATACTACTATTACCACTGCTGCTGCTGCTGCTGTTCATCATGGCATCTCTTGCCCGAGTGATTTGACACTATATTGTCTTGTACTACTACTGCTGCTGCTTAGTCAAGACACCTATGTCACAAGTTATTTGCCACTCTATACTACTATTACCACTGCTGCTCATCATGGCACCTCTTGCCCAAGTAATTTGACACTGTATTGTCTACTACTACTACTACTACTACTACTGCTACTGCTCAGTCAAGACACCTATGTCACAAGTTATTTGCCACTCTATACTACTATTACCACTGCTGCTGCTGCTGCTGTTCATCATGGCATCTCTTGCCCGAGTGATTTGACACTATATTGTCTTGTACTACTACTGCTGCTGCTCAGTCAAGACACCTATGTCACAAGTTATTTGCCACTCTATACTACTATTACCACTGCTGCTCATCATGGCACCTCTTGCCCAAGTGATTTGACACTGTATTGTCTACTACTACTACTACTACTGCTGCTGCTCAGTCAAGACACCTATGTCACAAGTTATTTGCCACTCTATACTACTATTACCACTGCTGCTGTTCATCATGACATCTCTTGCCCGAGTGATTTGACACTATATTGTCTTGTACTACTACTGCTGCTGCTCAGTCAAGACACCTATGTCACAAGTTATTTGCCACTCTATACCACTATTACCACTGCTGCTGCTGCTGTTCATCATGGCATCTCTTGCCCGAGTGATTTGACACTATATTGTCTTGTACTACTACTGCTGCTGCTCAGTCAAGACACCTATGTCACAAGTTATTTGCCACTCTATACTACTATTACCACTGCTGCTCATCATGGCACCTCTTGCCCAAGTGATTTGACACTGTATTGTCTACTACTACTACTACTACTACTGCTGCTGCTCAGTCAAGACACCTATGTCACAAGTTATTTGCCACTCTATACTACTATTACCACTGCTGCTGCTGCTGTTCATCATGGCATCTCTTGCCCGAGTGATTTGACACTATATTGTCTTGTACTACTACTGCTGCTGCTCAGTCAAGACACCTATGTCACAAGTTATTTGCCACTCTATACTACTATTACCACTGCTGCTCATCATGGCACCTCTTGCCCAAGTGATTTGACACTGTATTGTCTACTACTACTACTACTACTACTGCTGCTGCTCAGTCAAGACACCTATGTCACAAGTTATTTGCCACTCTATACTACTATTACCACTGCTGCTGCTGCTGTTCATCATGGCATCTCTTGCCCGAGTGATTTGACACTATATTGTCTTGTACTACTACTGCTGCGGCTCAGTCAAGACACCTATGTCACAAGTTATTTGCCACTCTATACTACTATTACCACTGCTGCTGCTGTAAAGTCTTGCCCAAGTGTTTAGATGCTATCTAGTACTATTACCACTACTGCTTGTAAATGGTGCCTGTGTGATAATTACATTATATTTTAATACTACTGCTGCTGCCTTCATGCTGAGTAATGCTTCATGACCTCTCTGGCACAGCAGATCCACCAACAGCCTCCACTACAAGCTACCAGACCGGACCGTAACAGCAAGTGTGACTAAAACACTGAACTTTATGTTAAAACCTGTTTTGCGGCCTTTATACTGCAACCATTAGCCTGTCTGCAAGAGCAACTCTGTATATAGTATATATATATATATATATATATATATATATATATATATATATATATATATTGTAGCAGAGCGTCCCAGAGAGAGCCTGGGAAAGTCCAGTTTGGGGTTTATACCTCTCCCAGGCTCCTCTCTTACACATTCAGGGATCTCTGATCCCTGATCCAGGTCAGGTGTTGGCCCTCTCCCCCAGGCCAATTTAAGCTCACCTGAGCTAACAGCCATTGCTCTGTCCTGGGAAACAGATAGTGTGGATCTGTAGGAGCAAGGAGGTTGTTAAAAGACTGGTGAGCAGTTTGTGTTTTGAGCTAACAAGCGGTAGGCTTGTTTAGCTTAGTAGTTAGGGCCTACATATCGTGTAGTTAGAGCCGAGACACGGCTAGGTGTTTGTTTAAACTATTTTTGTTTGTTTTGTTTTCTGCACACTGTACAGCACCTGTAAATAGACTTTGTATAGCACCAATAAATATCCCACTGTTGTTCACTTATCCTATGGACTTTGGTATCTGTGCCTGCTCATCCCAGGGAGCTTTTGTACCCACTACCTATCCCCAGCTTACATATGGTGGAGAATGCGGGCAGCAGTAGTAAGTTACTATTTTAAAAGGCCAGTATCTAAAGTGACAACATGGAGGAAATCCTCAAACAAATGATGTTATCCAATGCTGCACAACAGCAAGCAAACGCTGCACAACAGCAAACTAACGCTGCATTGCAGCAAGCCAATGCTATCGCACAGGAGCAAACCAAGGCGCTGTACAAACAGATTGGTGCTGCACAGGAGCAATCACAGAGGCAGATTAGTGCTGTACAGGAGCAATCGCAGAGGCTGTTTGAACAGCTTGCCACTGCTGCAGAAGTGGATAGGAAAACCCTGACTAAGGTTGCAGAGACGCTAGCACAGTGGGCACGTGCGGAAATTAAGGATATGGGAGACAAGCCTTCAGCCATCCATGTGGCTCGCTTTCTGTCTAAAATGACTACGGATGATGATCCAGAGGCCTTCCTGTTAACGTTTGAACAGACCGCTGAGAGGGAATGTTGGCCTAAAACCAAGTGGGCAGGACTGATTGCCCCCTTACTTTCTGGTGAATCGCAGAAGGCCTACTATGATCTGGAGTCAGCAGAAGCAGAAGACTATGAAAAGGTCAAGCAGGAAATTCTGGCGCGACTCGGCGTCACCTTGGCCGTTCGAGCCCAACGGGTCCACAGCTGGTTCTTCCAAATCGAGAGGCCCCCAAGATCGCAGATGTTCGACCTAATCCACCTGGTGCGAAAATGGCTACAGCCTGAGTCCCTGTCTGCGCCACAAATAGTGGAGCGTGTGGTCATGGACCAATTCCTGAGGTCACTCCCAATTCCCCTGCAGAAGTGGGTGAGTCAAGGAGACCCCAAGTCGGCAGATAACCTGGTGGAACTCGTCGAAAGGTACTTTGCTGCAGAGAACCTGGTCACCACCCCAACGCCCACACAGACTTTCCACCCAAAGCCATGGTCTCCCCAGGCAACCGGTAAGACTGTTCCAGGGGAAGTGGGTGGTAAGCATGGCAAGGAAATAGGGGGGAGGATGTTTGGTGCCAGGACGGAAGTTTGGCGTCCCAAGCAAGGGAAACCACTGCCTGTCAGCAAACCAACTTGGGGAAACATCAGGTGTTTTCGTTGCCAAGAGCTGGGACATGTTGCAGCAAACTGTCCATTGACTGATGAACCAATGCAGTGTGATCTGTCTATTAGAAGGCAGTCTATGTTTGCTGCTGTTTCATGCGCTGCAGCGCCAAATGTGGGGAAACACATGTGTCACATGACTGTTAATGGTTACTTTGGTTACAGCTGAGATGGTTGAAACTGTGAATTTTCATGCTAAAAAAGTTGCTGTGATCTGTGTACATGGGGATACCCGGGAGTATCCTATAGCCACAGTTCAGTTTAAAACTGGCTTAGGTACGGTGTCCCATGCGGTCGGACTTGTGCCCCACTTGGTGCACAAGGCCATCATTGGTAGGGACTTCCCTAAGTTTTGGGAACTGTGGGATCGTCCCGACCCGGTCGCAGTACCTGACTCAGTCGCAGAGCCAGAGCTCCTGGCTACTACTTCCGATATTGTGGTTTCAGGGGACTCATCTCAGGGCTCTCCGAGTTTTCCTTTCTCGGTTATGGCAGGAGAGCTGGAGGAGCCTGAGGAAGTCCCCACAACCAGTAGAGCCGGACAGCCGTCTGCCGACTCGGAGCCTATGTTGGAGTTTACTGACCTTAATGTGCACAAGGAAAATTTTGGTACTGAGCAGAGAAAAGACCCTACCCTTGCCAGGGCCTGGGAAAATGTAATGGTGATTAATGATGTACCTGTTGAACCAGGGGATAGACCCTGTTTTCCTTATTTCAGCAGCAATGATGATTTACTGTATCGTGTATGTAAAAAGAATGATGAAGTTACTGAACAGTTGGTGGTCCCCAAGCCTTACAGAAGGGTGGTGTTGGAACTTGCCCATGGGCACTTGCTAGGGGGCCATTTAGGGGTTGAGAAAACCACTGAAAGAGTGTTGCGCAGGTTTTACTGGCCTGGGATACAGAAAAATATTGAAAATTATTGTCAATCCTGTCCTGTGTGTCAGATGTCAGCCCCCCAGCCCCACTTCCGAAGTCCTTTAGTGCCCTTGCCCATTATTGAAGTGCCCTTCAAGAGGATTGCCATGGACCTTGTGGGTCCCCTCCCCAAATCCGCCCGTGGTCATCAGCATATCCTCGTGATTATGGATTACGCTACCCGTTACCCTGAGGCCGTTCCCTTACGCGCCGCATCTGCTAAAAATATTGCCAAAGAGCTGTTTATGGTGTTCAGTCGGGTGGGCATCCCTAAAGAAATCCTGACAGACCAGGGTACCCCATTTATGTCACGGATAACTAGGGAGCTGTGCAAGTTATTTAAGGTGACGCAGTTGCGAACCTCTGTGTATCATCCGCAAACGGATGGCTTTGTGGAACGTTTCAATAAGACGTTAAAGGGCATGTTAAAAAATGTTGTTGACAAAGATGGGAAAGACTGGGACTTCCTGATACCGTACCTGATGTTTGGTAGGGTAAGGATCTCGCACCAAAATAACTAATAAAAGTGATTTAAAGTAATATATAGTGATATATATATTATCAACTAAGTGAGCTGCACCCCAAAAAACATCAAAATAGAATAGATAAATGGAAACAGCAGGGGGCGCTGAAAACTAAATATTTAAATACAATAGTGAAATATGTGCATCCCCGTCAAAGGAGATGATTAACAAATAAGTGCAATATAGTGCAATAAATAAATAGTACATAGATTGCAATGAACATAAGAATTATTACTATTAATATAAATGTCCGAAGAATAAGTGCAGAAACCAGATTCAAAAATTATATGAGAAAAAAATGTCCATAAATGTGCAAAAGAATTAATAATATCCTTAAAAATCCTTGTGACTTTTTCACTCATAAGAGTGAGTATGGGTGATCAAAAATGAAGAGTTTCCACCTTCACCAACTAAACACCGACAGTGTGAAAACAGGATGGCTCCTTACCGCAAACTATTGACCTTTCTCGTTAGAAAATAGGTCAAATAAAGCGTTGTGTCTCCACGGACAGTAGATAGCCTGGGTTCCCTTGATTGAATTCGTTAGAGGGCAAAGAAACACAAAAAAATGCTGCCATAGCGTGATACCGTTTTATTAAAAGACATGGATTAAACACACAATGCCGAGTGGCTCCTTACTATTTGTGGTGCCCTCCGTCCCGGCACTGAGGCTGATGGCTTGGGTCTATGGATAAGATGCGTCCTCGCTGGGGAGACACTTGCGTGCGCTCCACTTCCCTTGTGATGAGAACCAGCTGGACCGGAAGGTGCTGTGCGTGGTCACGTACCGCCTCGACGTACGTTTCAATATTTCGTCATCAGGAAGCGCTCCCTGATGACGAAATATTGAAACGTACGTCGAGGCGGTACGTGACAACGCACAGCACCTTCCGGTCCAGCTGGTTCTCATCACAAGGGAAGTGGAGCGCACGCGAGTGTCTCCCCAGCGAGGACGCATCTTATCCATAGACCCAAGCCATCAGCCTCAGTGCCGGGACGGAGGGCACCACAAATAGTAAGGAGCCACTCGGCATTGTGTGTTTAATCCATGTCTTTTAATAAAACGGTATCACGCTATGGCGGCATTTTTTTGTGTTTCTTTGCCCTCTAACGAATTCAATCAAGGGAACCCAGGCTATCTACTGTCCGTGGAGACACAACGCTTTATTTGACCTATTTTCTAACGAGAAAGGTCAATAGTTTGCGGTAAGGAGCCATCCTGTTTTCACACTGTCAGTGTTTAGTTGGTGAAGGTGGAAACTCCTAATTTTTGATCACCCATACTCACTCTTATGAGTGAAAAAGTCACAAGGATTTTTAAGGATATTATTAATTCTTTTGCACATTTATGGACATTTTTTTCTCATATAATTTTTGAATCTGGTTTCTGCACTTATTCTTCGGACATTTATATTAATAGTAATAATTCTTATGTTCATTGCAATCTATGTACTATTTATTTATTGCACTATATTGCACTTATTTGTTAATCATCTCCTTTGACGGGGATGCACATATTTCACTATTGTATTTAAATATTTAGTTTTCAGCGCCCCCTGCTGTTTCCACGTACCTGATGTTTGCTATCAGGGAGGTTCCCCAGTCCTCTACAGGGTACTCTCCATTTGAGTTGCTTTATGGGAGACACCCTCGGGGACTCTTGGACATAGCCAAGGAAACTTGGGAGGGGGAACAGACACCCCACAAAAGTGTAATTGAGCATATCGCTCAAATGCAGGACAGGATTGCAGCCGTAATACCAGTGGTGAAAGAACATTTACTACAGGCACAAGCAGCCCAACAGAGAATATACAACCGGGGGGCCCAACTCCGTGTTTTCTCACCGGGTGACAGGGTCCTCGTTTTAGTTCCCACTGTTGAGAGCAAGTTCTTGGCTAAGTGGCAGGGCCCCTTTGAAGTAATTGAAAGAGTTGGGGAAGTCAATTACAAGGTGTATCAACCAGGTAAAAGGAAGCCCGAACAGATTTACCACGTGAACCTGTTAAAGCCCTGGAAGGATAGACTGGCGTTAACTGCGAGGTCCCTAATGCCTAAGGGTACTGAATCCCCTCTGATCCCTGAGGTCACGATTCCAGACACCCTGTCATATTCCCAAAAACAGGAAGCTAGAGAGTTCCTAATAAGGAATAGAGAGAAATTTTCAGAGTTGCCTGGCACGACTTCAGCGGTTCAGCATGATATTGTTACTGAACCTGGGGTCCGTGTCAAGCTCAAACCGTACCGAATTCCTGAAGCGAGGAGAAAGGACATCAGTGATGAAGTTAGAAGGATGTTGGAACTAGAGGTCATTGAGGAATCCAATAGTGACTGGTCTAGCCCCATCGTGTTGGTCCCAAAACCGGATGGCACTTGGAGGTTTTGCAACGACTTCAGAAAGCTCAATGCAGTAACAAAGTTTGACACGTACCCGATGCCCAGGGTAGATGAACTTATAGACCGACTTGGCAAGGTCCGTTATCTGACCACTTTGGACTTGACCAAAAGATATTGGCAAATACCCCTGACTAATAGTGCCAAAGAAAAGACTGCGTTTGTGACCCCGGAGGGATCATTCCAGTATAAGAAAATGCCTTTTGGGTTGCAAAATGCCCCTGCAACCTTTCAGAGGGCCATGGACAGGACCCTAAGACCGCACCAGCAGTATGCTGCAGCTTATTTAGATGACATAGTGGTGCATAGCACTGACTGGGAGTCTCACTTGCCCCGTGTCCAAGCTGTCCTTGATTCCCTCTTCAAGGAAGGTTTTACGGCAAATCCCAAAAAATGTGCCATTGGTTTGGAGGAAGCCAAGTATTTGGGCTACACTATTGGCCGTGGAGTTATTAAACCCCAAGTGAATAAAGAAGAAGCCATCCAGGAGTGGCCACGTCCTGCAAACAAGAAGCAGGTCAGGGCCTTTCTTGGCATTGCGGGATATTATAGAAGGTTTATTCCAAATTTTGCCACTATAGCTGCCCCACTGACAGACCTGACGAAAGGGAAAGACTCCGTAATGATAAAATGGTCCCCAGTAGCAGAAGAATCTTTCCAAGTCCTGAAGAAGGCTCTTTGTGCACAGCCAGTGCTATACTCCCCCGATTTCTCCAAAGATTTTTTGGTTCAGACAGATGCCTCTGATGTAGGTATCGGGGCAGTACTATGACAGGTATACAATGGGGAAGAACACCCTGTGGTCTACCTAAGCAGAAAGCTCAATGATCATGAGAAAAAATATGCAGTCATTGAAAAGGAATGTTTAGCCATAAAGTGGGCCGTGGACGCGCTCAGGTACTACCTGTTAGGGCGCCAGTTTGAGTTAATAACTGACCATGCTCCCCTGAAATGGATGGCCCAAAAGAAGGAGACTAATAGGCGGGTGAACCGGTGGTTTTTGGCCCTCCAGGATTATTCCTTTTCGGTAAAACACAGGCCAGGTGTTGAGATGGGGAATGTAGATGCCCTGTCCCGTGTTCACTCCTGTTGGGCTACAGGTGTTCCAACCCTGGGGTTGAAACAAGAGGGGAGAGTGTGTAGCAGAGCGTCCCAGAGAGAGCCTGGGAAAGTCCAGTTCGGGGTTTATACCTCTCCCAGGCTCCTCTCTTACACATTCAGGGATCTCTGATCCCTGATCCAGGTCAGGTGTTGGCCCTCTCCCCCAGGCCAATTTAAGCTCACCTGAGCTAACAGCCATTGCTCTGTCCTGGGAAACAGATAGTGTGGATCTGTAGGAGCAAGGAGGTTGTAAAAAGACTGGTGAGCAGTTTGTGTTTTGAGCTAACAAGCGGTAGGCTTGTTTATCTTAGTAGTTAGGGCCTACATATCGTGTAGTTAGAGCCGAGACACGGCTAGGTGTTTGTTTAAACTATTTTTGTTTGTTTTGTTTTCTGCACACTGTACAGCACCTGTAAATAGACTTTGTATAGCACCAATAAATATCCCACTGTTGTTCACTTATCCTATGGACTTTGGTATCTGTGCCTGCTCATCCCAGGGAGCTTTTGTACCCGCTACCTATCCCCAGCTTACAATATATATATATATAAGAAGGCCAGTATGGTGGCCTGAGTTTATGGGAGGAGCCCGGAGGGTATTTAAGCAGCCCACTCACACATGCTCTTTGTCGGTTCAGTGTGCAGTACTACACGTCACTGGGCCGACTCTTCCCAGCTCACCTCATGTCCGTGAGTCTGCGCATTCAATCGCATTCGACATCGCAAGTGCATTGCGGCTTCTCCGTTCATGGTTTTCGACGGCGGTTCCCGCTTACTGTCGCAGGTTGTATTCAAACCTTTTGTATCATGTGCAATCTTGCAATTTGTTATGCTTCCTATCCTGCATTTCTTTTGTAAAAATCAGCCTCTGAGTTATTGTTGCTCATGTTCTAAAATCTTAGTTACAAGCTTGGTACATTTGTAACTTCCTCCTGCCAAACAAACTATTTATTTGTATATTCATATTTGTGTCCATGCCTGCTGTCTCATTCATTTGGAGATTAGCATATATTCTTTGTATGGGTTCTTTGGCAGATTGAGGTGGTAATTGAACTCACCTGCTGCCTTGTCTGCACTTGATAAGCCTGGGGGGATGGGTGGCTGGTAGCATACACTCTACAACCAATTCACAGCAGATTTGTTCAACACTCCTTACTTCCGATTCGTATCGGATTTGTTTAATGCATTTTTCAACCGTTTTTGTATCAGTCATTTCTCTTTATAACCGTTTTGTATCAGATACATTGCATACTTTCCACCATTGCCATTCTATGTTTCCCCCATGCCGTGCGTTTTAGTTTCCGCAGCGGAACTTACGAATTGTTGGTACACAGTTCTTCTCTCTCATTTATTTACCAAAGTTATTGCCTGTGCGTCATGCATGGCGCCACACCACACCACGCCACGCCACACTCTTCCAGTGTGTTGCACATCCACTCCAGTCCAAGCAAACCCAGTTGCATGTTCATTGTCCCAGGTAGGATTCGTTAGCTTGTTTGTCATGTCAAAATTCGTGGCCACTCATGGTGTCACCCGCATCATGTTCGATTCCCACAGTGGAGCATATAAAATATTCGTACGCACTTCTCGTGTTCTATTTTCTACACCAAACCTTGTTGTTTTGCCCCATGCATGGCATCCCTACACCTTTCCTACATGTTTCACTCCAGCCACAGTCCGCCGCAAACTCACTCGCATGGCCCACTGTCGCAAGTAAAATTTGTTATTAAATTCTTTATGTCCTATCAATTTGCTACTATTCGTTGTCTCCCATATCGTTCGTTAGTGGCCCCTACGGAACCTACGATTCATACAGGCATTGTCCTTCTACCCTATACTGCTTGCTTAAGGTACAAACAAATCAGGTGTTTCTATCCTTTCTCAGTAACCCAATTCTTATTGATTGAGACCTTGCAACCATGCAAATCATCTCAGCAGCCTGACACCCTTGTTAAGACTCTTGCAACACATGACCTTTACAAAACGCAAAATAAAATATATATAAAAACGCAAAAAAAACAAACGCAAAAAAACCCCGCAAAAAAAAAAAAAAACTTTTCCACCACGCAATTTCAGCCCCTCGGCAACCTGACACCTGTTGAGACCTTGCAACCATGCAAAATCGTCTCAGCAGCCTGACACCCTTGTTGAGACCCTTGCAAACGCAATATCGTCTCAGCAGCCCTATACTCATTGAGATCCTTGCAACCATGCAAAATCATCCCAGCAGCCTGACACCCTTGTTAAGACCCTTGCAACACATGACCTTTACAAAACGCTAAATAAAATAAAAAATATATATATAAACGCAAAAAATAAATAAATAAATAAATAAATAAATAAAAAAAACGCAAATATATAAAAATAAAAAAAACTTTGCCACCACGCAATCTCAGCCCCTCGGCAACCTGACACCTGTTGAGACCATTGCAACCATGCAAAATCGTCTCAGCAGTCTGACACCCTTGTTGAGACCCTTGCAAACGCAATATCGTCTCAGCAGCCCCACACTCATTGAGATACTTGCAACCACGCAAAATCATCCCAGCAGCCTGACACCCTTGTTAAGACCCTTGCAAAACATGACCTTTACAAAACGCAAAATAAAAAATATATATAAAAACGCAAAAAAAAAACGTTGCCACCACGCAATCTTAGCCCCCCGGCAACCTGACACCTGTTGAGACCGCTGCAACTACGCAAAATCGTCTCAGCAGCCTGACACCCTTGTTGAGACCCTTGCAAACGCAATACCGTCTCAGCAGCCCCACACTCATCGAGACCCTTGAAACCACACAAAATCATCTCAGCAGCCTGACACCCTTGTTAAGACCCTTGCAATACAAGGCCCTTACAAAAACGCAAAAAAAATATATATTTATATATATATAAAAAAAAACGCAAAAAAAAAAACCGTTGCCACCATGCAATCTCGGCCCAGCAACCTGACATCTGTTGAGACCATTGCAACCACGCAAAATCGTCTCAGCAGCCCTACATTCATCAAGGCCCTTGCAACCACGCAAAACCATCTCAGCAGCTTGACACCCTTGTTGAGACCCTTGCAAACGCAATACCATCTCAGCAGCCCAACATTCATCAAGGCCCTTGCAACCACGCAATACCGTCTCGGCAGCCTCACACCATTGTTGAGACCCTTGCAAACGCAATACCGTCTCAGCAGCCCCACATTCATCAAGGCCCTTGCAACCACGCAATACCGTTTTGGCAGCCTCACACCATTGTTGAGACCCTTGCAAACGCAATACCGTCTCAGCAGCCCCACACTCATCGAGAGCCTTGCAACCACACAATACCGTCTCGAGCAACCTCCCACTCATCAAAGACCTTTGTGACCACACAGTCTCGCCCCAGCAACATGGCATTCATTGAGACCCTTGCAGCCAGAAAAATGGGTGTTTTTCAGCCGCCCCTGATCTCTCCTCTATGTTATCTTATCAGTACGTCTACACAGGATCCCCAATCACTCCTCTATGTTATCTTATCAGTACATGTACACAGGATCATTTATAGTCATTTCTAGGCAGTTGAGTTCAGAAACCTTCTTGAAAAAAAAAAAATGGGTTCAGACGGATGTTCAAAGGCATTCGAAACGCCAATGCCTGTAACAGCTTGTAAACACAGCCAGACGTGGTAACTCATGTTTACCAGCGTTTCATTCACAGTCGTTTTAATAATAAAAAAAAAAAAAAAAAAGGGGGGAATATTGTCTCAGCAACTTGACACTCATTTGAGACCCTTGCAAAATGTCATCACAGCTACCTCAAACTCGTCTACACCTTTGCAACCACACAATCTCGTCTTAGCAACCTAATGCCTATTCAGACCTTTGCAGCTATACAAAGTCGTCTTAGCAAACTGACACTCATTTGACACCATTGCAAACGCAATATCGTCTCAGCAACCTGACACCCGTTCAGACCTGTGCAGCCATACATAGTCATCTCAGCAGCCCGACACTCACTTTAGACCATTGCAAACGCAACATCGTCTCAGCAACCCCTCACTTGTTGAGACCCGTGCAACCACACAAGGCCATCTCAAAACAAATCTCATAATCATCAAGACCTTTGCAACCACGCAATATCGTCTCAGCAAACCAGACTGAGACCCTTGCAACCACATAATATTGTCTGCAGCAGTATAAAACACTTTGCAGCACGCACCTACGTGCAAACCCTAATACAAACTAAACTTGCAAACACACCTCAGTGACAATCAGCCAAACAAACACACAGTGGCACCCAGTTGGCCATTCATCTTTAGTGGCACGCGGGCCACTCATCTTTTCCCTGTCTTTTTCCCTGCTGTTAGTTCAGGTTTCCAACCAGCACCAGCGAGTGCACGTTGGTCTGCGAGTGCACGTTGGTCTGCGAGTGCACGTTGGTCTGCGAGTGCACGTTGGTCAGCGAGTACACGTTGGTCAGCGAGTGCACGTTGGTCAGCGAGTGCATGTTGGTCAGCGAGTGCATATTGGTCAGCGAGTGCACGTTGGTCAGCGAGTGCACGTTGGTCAGCGAGTGCACGTTGGTCTGCGAGTAGCAGACTTAGCTATGTGGGACAACTTCCCCACCTGATTGAACAGCATTTCAATCTTCATCCCGGCAGTGTCAGCCGAGCCACCACAGGCTTTTGCCTTCATTTTTCGTCCGCCGCTGGTTCTCCAAACCTTGGCCCCCAGAAATTCTCTTAAATTTCTGCTTCACCCAGTCTTCATCACGCCTCGTGCTGTACCCCATTGTGGCAGCTGCCCAGGTCTGGGGCCACACTTGAACTGGACAGACAGTGTTCTATACCACAGACAATCAAGCCACAGCCGACTTCATCAATTAAGGTAGATCAAGCCTTTCCCCATCACGTCCTTCCTGTGCAGGCTCGCGCAGCTGTCACTTTGTCACCAGTTTAATATCTTCTGTAGACATGTTCCAGGCAAATGCAAAATCGCAGCTGATGCTCTGTCCCATTCCAACCTTACTTTGTTTTTCCAGCAAGAGCCTGGAGCTGACCCAATAACCATCCCTGTCCCACCCTGGTCATTGCTGACAATGGATTGAAGTAGAATCTCACCAACTCAACCCAGCTTATTAACCACTCCTTGGCACGCAACACACTGAAGGCCTATCGCACTGCTTGGAACACTAATTGCTAATTTTTGGCCACTTGCCTCGGAGCAGCAATAGGCAACGTTAGACACGTCCTAGCCTTCATATCGTATTGCCACACGCAGCTGACCCTTTCTCACAATACTATCACGCCATATCTAGATGAATGAATGAATGAATGAATGAAAACTTGTATAGCGCGGCACATGCGAACTGAATCGCCTCTGGGCGCTTGTTGTTCCTGTCTCCTTTGATATCAAAAGAGAAAAGTCTTGACCTTTTTCCTAAATGCTAGGTGGTTCTCCTCCAACCGAATGCTGGTTGGTAAAGCGTTCCATAGTCTTGGACCTTGGATCGCGAATCTTCTTTCTCCTTTGGACTTGAAGTTGGCTTTTGGAACCTGGAGTAGGTTCTGATTCGTGGATCGCAAAACGCGATTGGGATTATGCGTTTTTATTATTTCGCATAAATAAAGGGGGGCATTCCCATGGACACATCTATGCGTAAGACAGAGAGCTTTAAAAGTAATTCTGTCTTTGACTGGCAGCCAATGAAGGGATCTCAGTGAAGGTGAGATGGATTCCCAGGGTTTTTTCCCAGTCACAAGTCTGGCGGCCGTATTCTGAACGACTTGCAGACGAGCGATTTGGTACTTGGGGAGGCCGAGGTAAAGGGCATTTGCATAATCCAGCCTGGAGTTTACAATTGCTCCCACCACGACCGCTAAGTCTTCTTTAGGGATGAACGGAGTGAGTCTGCGTAGTAGGCGCAGTAGATGGTGAGATCCACTGACTACTGACCCTATTTGTGCGTCCATTGTCATAAAGGAGTCAAAAATGACCCCTAGGCTTTTGACTTTGGCGCTAGGGGTGATGAGCTTGCCCAGAATAGGCGGGGGGGTCCACGCTGTTGATGGTTGATTCCTGCGCTTGGCGTGAAACAGGAGAAGTTCTGTTTTCGCTCCATTGAGTTTAAGATGACTCTTTGTCATCCAGTCCTCTATCAAAGAGAGGCATGTCTCTAGATTGAGGTGGTGGTCCTGTCTGTTGCAGATGCGGAAATAGAGTTGTGTGTCGTCTGCGTATGAGTGATAGAGCAGTTTTTTGGCTGCTGATAATCTCAAAAAGAGGACGAAGATATATGTTAAACAGCACTGGTGACAGAGGCGATCCTTGAGGGACTCCGCATGTTACTGTGCGTTTTTCAGACATAAAAGGTCCTAACTTTACCGTTTGCGATCGGTTTTCCAGAAAAGAGGAGAACCAAGATAAATCGCCTTCTGCGACTCTGGCTACTTCAGCGAGCCGAGTCAGTAACAGTTTGTGGTCGACAGTGTCGAAAGCGGCACTTAGGTCCAACAGAACTAGAAGACAAGATTCTCCTTCGTCTGCGGCCTTGAGAACATCGTCCCATACTTTCAGCAATGCTGTTTCTGTCCCGTGTCCGGGACGGAAGCCTGATTGCAATGGGTCAAGTAGCTTGTAGGTATCCAGATGCTGTTGCAGCTGTTGTACCACTACTTTTTCCATTATTTTAGAGAGTACGTTGAGGCTTGTTATGGGACGGCGGTGGAGTGGGTCCTTGGGGTCCAGGGAGGGGTTCTTCATGATGGGTAGGATTATACCCTCTTTCAACTGTGAGGGCACTATGCCCTCCAAGAAAGACTGGTTGATAAACTGCGTGATGGGAGGAGCCAAGATGTCGGCGCATTCCTTCAGCAGTTTTGTGGGGATAATGTCATTTGGCGCTGTGCCATTACGCAGAGCACAAATGACATTCTTAGTGATCTCGATGGAGATGGGTTCAAGGGTAAACTTACCTGATATAGGAGAATTACTATGGGTGCTGTGTGGGAGGCTGCAGGGGGGGCTGAGGGGGAATTGTTTTGCTGAATGCTTTCACGGATTGCCTCGATTTTAGTAACGAAATAATCCGATAGTTCATTGCAAAATTCTTGAGTGTCCGAACTGGGGGCTTCAATGCAACTTGGTTTCATGGTCTGGGTGACCATCTTGAAGAGTTCGCGGGGGCGGTTTAGGGCGCCGTTGATAGCCTCCGAAAAATACTTTTTCTTGGCTTGGAAAATTCCTTTGTGGTATTTTCTTGTCGTCGCCTTGTAGATGGATCGGTTTAGCTCTGAAGAACATCTTTTCCAGGCAGATTCTGCCCTTCTGCGTTCTTGCTTCAGTAACGACAGCTGGTTGTTGAACCAGCTGCGGTTGTTTTTCCGAATGCGGGTTCTTCGTTTCGGCGCTACCAAGTCGGCTGACTGTAGCATGGCCGAGTTTATGGCTTCCAATGTTTCAACGGCCGTTTGATGCGGCTGAGTTGTTTCTATTTTTTTTCTTAACGTCGTTTTGAAGAGTTCCGAATGGAGCTTCTTCTGACATCTAGTCCAGTGTGTTGTCACTGGATTTGATGTTTTTGTTGCAGGGGGGATGATGGAAATACTGAAAATAATTGCATGGTGGTCTGTCCATGGCAGTTTTTCATTTTCCCAGATTTTTATTTCCAGAGCTTGTCTGAAAATAAGATCAAGTGTGTGACCTGAAGCATGTGTGGGCCCACATACTAGTTGCTGCAATCCTAATCCTTCCAGGTGGTCAATACAGGCGTCGGCAATGGGTCCTGTAAGGAGTTGGCCCAGAGATTGAAATCCCCGAGCAGCAAAAGATGTTTGCTGTTGAGGGTATAAGTGGAGAAGAAATCCGTCCATGATGATAGCAGCTGCGATTTTGGGCCGGGCGGCCTATAGCAGAGCAGAATGTGGACGGTCTCCTTTGAACTTGCTTGCAGTTGCAGAGTAAGGGTTTCCATGAATGGAAGAGGATTTTGGCGGACTGGTTTGGTGATCGTAAGATGAGTCTTGTGGATCACCGCCAGGCCGCCTCCTCTTTGCCCTATTCTGTTTTCCGTTATGATACGGTAATTTTCTGGCACCAGTTCTCCTAGAATGGTGTTACAGTCGGCTGTGAGCCAGCTCTCTGTAATAAAGAGACAGTCTAGATCCTTTTGTTGAATGAAGTCGCGAATTTCTAGTCGGTGTTTTACTGCCGATCTTGTGTTAATCAGAGCACATGATATGTGCCTGCGCTGGGGTAAATGGCTGAAATGTCTGACCGTTGATCTGAGATCGATTCTCAATAGTCGCTCAGTTCTTAGGGCCTTTTTGGTGATGGCTGGCAGTATTGCGGCGCATTGCCTCAAACTCCAAATGGTGTCGGCAGAATATTGCCGACCTGCCATGATTGCCAATGCACCGGGGGGGGGGGTTCAGGGGCCCAAATGGGGAGAGGAATTAGCTCATTCCTCTCCCTAGCTTGGTCCAGAGGAAGGCAAAAAAACCCTAGCGGCGCTAGGCCAATATGCTCCGATAGGGAAAAAAATTCCTTCCTGACCCCTGCAAGAGGCGATCGGGTGACCCCTGGATCAAGCTTATGTTCGTTGGAGAGACTAGGGGGGGGCTGGGGATGAGAGGTGAGTGTGTTCCTGGTACAGAAGGATGGTTGCCTGAACAGGCAGTGGGATGCAGACCAGGGCTGACAGGTGGGGTACTTCTGTAATGCTGGGGGGGCTGAGAGGGTGACAATAAGGCAGGGTACAGGCTGTCATGTGGTGAGGGGGGGGTTTCCTAGAGGCTGGGTGAGGATTGTAGGGCGAGAGGAGCGGCGCGCCTGTTAGGCCGCAAGTGAAGCCGCGGTCTTTCCTAGATCGCGGCCCCGCGATTCGATGCCGTCTGGCGCGGGTCTCCAGAAAAATCCTGAAATGACGGAAATATCTTGGGGGGGTGACAAAAAAGGGCCCTAATGATGATGGGGGTATGAAAAAGCCGGGGACCGCGCGAATATAGCCGGAGAAGGAGCAGGAGAGATCCGAGTTGCTGAGGCTTATCCTGAAAAGGACGGCCGTCAGCAGCTTACCTGCAGGAGAGCCAGGGAGCCCGGAGGCTGATCTGTGTGAAAGGGAGGTCAGATTGGGGTACAGGTGAGGTCCAAGAGCAGGAGCTGGGGCTGGTTAGCAGGCTGAGAGAGACACTACCTAACTGCCTCCTATGCCTGCCTGGAGCTATGGCACACACGTTCCTACTCCTAGGAACGTGCGCCGCTGGGAGCTCCTGTAGCTAGTCCACCTGCCTCGCTGCCTCACTGTGATGTGAAGGGGACTGCACTGTCCCTGCAGGACCTCAGTAAACTGTCAGTATTCTCGAGCCCATGCAGTCAAGTCCCTTCTACAGAGCATACAGAAGCACCAACCTGTAGTCAGTGGCGAGCGCCTACCTTTCAAGAGTGCCCTCTTTAGGGACATGTCTGAAATCCTTACTCGTTCCCCATTTAGGGCCTCACCCAGCATAGTCATCCAAGCAGCCATCTACCAGGCCTTCTACGGTTCCCTACAACCTAGTGAATTTACAGTCAGTGGCTCCAGCAGTCAGACACTGCTCCAACGCCACCCGACTCGCTTTCGAACCCCTACACTCTCAGTCTGCAAACGCAACAAACCAGCCCCGGGGGTTGACATCAAGACTAACAATTGCTGACGCCCAGTGACGGTGCTCGACCGACTACTGCTCCATCTACCCAGCCAATCTGATGGTAGCTTGTTGCTACCCTTTCTAAACCCTGAGTGGCAGACAGTTGTCAAGCATGTCAGAATCCTAAGCAACTTGGGCTTCAAATCCCAGTCGGTTCTCTGGACATTCTTTCCGAATTAGAGCAGCCTCAACTGCCTCCCAACAGGGAGTACCAGACCACGTAATCGAGATACCAGGCTGCTGGGAAGTCTCCTTGTTTTGCCACATACATCCCAAATCCTCAAGAAGGAATGGCACAAGCCTTTACCAAGCTGGCTCAATAAATACAATAAATCAATATAAGCTATTTCCCTATCTGAGTCTTTTGCCCCCTTTTCTTGGCATACTGACCAGACCACCAAGGCACACTTCAGGTCTATTTATGTTGTAAGTCTTGTTGCGTGTTTATGTGATCCACATCACTCTCGGTCAGAGGGCCACGACCATAAATAAGAAGGCCAGTATGGTGGCCTGAGTTTATGGGAGGAGCCCGGAGGGTATTTAAGCAGCCCACTCACACATGCTCTTTGTCGGTTCAGTGTGCAGTACTACACGTCACTGGGCCGACTCTTCCCAGCTCACCTCATGTCCAAGAGTCTGCGCATTCAATCGCATTCGACACCCTCCCGCCCTTCCCTTTTTCAGGGCACTTCTCAGCATATCCTTCTTCAACAACTACCCATTACTTACTTTGGGTATGCCCCCTTTTCTTGGCATACTGACCAGACCACCAAGGCACACTTCAGGTCTATTTATGTTGTAAGTCTTGTTGCGTGTTTATGTGATCCACATCTCTCTCGGTCAGAGGGCCACGACCACAAATATATATATAGTATAAGAGGAAATAGTATAAAATGTTTTTGGTTATTAGGAAGTTAGATCTGTTGATGTTGATGTTGATGTTGATGTGTTAGATGTGAAGTTAGATGTGTTGAAAAACCTACCAATCTCAATAAGAAAGGAAACATTGAAAAAAAAAAAAAATGTATTAAAAGAAAATAAATCAAATGGAATTCTGCAAACGCTTCTGAATCTCCATCATCCCCGCATACTTCTTCATATGCTGTTGCTCCAGCTGAATATTCTGTTGGTCCAGATACCGCATTTTCCGCAGATTTACACGAATTCTATCTTGGATCCTCTGCATTTCGCTCTGTTTCACCAAAAACTCTTTCATAGCTGTTAGGATATAAGAAATTTTTTTTTTGATTTCAAAGACCGTTACCAAATACATAAAATATTTATGTTGCCTTTTAAACAATCATTATCATGTATACACAATTGTTATGTGTCTAGCACACAGAATTATTAGGCAAATTAGTATTTTGACCACATCATCCTCTTTATGCATGTTGTCTTACTCCAAGCTGTATAGGCTCTAAAGCCTACTACCAATTAAGCATATTAGGTGATGTACATCTCTGTAATGAGAAGGTGTGTGGTCTAATGACATCAACACCCTATATCAGGTGTGCATAATTATTAGTCAACTTCCTTTCCTTTGGCAAAATGGTTCAAAAGAAGGACTTGACAGGCTCAGAAAAGTCAAAAATAGTGAGATATCTTGCAGAGGGATGCAGCACTCTTAAAATTGCAAAGCTTCTGAAGCGTGATCATTGAACAATCAAGCGTTTCAGTCAAAACAGTCAACAGGGTCGCAAGAAGCGTGTGGAAAAACCAAGGCGCAAAATAACTGGCCATGAACTGAGAAAAGTCAAGCGTGCAGCTGCCAAGATGCCACTTGCCACCAGTTTGGCCATATTTCAGAGCTGCAACATCACTGGAGTGCCCAAAAGCACAAGGTGTGCAATACTCAGAGACATGGCCAAGGTAAGAAAGGCTGAAAGACGACCACCACTGAACAAGACACACAAGCTGAAACGTCAAGACTGGGCCAAGAAATATCTCAAGAATGATTTTTCTAAGGTTTTATGGACTGATGAAATGAGAGTGAGTCTTGATGGGCCAGATGGATGGGCCCGTGACTGGATTGGTAAAGGGCAGAGATCTCCAGTCCGACTCAGACGCCAGCAAGGTGGAGGTGGAGTACTGGTTTGGGCTGGTATCATCAAAGATGAGCTTGTGGGGCCTTTTCGGGTTGAGGATGGAGTCAAGCTTAACTCCCAGTCCTACTGCCAGTTTCTGGAAGACACCTTCTTCAAACAGTGGTACAGGAAGAAGTCTACATCCTTCAAGAAAAACATGATTTTCATGCAGGACAATGCTCCATCACACGCGTCCAAGTACTCCACAGCGCGGCTGGCAAGAAAGGGTATAAAAGAAGAAAAACAAATGACATGGCCTCCTTGTTCACCTGATCTGAACCCCATTGAGAACCTGTGGTCCATCATCAAATGTGAGATTTACAAGGAGGGAAAACAGTACACCTCTCTGAACAGTGTCTGGGAGGCTGTGGTTGCTGCTGCACGCAATGTTGATGGTGAACAGATCAAAACACTGACAGAATCCATGGATGGCAGGCTTTTGAGTGTCCTTGCAAAGAAAGGTGGCTATATTGGTCACTGATTTGTTTTTGTTTTGTTTTTGAATGTCAGAAATGTATATTTGTGAATGTTGAGATGTTATATTGGTTTCACTGGTAAAAATTAATAATTCAAATGGGTATATATATATTTTTTTGTTGTTAAGTTGCCTAATAATTATGCACAGTAATAGTAGTCACCTGCACACACAGATATCCCCCTAAAATAGCTAAAACTAAAAACAAACTAAAAACTACTTCCAAAAATATTCAGCTTTGATATTAATGAGTTTTTTGGGTTCATTGAGAACATGGTTGTTGTTCAATAATAAAATGAATCCTCAAAAATACAACTTGCCTAATAATTCTGCACTACCTGTATACTTCTATCATAAATACCATATTATTGTTCTGAAATCTGACGGGTGCGCTTTAAATGCTGTCCATTTTTATATCTACATCTTATTGTTGAAATGTTATTAATCTTTGTGCAAATATTTACCCTCCTGACTGAGGCTCATAGGAACGGTCTCTTCCTCCTGCACGTCTTCTCCTACAGCCGATACTCCAGCAGAAGTTTGGGGGGGGGGTGCAGCTCCTCATCTTGCTCCTCAACATGAGCTGGGGATGGCGAGTGGGAGGGCCCTGGCTGCTCCTCCTCAGCCCTCTCCTCCTCTTCCGCATCCTCCTCTTCATCCTCCTCCTCTACGGCCTGTCGCCTTGTGCTTTTGTGGCGCACAGCTGGTAGAGGAGCTCCTATAATAACACAATGTTCATATATGTAAAAATGTTTTCTAATGACGTATGCAAATTCTGTGTACTCTGCTGTATTGTATATGAATACAAATTAATTTATATAGACAGTTAACCAATGGGACAATCTTATATTAAAGGGTCTTGTGGGCACTACAGGGGACTCAGCGTGAGCTGGGCTGCCACCATGGTAAAATGAGCTGTTTTTGTCTCCTTTGTTTTGTTCAGACGATCTCATGTTAAAAAAAGGGCCTGATGGAGCACACGGGATTACTATGACAACCCCACGCCAAACACAGGAATTTAGTGGGAATCTATATATATATAAAACTCAACGTGTGTGTGTATGTATGTATGTGTGTATGTATGTATGTACCAGCATCACCTCCAAACGGCTAAAGATATTTACATGAAACTTGGCACACAGGTTACTTATATGTCAGCCACAAACATAGGATAGGTGGTTTAACCCTTGCCCACCCCCATTTGCCATGGTCTGGGTTTTTCTTTAAAGTCCCATTCAGCTCTATGGGAAATACATGTTACTTCATAACAGCTGTAGATATTTCGATAACACTTGGTCACATGTTACTTATACGTCCACTTAAAGTATAGGATCGTTAATTTATCCCTTAACTACCCCCATTTGTGAGGGTCGGGGTTTTTGTTTAAAGTCCCATGCAAAGCAATGGGAAAAGTATGTTCCCACATAACTTCTGTGTTCCTGTCTGCTGTCCCATGTCTTTTTTCAACAGTACTATGAATACCTTGGCTGGTGGTGATATGTTACCACAACATGGCGTCTGGGTTAACAACATCTGCCCTTACATTAATTACATATGACCTTACATAACTGTCACCAAAGGAGCTGCGGTGGCTCAACGCGATTGGCACTGCGCTGACAAGCCATTCACCTCTGCAGCTAGGGGTTTGGATCCCGCTCTCGGCTACATGTGAATTGAGTTTGGTGGTCTCAGCCCGGCTCCCGGTGGGTGTGCTATGCGAGGTAAGCCTGCGCTTAGTACGCCCACCCCCCTCCCACAAAAACCACCACACTTACACACGCACTCGAAATTGGGTTAACATGCACGCACTCTGACCACGCGGTCTCTAAAAAGAGAGGCGAAGGACTAACGGGGCTGGTTGAGCGGGCAAATCCTCTCACTCCCTTATAGGGACGTCCCTCTGCCCCGTTGGGCTTCAAAGCGGAGCAGGTAGGACGGGCTGTGTGGGAGGACCCCCTCACACCCGCCATTGCCACCCTGGGCATGGAGAAAGGTGGCAGATTGCCTCTGGGGGAGGCCTGCCTACTCCCAACTCCTGCAGTCCGGCTCCTCTCTCAAATACACGCACAAAATACACTTTAGAAAAAAAAAAATACATAACTGTCACCAATAACTTACCTGGATGATATTCATCCCGTATACGTTTGACCTGATCCATGTGGCGCCTCTTCAGGTCCGACCATTTTTTTAATATGGCCATGTGGTCGTGTGTGCAGCCCTGTTGGTCGCGTAAGTCCTGCATTAGGGAGCTGATCACTTTTTTTTTTCCTCCTGCCTCCGCAGCTGATCGTAGCCCTTTTGCAGGAACCTCTGCAAGATGAAGAACAAAGTATATTATAATACTTTTGTTTAAACCCTTATGGATATTTGACGGAAATCTATGGTATTCAACAATTGGAAGCATTCTCGCCTTATTAATCAATGACAGGGGTAACATGACAGATTTTATATCTTGCCATTTTGCTCGCCACCTAATTATGTATATATGAGTAACAACACAGGATACACGTATAGGGGAGAAATGCGTTGCTATTCATCTGACCGCTATAATTATTTTTGGACACTTATAATGGGCCTGTACAATAGATTTTTTTTTTTCATCCCTATCTTTATATAGGAACAATAATATGTTTGTTTCTTTTGACTTTTTGATGAATTAATTTTGAATAAACAATGGAGTTGATGTTATTTAAAAACTACAACTACCAGCATGCTCTGATACACCATGTAGCTCACCGTCACCAGCTGTACAACAATTATACTTTAACTACCAGCATGCCTGGACAGTTAATGGCTGTCCGGTAATACTGGGGAGTTGTTTTGCAACAGCTGTAGGCTCCGTTTAGGAAACAGTGCTGTACTATTTTTTTATTTTTTATTGTGGAGGGGAGGGTGGCTATGTAGGGGTATGTGTATATGTTTTGTTTTTTAATTTATATTTAGTGTGGTGTAGTGTTTTTAAGGTACAGTCAGAGGGGCGTGGGGTTCACAGTAGTTTCTCGCTGAGGGTTTGAGCTGCAGCGCCAAATTTGCTTCAGCTAGAAGCACACTGTAAGCCCCAGCCCATGTGAATGTACCCTGTACATTCACATTGGGGGAGAGGGGGGGGGGGGTTATTGCAGCCATTTGCATGCAGTGAGTTGTAGTTTTGCAACAGCTGGAGGCAGAATGGTTGCAAAACACTGCGAGTTTGTTACCTAACTCAGGGTTTCAAGACCAGTCCACCTCCAGCTGTTGCAAAACTACTACTCCCATCAGCCATGGTCTGTCAGTGCATGGTAAGAATTTTACTTTTGCTGCATCTAGGGTGCCACAGTTTAGAGACCCGTTTATAGTGGTCTGAAAAATGTGGGCCTGCAGAACTTGCAAAACTAGAAGTGCCAGCATGCCCAGGCATGCTGGAAGTTGTAGTTCTGCAACATTTAAAGGGCAATATGTATTCGAACGTCCTTGGGCCTTAAGGACCCTGAAGTCAGGACGTTCGCATACGTCCTATGTCCACAACATGTTAAATTAATTATGCTAAATAGCAAGGAAAGTGCCTAAATACACATTTACCAACCAGGGTGTCTGCAGCTGTGCAGGCATGCTGGGAGTTGTAGTTTTGCAACAGCAGGAGACACAATGTTTGGGAAATACTAATATCTGATCTTATATACTAACTTTTAAACTAGTCTAAAATGCAGTTGAAGATAATGAAATAACAGTGGTGAAAATACTTACACTAATCAGCATCTTTTCCTCACTGGGTATAAAATTGCTTCCAACCATTTTCACTTCCAAGGACTGGGCAGCACAAAATTGCGATGCGAAAATCAACTGGCAACTGGCACGGATCCAGGAAATGGTCGCGTGTTGGTCGTGTGTTGTTCGCGCGTTTGCGCATGCGCGAACGAGAATTTCGCAATAAATTTCGCAATCGCATTAGCGAAATTTCGCAATGTTGTTTTTTCACTAAAATATCACGAATATTCGATTTTAGCGAATATTTCTCGAATATTCTACTATATATTCGTGATATATCGCGAAATCGAATATGGCGTATTCCGCTCAACACTAGTGATAAGGCATCCGCCCTGACATTCTTGGAACCGGGTAAATAGGAGACCACATAATTAAAACGTGACAGGAACAGAGCCCATCTGGCCTGACGGGGTGTCAATCTTTTGGCCTCCGAAAGGTAAGTCAGATTCTTGTGGTCCGTCAGGATGAGAACCGGAACCACCGAACCCTCGAGCAAGTGCCTCCACTCCTTGAGACCCTGCACGATGGTCAACAACTCTATGGGCCAGATTCAGGAACAGTTAGGCTGGCGGATCCAGTGATCCGCCAGCCTAACTGTCACTTTGAGCCGGCGTTTTTGTTTTCTGTAACCAGAAAACAAGAAACGCCGGGTTGAAGCTCCGATGCGATCAGCGTAACTGAGTTTCGCCATTGCATCGTTACTTCAACTTAAAAATGGCGTTCCCGCCGATTTCCGCTCAAAAAATATGTTAATGAGCGGAAATCGGCAATTCACGAGCGAATTCCGGCGCGACGCAATGACGGTACGACGTTTCCGGAAGCGATACGCGGCGCGAAGATATACCTACATGGGGTTGGAGTATCCTATGTTAGGTATAGACGTCGTCATCGCGTCGGTAAAAAAAAAAATCACGTCGCTTGCGTAAAAAGATCATGAATGGGAATGTGACGTCATTGACGTTCATTCACAGAATTTGGAGCATGCGCACGGGGATGCTTTGACACTCGACGCATGCGCAGTACGTTCGCGGCGGGATCGCGCTTAGTTTAAATACTACACGCCCCGTACCCGCCCAATTTGAATTCCGCCGGCTCATTTTCGTTAAGCTGCCGCAACTTTAGGAGCAAGTGCTTCGTGAATGACAGCACTTGCTGCTAAAAATTCGGCAGAGTAACGTAAATGAGAAGCGTTACTCTGGAGCAAAGATGCTCCCATCTACCTGAATCTGGCCCTATGTCACCAATCTGGTAGTTGCACTTTGCGGGAGACAGTTTCCTGGAGTAAAACCCACAAGGAAGCAGAGGACCCTCTGGTGTCTGACACTGAGACAGAAGGGCGCCTACTCCGGTCTCAGGCGCGTCCACCTCGAGAACAAAGGGCAACCCAGGATTGGGATGAGACAGTATCAGAGCCGACACAAAGGCAGATTTTAGAGCCTCAAAAGCCAGGATGGCCTCGGCCAGCCAGACATGGGGATTACTGCCCTTCCTGGTCAAATCCGTGAGAGGCTTGGCCAGCGTGGAGAAGTCCCTGATGAACTTCCGATAATAATTGAAGAAGCGCAAAAAGCGCTGCAGGGAACGAAGACCACTGGTCTGGGGCCACTGTAAGACTGCCGAAACCTTCTCAGGGTCCATGGAGAACCCCTCCGCGGAAATGATGTAACCTAAGAAGGTTACCTGAGACCGGTGAAATTCGCATTTCTCAAGCTTACCGAAAAGCTTGTTCTCTCGTAACCGTTGCAACACCCGCTTAACGTCCTGAATTTGGGCCTTCGTGGATTCAGAGTATACCAAGATATCATCCAAATAGACCACCACACACTGCTGCAACAGGTCACCGAAAACATCGTTGATAAATTCCTGAAAGACTGCGGGCGCATTGCACAACCCAAAAGGCATAACCAGGGGTTTTATAATGACCGGTCCTGGTGTTGAACGTGGTCTTCCACTCGTCACCCGCCTTGATCCTTACAAGGTTATATGCAGCCCTCAGGTCGAGTTTGGTAAAGACCGTGGCCCCCTTGAGGCGATGGAACAACTCGGAAATCAACGGAATCGGGTATGCATTCTTAATCGTGATGCGAATTAGGCGCCTATAGTCGATGCAAGGCCTCAATTCTGCGCCCTTCTTTTTAACAAAGATAAATCCAGCCCCTGCCGGGGAAGAGGATTTGCGAATGTGCCCCCAGGAAAGTGCCTCCTTCACATACTCCTCCATGGCCTCATTCTACGCAACCGACAATGGATAGACCCTGCCACAAGGAGGAATGGCACCAGGTTGTAAATCTATGGCACAATCGTATGGGCGGTGCGGAGGTAGGAACCCAGCGCGCAACTTATCGAATACATCCCGTTACCCCTCGTATTCAGAAAGGCAACACAGAGTCCGAGGAGGTACACAACAACTTGACAGGCCCATGGATGCAACTATCCCCACACTGTTGGGACCACGAGAGGATCTCGGCCGATCTCCAATCAACAGTCGGATTATGCTTCTGGAGCCAGGGGTACCCCAAGACCACCAGGTAGTGTGGAGACGAGATGACCTGAAGGCAGGCTGACTCCATGTGAACGGCCCCAACGGCTATCTCCACTGGAAGGGTCTCATGAGTCACCTGCGACGGCAGGAGGGGTCTGCCGTCTATCGCCTCGAGAACCAGCGGAGAAACTCGAGCCCGCGGAGGAATGGAGTTTGCGGTAGCAAACTTACAATCGATGAAAAATCCACCAGCACCAGAGTCCATCAACGCCTAGGTCGACACCGAGCCCCCGACCCAGGAGAGAACAACGGTGATCAGTGGTTTATCAGCACGGGAAACCGGGGACGAAGAGACTCCACCCAAGATCTGCCCCCGACAGGATCTCAGGTGCGAGCATCTCCCGGAACGGTTCGGACATGACAACCGAAAATGCCCACTGAGACCACAGTACATGCATCGGCCCTCGCATCTCCGGGATGCCCTCTCCCCCTCAGACAGGCGAGCAAACCCCAGCAGCATGGGCTAACCCCCAGGCAAGTCAGCCTCAGGAGGTGTGGGAGGAGAGGCAGGCACGGGTGGGACAGCAAACGTAGGCGCCAATCTGTTAGGAGGCCTCCGCAGGCTCTACTTAAAGGAAGGTCTCTCCCTGAGTCTGGTGTCAATTAATATCAGGAAAGAAATGAGAGCCCCGAGCTACACAGGTAGGTCTTTAGCCGCAATCTCATCTTTTAAGGCATCTGAGAGACCATGGGAGAAAGCAGCGACCAGAGCCTCATTATTCCAGCCCACCTCTGCTGCCAGGGTACGAAACTCAATGGCGTATTCGGCTACCGATCGTGAACCCTGTCTGACGGACATAAGGAGCTTCGCAGCAGAGGCGGAGCGAGCCGGTACATCGAACACCTTCCGAAGAGAAGCAACAAAACCGGAAAACTCGGCAACCACCGGATTGTTGTTCTCCCATAAGGTACTTGCCCAGGCCAAGGCCTTGTCCGAGAGCAGCGAGATCAGGAAGCCCACCTTCGATCTCTCAGTGGGAAAGGCATGTGGCAGCAACTCGAAATAAATGCCCACTTGGTTAAGGAAACTTCGGCACTGGGTTGGCTCACCCCCTAAGCGAGGCGGAAGGGGGGCAGAACCGGTCATACCCCAAGACCCTGCAGGCGCAATAACGGGTGTCCGGGTAGACTCTGGCGCAACAACCGGAGCGGCAGTAGGATCGATCCCAGGAGCGACAACCGGCCTATCAGCAACAGGAGCGAGATGAGCCGTGTGTGCAAGCAGGGTTTGCAAAACCTGATCGAACTGACCCAGCAGGCGATCCTGCTGATCAAGTCTGGCAACCAGCATGGGTAGTAAGGGTGGCTCTGTACCGTCAAGATTCATGGCTTGGGCCTAATGTCATGAAAGCATGAATCAGACATACAACAACATATAAATGTATAAGAAGGCTTTTATTGAAAACCAAACAGCAAGGTAAAAGTCCAAACGGATGATCAAACAGCCAGCAGAGTCTTCAACCGGAGCCAGGATCGATAGCCAGGAATGGGAGTCAGCCAATCCGGAGTCTGTAGCCAGAGAGATGGTGAAAGAAAGCCGGGGATCAGGAGCCAGAAGGATAGTCCGTAGGAGCCGGGTCGGTAACCAAGAACAAGCAGCACGATCACAGAAGGGTGTCAGACAAGAGGCCCAAGCAAGGAAATGCTGCAGCTGCCGTCATATATATGCTGAGCATCCAGCTCCTCCCAGTGGGAAGGAGGAGCCGCAGGGTGTGGTAGGTTATAAGAACCCCATGAAGCAAGATGACTGCCAGCACATGTCAGAGATAAAAAGCCAGCAAGGAGGTAAGACCATGACAGCCAGCTGCCGAAAAAAAAGGACGAGCGTGTCGTATGGCCACGTGCTGATGAGGATGCACCGTGTCCCACTGCCACTGTTGCCTCTAGACACAGAGCCTGCTTGCCCTCTGTAATGGTCACCACCGTTTACGACCTTCCATCCACCCACGACAGCTTATACGACACTCCACAATACAGCAGACACAATCCGTATCAATTCCCCAGAAAATGAGACTGACAGCTCTATCTTCTGGTTTCAAAATCAATAAATTCTTTAATGGTTTAATGGTTTCTTCTCAGCTTTTTATGCAGTTACAAGCATGTGACAGTAATCAAAGGGACAATGAAGTCTCCACCCCCCTATTCATAATTAGTATCCAGACATTTCGGTACTGGGCTATAATTAATATGATCTAATTACTACACCTGAGCAGCCACATTCCTTTATCAATAGAATTCAAACAAAATACCATCACACATCAATCCACATCTTTAGACAGCCGGCCTGTCTCCGACAGAAAGGTAGTCACACCTGGGCATCAATAGGCTTTAAACCGTGTTATCACACAATGAAATGTCTTTCAGGAGCCAGCCTCACTTAGCATTTCAACAGCCTGTTACACAGAGGAATGAGTCACTGTCTTGTTGACCTGGTCAGGTCAACATAAACCACTTGTAATATTCCAGTATATCCTGCAAACATGAATTATGATTTATTAGCCACCCTATGCCCAAAAGGGGCACAGGGTGAACTTAGACCCAAGAGTCCATAGGGCAACAGGAGTATCCCCCATCCCTCAAAATTCTCTGGGTGTCACAGGTCACACCGTTACACCCTCTTTTATCGGCTTGTGACTCTCTGCCTCCCCTCGTTGTCCTTCCAGACATACTAATGGCCTGCAGGGAGATGTAGCTGCACAAATACTGACAATATCTGCTGATCCCTGCCTGTGGTATTAATATGAGCAGACCTCTGCCTGTAGGAATTAATATGAGAACACCAGCTTTACGTAGCTTTAGGTGCACACTGTGCAGAGGACACAGACAGTACACACACCACGTAGCTTTAGGTGCACACTGTACAGAGGACACAGACAGTACACCACATGAAAGTACTTGCAGAATGATGCCCTGCCTGTGGTATTAATATGAGCAGATCCCTGCCTCTAGGAATAAATATGAGAAACATCAGCTTTATGTAGCTTTAGGTGCACAGTGTACAGAGGACACAGACAATACACCACGTGAAAGTACTTTCAGAATGATCCCCTGCCTATGGTATTAATATGAGCAGATCCCTGCCTCTAATATGAGAAACACCAGCTTTACGTAGCTTTAGGTGCACACTGTGCAGAGGACACAGACAGTACACAACGTGAAAGTACTTGAAGAATGATCCCCTGCCTGTGGTATTAATATGAGCAGATCCCTGCCTCTAGGAATAAATATGAGGAACACCAGCTTTACGTAGCTTTAGGTGCACACTGTACAGAGGACACAGACAGTACACCACATGAAAGTACTTGCAGAATGATGCCCTGCCTGTGGTATTAATATGAGCAGATCCCTGTCTCTAGGAATACATATGAAAAACACCAGTTTTACATAGCCTTAGGTGCACAGTGTACAGAGGACACAGACAGTACACCACGTGAAAGTACTTGCAGAATGATCCCCTGCCTGTGGTATTAATATGAGCAGATCCCTGCCTCTAATATGAGAAACACCAGCTTTACCTAGCTTTAGGTTCACACTGTGCTGAGGACACAAACAGTACACCACGTGGAAGTACTTGCATAACGATCCCCTGCCTGTGGCATTAATATGAGCAGATCTCTGCCTCTAGGAATAAATATGAAAAACACCAGCTTTACGTAGCTTTAGGTGCACACTGTACAGAGGACACAGACAGTACAGCACATGGAAGTACTTGCAGAATGATCCCCTGCCTGTGGTATTAATATGAGCAGATCCCTGCCTCTAGGAATAAATATGAGAAACACCAGCTTTACGTAGTTTTAGGTGCACACTGTGCAGAGGACACAGACAGTACACCACTTGAAAATACTGCAGCTAGCACAATCACCTGCCTGCCTGTCAGTATATTAGGAAGAGCGGATCTAGCAAAACTCAATACAGTGTATAAATATATATACAACACCTGGGATGCATATATATCCTCTACACACTGTGGGGCAGATTCTCAAAGAACTTACACTGGTGTATATGTAGATGCGCGGCGTAAATGCAAATATGCGCCGTTGTATCTATGCGCCGTAGCCACAGAACCAGATAAGCCAGAAAAAAGGCCTTTCCCGCCCGTACTAACTTTTCTAAGCTTGCGCAGCGCAAGCGCATATTTACGCTGGTGGCATCTTACGCTCCCATTGAATTTGTATTCAAATATGCAAATGAGGGAGATGCGCTGATTCCCGAACCTACGCGTGTTCGGCGCAGGCTACACACGGTGTGCGTAAGACGAATGGCTGGCCTAAAGTTACCCCTCATAAAGCAGGGGTAGCTTTGCACCAGACGTGTGCATGTCAGCTGGAGAGCAACTACAGCAGCACCATTCCCGATGAGCTGAGCAACCACACTTATAGGACAACACATTTGTATGCTAACATGCCAGGGGCAGGCATGGTCTTAGCACTACTAGTGTGTGCAGAGGAAGAGGCGCGTAGAAGGAGGAGGAGGGCATGTGAGAGGGCACGGCAGAGGATATACCGAACGCGCATTAGCCTCTTTGGCATGGTTGATTTGGATGTGTATCGCCTCTTCAGATTCAGCCCTGCTGCCATCCTGGAAATTACCACAGCCCTGCAAGACACACCGCTCACATGCACTGCAGCCACTGGTCATGGTACTGGCAACACTCCGTTTCCTTGCCAGTGGATCTTTTCAACGTACAAGTGGAGTTGTGGCTGGGATGTCACAAACCAGCATGAGCAGATGTGTGCACCAGGTTGTCCCCGCAATCCACAGATGCAAATCATCAGACCCACCACTGAGCATCTGCGGCAGAAGGCAATGCGGGATTTCCGCCTAATTGACGGATTGCCACGCACCATCGAGGCCATTGATTGCACACATGTGGCACTACAGCCCCCTGTGCCACAGAGCACATATATCGCAATCGCAAGCACTGGCATTCCATCAACGTACAGGTGATAGCCGATGCCAAATACCTCATATGGCACGTCCGTGTCAAACACCCCGGGTCCAGCCATGACAGCTACATATACCGTCAAAGCCCCATCCCAACAGAATTCGAACAGAATGTGTACAAGGACAGCTGGCTGGTTGGTGAGTGACATGGGTGTCAGGCATGACTGTCCGACCCCATGATGCATACATCACGAGTGGCACACGCATGGTTTACATCCTCCTGTCTTGTCCGTTCCAGGTGACGCGGCATATGCACTTGGGCCCCATCTCATGACTCCTTTCCAGGATCCCCAAACCAGAGGAGAGAGAAGGTACAATGAAGCACACATACGTACCCGTGCAGTGGTGGAACGCACATTTTGCCTCCTGAAGTCCCGTTTCCGATGCCTGGATAAGTCCGGGGGGGCCTCTTGTATTCCCCCAACTTTGTGTGTCATATCATCGTTGCATGTTGCATGCTGCACAACTACTCCATTAGAAAGGGCCTGCAGATTGACATATGTGATGACCTGACCCCCCAACCACACAGTACCCCCTGCCTGAGGCTACCTCGTCTGCTGATGGTACAGCAGTCAGAAGGTGCCGCGTGGAACAAATCTTTGAACGTTAAACACACACATTCATCATGGCACAAGGAGAATGCACGCATGCACACCACTGTAGTCCCTAGCTCACACACACCACATCCTCATCACATTGGATTAGCACAAGCTCACCATGCAGGACTTGGGAGCAGCAACGCCGCGTCAAGGCCCCAATGATGTTGCTGTCCATTCATACGTCATTCATACAATCTTGGGGAGAACTTACCCCCAACGACCGAGGGTGACACCCCTTACTGCCAGGAGTGCCACCCCCCCACAATCACACACCATTCACGCACTATTCACACTGTAGCCTGCACTAGTGACCGTGTGCATATCCAAAAAAAAAGCTCTTAACCAGAGCAATAACTAAAAAAAAAAAGCTCTTAACCAGAGCAATAACTAAAAAAAAAAAGCTCTTAACCAGAGCAATAACTAAAAAAAAATAAGCTCTTAACCAGAGCAATAATTAAATAAAAAAGCTCTTAACCAGAGCAATAACTAAAAAAATAAGCTCTTAACCAGGCAATAACAAAAAAAATAAGCTCTTAACCAGAGCAAAAAGAAATCACTAAATAGATTACTTGCCCCGGCACGGGCTACGGCTGGTGCCCAGGCTCCTGGCCCTCAGTTGCCTGGGGGGAGCCTCAGTTGGGGGGGTGGGGCATTAGGTGGAGGAGAATCCCCAGGTCCCCCCCTGGCTGCCTGTCGGCCCTCCAATGCCATCGCTATGCGGCTGAGCACAGCCTCCAGGGAAGCTGTGTGGGCCTCCAGGGAAGCTGTCTAGGCCTGTACATCCATTCTTAGGCCCTTAACCTCCCCCACGAGTTCAGACGTTGTCGCATGCAGCTCCCTGAGGCTGGTGACCATTGCTGCGCTGTTTCCAGCCACATCCTGGAGCCCATCTGGTAATGGACCCGAGGAGGTCAGGCTGTCAGCTAGGCGCCTCAACTCCACCACTACTTCGCCCATAAAGAAGCTTTGCTTGTCCTGCTGCCTAGCCAGATTTTCTTTTGTTTTTCGGGTCGCCTTCCTGGGGACAGGAGTGGCTGGGGCCCTTGCATAGGGGGAGAATCTTGAGGGGCTGCAGATGAGGGGGATGGAACAGGAGGGACTAGAGAGGTTGGGGGTGGACCCTGAGGGGCTGGAGAAGATGTGGGTTGTTAGTTGGGATGGTCCTGGCAAGACATGGGACTCATCTAAATAAAGGAACACATCATGGTCCGTATGGACCTCCTCCTCCTCAACCACCTCCTGCGCTGAGGACTGGCCACTTCCCTCCACCAAGGCCTCTTGGCTTCCAAGGGGGTCATCCAGAGGAACAGGATGCTCGGGGGATGATATAGGATGGCCACTGGCATCATCGGATGGCCCGCTCCCTCGTGCACATCTGTGGATGACACAAAATATTCACATGTTGGTGGACCCACACACTTGTCACATGTTCCCTTCCACCCCCCCCCCCCCACACATGCTACACAACACATAGTAGATAAAACACACTTACCTGTAGCCCCCAACTCCCTCCACCTGCTCTCTCTGAAGGCAGCGGGCAACCACTTTCTCCTCCTCAGTAAGCCTGATCGCACAGGGTGGTCCCCCTCCAGTGCCCCTGGCATGTCGACTGATCTGAGCCAGCTTGCCCTTCACCAGACGCCGCAAATCATTCATTTTTTTTGGATGTCCTGGGGGGTTCTCACCTCATGGGATAGGGCATTCACCTGTGCTGCAATCCTCATGAGGTACTCATCCCTCTTTGACCTGCTGGTGCTGGCACTATCTGCACCATGGAGCCGAGAGTCATACTTCTCCATGGCAGCTATAACGATTGCCCTCTCATCTGGGGAAAAGCTTTTCTTCAGTCTCTCCTTCCTGGGAGCAGGCATGACAAAGTTGAAACAGTAAAAGAGCATACACATCCACCAACAAAATAAATGGTGTACCTTTGCGCACGACGGGTGCATGTGTTGACGCTTTTATGCTCTGGGCCGGCCCATCTCAGGGTGGATTACACCCGATGCTGTTTTGCGAATGCGCAGAGGGGCGGGGCACGTGCGGCGCATGCTCCGTTCGTTCCGGAATTCATTTGCATGGGGTCACGCTTCATTTGAATGGATCACGCCCACTTCCCTCCTACATTTACGTTGCGATTGCGCAACGTAGGACGCATGTGCTCTGGGAATATGGGACTTGTCTCTCTCTCTTTTTTTTCATTCATTTATTTTTATTTATTTTTTCTTTATCACTGCTTTACACATACATATATCCGTCAGGAAAGCGTACAAGCGGTTTGTTAACAAATTACGTATATACAGATTAAAACGGCTAGTTACTGTACCCCTGTCGGGTTAATAACTCATGCAATGTTACATAGACTTGTCTCTCTAAGTTATCTCGGCGTAGCGCATCTGAGATGCGCTACGCCTGCATAAATATGCGCAAATCTACGAGAATCTGGCCCTGTAACTTTAACTGACTAGCCTGCCTGCCTGCCTGCCTGCCTGCTCTATCTAACTGCAAAAAATGACACTCTCTCTGTCTCTCTCATCTCTGTAAACCACCGCAACACACTACACAAAGCAGCCAGGGTGAGGCGTGTACTAAACCCCCTGAGCCATAATTGGCCAAAGCCACCCTGGCTTTGGCCAATTATGGCTCTTCGTTGTTTGCAAGGGTCATAGTGCATGCTTTGCCAATCATCAGCCAGCAATGCACTGCGATGCCGCAGTGAATTTTGGACCATGACACGCCACTCGAATTTGGCGCGAACGGCCCATATTTTTCGTTATTCGACGAACGGTCGAACATACGATGTTCGAGTCGAACATGGGTTCGACTCGAACAAGAAGTTCATCCCTATTCAGCAGTACTGTTGTCAACTATCACAAGGGCTGTGCCCGCTCACCATTATGATGAGTAGAGGGTTCCAGCTGGAATTTTCTGTGTCATTGTCCTGTGGCAATGGCGGCACTGCACAACGCTGCAGCTCCTGGTGGACTGGGTTGCAGGTACCTCCAGATGGTCTGGAACACAGGCCGGTCCGCTGTTTCAGAATAGCGATGCTGTCCTCTGAGATCCCTCAATCCGGCTCCCCGCTGTGTATGCCGCAGATTCTCAGCACTCCCTGTTACACAGACCTCCTTCTGGCAAGGTCAGGATGTAGTCCAGAGAGAGCGAAAACAGGCCACACCTGCCTTTTTATTTCCTCTCCCAACAGGCTGCTCTGTATACAATCTGGACCCATGGTCCAGATTGGTTCGGCCAACAATGTCACTTCCTCATTCCAAACTACGGTCCATGATGCATTGCTCTGGGTCATTCTCACAGGAGGAAAAAAATACACATAGGGCCAGATTCAGGAAAGAGATACGAGGACTTATTTCCAGATAAGCCGTCTTATCTCTGCGTCTGAGCCCTCCTATCTATGCGACTGATTCATAGAATCAGTTACGCATAGATTTCCATTAGATCCGACTTGCGTAAGTCTCTTACGCCGTCGTATCTTATTTTCATATTTAGGCTGGACGCTAGGTGGCGTTCCCATCTAAAATACGCCGATTCCCAAACGTACGCCCGGCCGGCGCATTTTTTTTTACGTTGTTTGTGTTAGCGTAGGTCCGTCGTAATGTTACCCCTGCTGTATGAGGCGCAGGCAATGTTAAGTATGGACAGCTTGCCGCCGTTTTTTTTCCCGTCATTTACGTCGTTTACGTAAAATGTTTGCGTAATCTTTGCGTAAGTGACGTTCACGTCGTTTACATTGTGTATTGACGTCGTGATTTGGAGCACGCGCACTGGGATCAATTCACGGCTGGCGCATGCGCAGTACGTTCGACGCGGGATCGCGCGTTATTTAAATAATACACTCTCCCTACCTGCCCAATTTGACTTAAGACGGGCCATTTACGCTACGCTGCCTCAACTTTACAGGCAAGTGCTTTGTGAATAAAGCACTTGCCTGAAAAAGTTGCGGCGGCGTAGTGTAAATACCATACGCTACGCACGTTTAGAATTACGCCGCTCCTACCTGAATCTAGCCCATAGAGTCCAGCATGTACTAGAGGGAGCCAAACCCACATAAAAAAAAAAAAACAATGAAACTGCCCCTTAACCACTTTAGCCCCCGGGCCTGTTTTTCAGATTCGGTGTTTACGAGACTAAAACATTTTTTTTTGCTATAAAATTACTTAAAACCTCCAAACATTATATATTTTTTTTTCTAACACTCTAGAGAATAAAATGGCAGTCATTGCAATACTTTTTGTTACACCGTATTTGCGCAGCGGTCTTACAAGCGCACTTTTTTTGGAAAAAATTCACTTTTTTAAATTAAAAAATAAGACAACAATAAATTTGGCCCAATTTTTTTACATATTGTGAAAGATAATGTTACGCCGAGTAAAATGATACCCAACATGTTACGCTTAAAAATTGCGCCCGCTCGTGGCATGGCGTCAAACTTTCACCCTTAAAAATCTCGATAGGCGATGTTTAAAAAATTCTACAGGTTGCATTTTTTGAGATACAGAGGAGGTCTAGGGCTATAATTATTGCTCTCGCTCTAACGATCACGGCGATACCTCACTTGTGTGGTTTAAACACCGTTTTCATATGCGAGCGCTACTCGCGTATGCGTTCGCTTCTGCACGCGAGCTTGTCGTAAAGGGGCGATTTAAAAAATTTTTTTTTGGTTTTCGTATTTATTTGTATTTATTTTACCAATTTTTAACACTAAAATAAAAAAATAAAAAAATGATCACTTTTATTCCTATTACAAGGAATGTAAACATCCCTTGTAATAGAAAAAAGCATGACAGGTCCTCTTAAATATGAGATCTGGGGTCAAAAAGACCTCAGATCTCATATGTAGGCTAAAATGCAAAAAAAAAATAAAAAATTTTAAATGTCATTTTTCAAATGACATTTAAAAAAAAATGTCTCTTTAAGGCCCCGTACACACGATCGGATATATCCGATGAAAACGGTCCGCGGACCATTTCCATCGGATATGTCCGATCGGGAGTTTGATCCGATGGCGTGTACACACCATCGGATCAAATTCCCCGCCGCCGGACGGCGCGGTGACGTAGTGGTGACGCGGCGGTGACGTTGACGCCGCCACGTCACCGCCACGTCACCGCACCAGGAAGTAAAACACTTCCGCGCATGCGCCGAATCCATTCGGCAGCGGCGCGGCGGCGGTGGGAGCCGACATGTCTGCTGGTAAGTGTACTAACCAGCAGACATGTCGGGCGGACAGATTCCCACCGGATAGATTTCAAAGCATGCTTTGAAATCTGTCGGGTGGAGAAATCTGTCCGCTAGCCCATACACACGAGCGGAGATGTCTGCTGAAACGGTCCATCGGACCGTTTTCAGCGGACATATCCCCTCGTGTGTACGCGGCCTAAGACGCTGTTTGGAACTGACGTTTGACGTCACTTCCGCCCAGCAGAGCTTCGGGGATGGACGAGGGAAATTTTTTCCCTCACTCGCATCCCCGCTGAACAGACGAGCGCACCCGATCGCCTCCGCCGCTACCGCCGGCTCCGGTAAGCGGCGGAGGGCGCGGGAGCGCAGCGGGAGGGGGGGGGATGCTCGCCCGCCACCGATAACGGCGATCTCGTGGCGATTCCGCCACGGAGACCGCCATTATCGTTTACCCGACCGCCCACAGAAGAGATGGATATCTCGGTTGTGGCAGCAGCTGCTGCCGTTACCGAGATATCCATCTTCAAAGTGCCGACGTATACCTGCGGTGGGCGGTCGGGAAGTGGTTAATATTGAACACAGTAGCCAACCTTGGCTACACAGGGAAAGAAGTATGAATACAGCAGTAAAAAACAATAACATATTGAAATTCTTTTTTTTATATCCAGCATTTTTCCTCCTTCAGCATCACGTTGGCTCAGCAGCAATGAAAATCTCCCACCCTTATGCCGCGTACTCACGATCACTTGTTGTGATGAAAAAAAATGTAATTTTTCTTCATGAAAAAAAATGAAATTTTTCCAACTTCATCATTAAAAATGATGTTGCCCACACACCATCGTTTTTGAAAAATGATGAACAAAGCGACAGCACTCTAAAGGGGAAGTTCTGTTTGCCTTGAGGCTGCTTTTAGCTGGTTACTTGTTAGTAAAAGACGATTTGTGCTTTTTTGTCTGTATTGCCGCGTACACACGGTCGTTTTTTGCGATGAAAAAAAAACGAAGTTTTCTGTGAAGTAAAAAACAACGTTTTTGAAACGTCACTTTTCAAAGACAATTTTGCATACACACCATCGTTTTTTCATTATGAATGGTAGTTTTACCTCTCGTCTCCTGACTTGCTTCTGAGCATGTGCGGGTTTAAAACGTCATTTTTGCCCACACACGATCATTTTTTTATGACACAAAAAATGACATTTAAAAAAATGTTCAAATTTTTTTTTGGTCGTTTTTCAGAAGACATAAAATAACATTTTGCCCACACACAATCATTTTAAATGACATTTTTAAAAATGTAATTTTTTTTCATCACAAAAAGTGATCGTGTGTACGCGGCATTAGACCCAGCAGTACTCCTGCAAAATAACGGCTCAATCCCCAACTCTGCACTACAGCGTCCCTGAAAATGGACCTATAACTCCACTAGTGGTTGGCAACACATTCAGGCTCAGCATTATTCTTTGGAAATATTACTCCTTAACATACCACTCAAGTACCACTCCCCCCATTTCTGGCTCAAAAGTGCTGTCCCTGGACCTATCACTCCCTCTTCTCTCCAACTCAGCATTCCCCTAGAATACTGTACACCTAGCACCAGGAGTGTCTGTAAAAATCACTGACTTGGCAACCAGTGTCTATGTTTTTGGAAATATCACTGTGACTTTACTGAAAGCAGCAAGATGTCCCATTTCAATGAAATATATTTAGACATAGCTCAATATCTCTGTCCTGACTATGCCCAAAGGACATTTACTAATATATTTGCTGGTCTTTCCTTTGGAAGGAAGCTACTGTACAAGGAAGCAGAAATCTATGACAATATGCTAAAAGTAGTAACCCAAAGAAACCCCCAAAAAACTTCTTATCTGAATTGAAATGTGTTGTGTTTAATTGCCATGGGTTACTGCACTCTACCACTTCTGCCATTTATACTGTACTGTTTATTGATTTTTTTTTTAAAGTAAATTAAACTGCAGGAAATACTGAAGCAGTTGCCTACTAGTTGCTTGCTAGTTTGTTGGTTGCCATGGCAATGTTACTTCAATGAAGAGAAGACTGCAGGACTGTACCAAATGCTGAAGGAATTATCATTTATAAATAAATGTATAAATAAATAGGTGGAAGATGTTAAAGGGTTTTACGCTTAAAAGATTTTGATAGCAGTTAGTCTAGAAATGATTGCAAACAATCAGGTTGTATAATTTATTAGGCTTAGATAGAAAAAATGTGATATCTGAAATGAGTGTGCTCACAGACCGAGTAACACAGTGCATGCTCTGTTGGAAAAGTCTCCAAGTCTGCTCTTGCCCCTAGATATTCCTGCACCATATAATGCAGACGCTGGCGATGGGTGCTTGAACCTATCAGACCTTGGCACCGAGGACTGGACTGAAAAAATGTTTAAAGGCATCGGTCAGCCAGCCACCTTCTCGACCGCTCTTCCCCTGACCGAACGAAGCCTCAGATGGTAACATCCCAGGGTCTGGAAAGGTGTTACACAAACGTGTCTTCATGGCCTCCTGCAGATGTATCATCCTCTGCTCCCTCTGTGAGGGCAGGATGCAACTTTACCCTTGTAACGTGGATCAAGAAGGTCACTAAGGATCACTAAGGATCGCATTACCTGTAACTACCTCCTCCCAGTCACGTACAACTCCTTGGGTTTCTGGGGACGGAAAACGATCCCTTGAAAGGGGAAGTAGCTGGTACTGTCCAGGACCAGGTGAAGAATATAGATGAAGAAAAGGGGAGGTGAGATAGATATATCAATTGGTAATTTCTGTAGATTAACATACCAATAGTCTGAGTTAATTGTCTCGTCCTGAAGAAGCCCAACGGCGAAACGCGTAGGCGACTTCGAAGGATTTATCTATCACTCATGAATTACTAATCCAGATGGTTCTATTCTATTGTATTTATTTTTCAATATTGTATCTTTGTTTTTCTGTATTTTTCTATTTTTGTAATAAATAATTATTTTATATATATACTCCGCCTTGCCTCAAAGTCCGACCTTTCTGGCCTGCCTCAGAAGATCTTGTAAGCCTGGGAACCTAGTCAGCAAATGCTGCACCACCAAATTCACAACGTGTGCCAAAAATCGAACATGGGTCAAGTGTCCCTGTCGGAGGGCATAGAGAAGGTTGATGCCATACAACCATTCCTGGCTCAAGCTACCATGGTGTCAACCACCTCTGAGCCTGCCCCTGCAAAGCCGACAGAATCTTTGCCCCAGTGTGGCTCCTGTCCCCTAAGCAGACCAACTGAAGCACCGCATGGCAACTTTTAGCTTGATTGCTTGCGTAGCCCCTTGAACACTTCCAGAGAACTGCTCAGTCTCTCAAGTACAGTCAGTGACCTCATCATCCCCTCAGTCCTCATCACAGGAGCAAACTTGGCAGTATGCTGCAGCTGGGGGAAGATGGCTGACACTTTCTTGTCCTTCTGTGGCACCCCCTCTCTCTAGGTACAAGTTACTCCCTTCCTCATCCTGGGAACCAACATTGGAGCCTTCAAATTGCTGCACATCCTCCAGCAGCACCAACCCGGCACTGTGGTTGAAAAATTCTGGTGACTCAGTCTGCGCATGATGGTGGGGCTACGGAAGGAGTAACTGTGGACAAGTAGCCGGTGGAATAGGTACTTTGGCAGCTGTTGGAAGGCAAACTACTATGGGCCTGGGTGACAGAGGATGAGGAGGATGAGGACGGATTTGTGATCCACTCCCCCAACTCTTCTGCGTGTTGTGGCTCAAAAACACGGCCAGCAGCAGAAAAAAAGGACAAGCATGCCCCACGGCCACCTGCAGAGGATGCACCATGTCCACGGCCAACACTGTTTTTTTTAAAAGTTGTTTTTATTGTAATTTCAAAGTATAAAAAAATAAAAATAAAATACAATACAGAGCCTATTGGGCATACCCAGGCTCAGTCACACACAAAGTAAACATTTTAATAATAATAAACAACTAAACTACTGTACACTCAACCACCTGTGCAGATTATCTAAAGTATTCTTCTATTTCCTCAGATACTCCACATAGCTTATTTTAATTATTTACGAAATAAAATGAAGTACACGTTACATATACACATTCACATTCTCCCCTCTCCCCATAACTATTGACGAGCAACCCAAGGAAGCCTACAAGTTCAGAGATGCCACTTGGGCCATTACATTAATAGAGCATTACTATTCATCCATCAAGTCTGCATTAGTTGGCAGGGATTCCATCCAGATGTCCCAAATGTTATGGAATTTCTTAACACAGCCACGCAACAGGTAATTAGCCTGCTATAGTTCACTAACCTCCTCCAAAAATGTATTGAGGGTGCGAACGAAGCCTTCCATCAGAGTACTACAGATTTACAAGCAAAAAAATGTAATAATCCTAGTAGGGTTCTGCTTGCCCGGCGAGGGGCCAGCGGTTCTACAAGTCCCAACAGACATACCTCCACCGACAATGGCACAGGAATGGTGGGGACAGTCAAAATAAAAGTGGTGACCTCAGACTTTAATCTGAGGACAGTTCAAAAAAATATGAATGACATCTGCTGAGGGTGAGTCACATCTCCAGCAAGAAGCTGGGATGGATGGATATATTTTGTGAAGGCGCTTGGGCGTGTAATACACTTGATGTAGAATTTTGAATTGCACTACTAATCTATCTATCACTGATACTAGCTGTGAAAAAGGGCACTCTCACATTTCCTCCCAATCGTCTGTATCTAGTGTAGGGAAATCGACCACCCACTTCGTCTTAAGGTTTTCAAGGCCCGTGTGAATGTTAGTGTAACGGAAGGGCCCGTAAGATCCAGAAGCTCTTGAAAAGTATGAGATACTCATGTTTCCGCTTTCCCGATGACGACTCTTATGTCTAAAATCACCCTATGTCCACTAGCGGCATAAGATGACTGAGAAATGATATCTTGGACTACCTGAGATGGTGCAGTAATGATTATCCACAATATATTCCAGGATATCGTTAAAGAACTAATTACTGTTTGTTGATTCTGAACTCAACAGGTTAATGGAAAGATGTTAATGTCATCAACTCCAGCTACCTGTCTGTCTGTTGTGATGTAAATGAATCTAGGATGGCTTCTAAGGACCTTTCATTGTGGCCTGTGCTAATTGACCCTGTATTGTGTGAAGGTCTATTGATGGTAATGTGTATTGTGAGTTAACAGACAGCCTAAAGGTCAGGTGTATGAATTATCAGATGTAGTTAATTAGCTCATGTAAATTAGGTCAGGAGCCCGGAGACAGGATGTCTAATAAAATATGTGTATGGGGGGGGGCTCGTTAGGAACCATTGTCTGATGTGGTGGGTGGAGTTGCGTCATTGTTCATTTTGGTTACTGCAGGATCCTAACTGTATATAAGAGCCTGATTTTCTCAATAAAGGGACTATTCGTGTGGAACCTCAAACGGAGCTGTGTCTCGTTAATTTGGGAATTTGTATGGGTCGAGTTCGCTAGACTGTGGCATGTCGATAGCTGCCTTGGGTTTGGGAATGGAATATGCCAAATCCTGGATATCAATGCAGGGCGAGTGAGGATCGGGGTGGACCAGGCTGACCGTTTCCTGGCTGAAGCGATCAGTCCGGAGGACACAGAGGCGCCACTTTTAGCTGAGGTGAGGCTGCAGCGCTCTCTCCCTCTCTCTCCTCTGCTTGTCTTGTGTATTCATTCACACACATAGCGGGGATGTGAACCGCTGTGTGTCTGATCCATCCAGGTGAGTCTGTATACACAGAAGGGGGTGGAGTCCGGGGTATCCATAGAGACTAAAGTGTGATCTCTGTGTAGAAAAGTAACAACAACTACTTACCTCACACCTCCTACATGCCCACCTCACACCTCCTCCATACCCACCTCACACCCCCTCATAAAAAGTCTTGATAAGGCACAGTAAAGCAGCATTAATGGGGCACTGAAAAGCTACATTGTTGGGGAACAGAAAAGCTGGATTAATGGGTCACAGTCAAGCTGGATTAATGGGTCACAGTCAAGCTGCTTTCATGGGGCACAGGAAGGCTGTGGGCACAGTGAGGCTGCGGGCACAGGCACAGAGGGGCTACAGGCACAGTGAGGCTGCGGGCACAGGCACAGAGAGGCTGCAGACACGGAGAGGCTGAATTCACAGGCATGGAGAGGCTGCATTCACAGGCACAGAGAGGCTGCGGGCACAGAGAGGCTGTGGGCACAGGCACAGAGAGGCTGCATTCACAGGCACAGAGAGGCTGTAGGCACAGAGAGGCTGCGTACACAGGCACGGAGAGGCTGCGTTCACAGGCATGGAGAGGCTGCGTTCACAGGCACAGAGAGGCTGTGTTCACAGGCATGGAGAGGCTGCATTCACAGGCACAGAGAGGCTGCAGGCACAGAGAGGCTGCGGGCACAGTGAGGCTGCGGGCACAGGCACAGAGAGGCTGTGTTCACAGGCACAGAGAGGCTGCACGCACAGGCACAGAGAGGCTGCGTTCACAGGCACAGAGAGGCTGCAGGCACAGTGAGGCTGCGGGCACAGGCACAGAGAGGCTGCAGGCACAGAGAGGCTGCGTACACAGGCACGGAGAGGCTGCGTTCACAGGCATGGAGAGGCTGCAGGCACAGAGAGGCTGCGTTCACAGGCACAGAGAGGCTGCGTTCACAGGCACAGAGAGGCTGCGTTCACAGGCACGGAGAGGCTGCATTCATAGGCACAGAAAGGCTCGGGCACAGAGAGGCTGAATTCACTGGCACGGAGAGGCTGTGTTCACAGGCACAGAGAGGCTGCGTGCACAGGCACAGAGAGGCTGCGCGCACAGGCACAGAGAGGCTGCGCGCACAGGCACAGAGAGGCTGCGCGCACAGGCACAGAGAGGCTGCAGGCACAGTGAGGCTGCGGGCACAGGCACAGAGAGGCTGCAGGCACAGAGAGGCTGCGTTCACAGGCATGGAGAGGCTGCGTTCACAGGCACAGAGAGGCTGCGTTCACATGCACAGAGAGGCTGCAGGCACAGAGAGGCTGCGTTCACAGGCACGGAGAGGCTGCGTTCACAGGCACAGAGAGGCTGCATTTATAGGCACAGAGAGGCTGCGTTCACAGGCACAGAGAGGCTGCGTTCACAGGCACAGTGAGGCTGTGGGCACAGGCACAGAGAGGTTGCAGGCACAGGCACAGAGAGGCTGCAGGCACAGGCACAAAGAGGCTGCGGGCACAGGCACAGAGAGGCTGCAGGCACAGAGAGGCTGCGTTCACAGGTACAGAAAGGCTGCAGGCACAGATAGGCTGCATTCACAGGCAGGAAGAGGCTGCAGGCACTGAGAGGCTGCATTCACAGGCATGAAGAGGCTGCGTTTACAGGCACGGAGAGGTTAATTTACAGGAACAAAGAAACTGCATTCACAGGCACAGAGAGGCTGCATTCACAGGCACAGAGAGGCTACGCCCACAGGCACAGAGAGGCTGCGTTCACAGTCACAGAGAGGCTGTATTCACAGGCACAGAGAGGCTGCAGGCACAGAGAGGCTGCGTTCACAGGTATGGAGAGGCTGCGTTCATAGGCACAGAGAGGCTGAGGGCACAAATAGGCTGCATTCACAGCCAGGGAGAGGCTTCAGGCTCTGAGTGGCTGTGTTCACAGGCACGGAGAGGCTGCGTTCACAGGCACAGAGAGGCTGCAGGCACAGGCACGGAGAGGCTGCGTTCACAGGCACAGAGAGGCTGCAGGCACAGAGAGGCTTCATTCACAGACATGGAGAGGCTGCTTTCACAGGCACAGAGAGGCTGCATTCACAGGCACGGAGAGGCTGCATTCACAGGCACAGAGAGGCTGCAGACACAGAGAGGCTGTGTTCACAGGCACGGAGAGGCTGCGTTCACAGGCACATAGAGGCTGCAGGCACAGAGAGGCTGCTTTCACAGGCACGGAGAGGCTGCATTCACAGGCACAGAGAGGCTGCAGGCACAGAGAGGCTGCATTCACAGGCATGGAGAGGCTGCTTTCACAGGCACAGAGAAGGCTGCAGGCACAGAGAGGCTGCATTCACAGGCACGGAGAGGCTGCGTTCACAGGTACGGAGAGGCTGCAGGCACAGAGAGGCTGCGTTCACAGGCACGGAGAGGCTGCGTTCACAGGCACAGAGAGGCTGCAGGCACAGAGAGGCTGCATTCACAGGCACGGAGAGGCTGCGGGCACAGTGAGGCTGCATTAATGGGCAGTGAGGCTGTGTTCGTGGACACAGTGGGGCAGCAATGATGGGCACAGTGAGAGTGCATTGATGGGCGTAGTGAGGCTGCATTCATTGGCACCGTAAAGCTGCATTTGATGGGCCCAGTGAGGCTGCATTGATGGGCACAATGAGGCTGCATTGATGGGCACCATAAAGCTGCATTTGAGGGGCAAAGTGAGGCTGAATTTGATGGGTACTGATATGCTTTATGTTAATATTATTAAAGTTGTTGTTATTTATTTTTGGAACTTAATTTTGCTTTAAACATTTAAAGGGTCACTAAAGGATTTTTTTTTAGCTAAATGGCTTCCTTTACCTTACTGCAGTGCTGTTTTCATGTCCTCATTGTTCGTTTTCGCTTTGATGTTGCTGTAATTCTGCTCTGATCTCCACACTTCCTGGTTGTCTGTTTCCTTATAACCACAGTGCTGGGAGCTTTTTGACTGTGGTCACTAATCAAGGAGGTGTGATTACTGTGTGTAAACTGAAACTGGGTTGGTGCTGAGGGGTTTTAGACAAACCATCACTGCCCTATATTGGCTCTCGGGCTCTGTAGATCAGAGAGACAGGAAATAACAGCAAAAACGAAACTAGAACTGTAGGTTGATTATATGATTGATTTTTATCTATTTTTAATAATTTTTAAAAGGAATCAGTTAACCTTTATGTCTCTATACCCTGTAAACAGTAATTTCAGCCCAATTTTTTTTCCTTTAGTGACCCTTAACAGTGTAATTTCATGAGATAATTTACAAGGACGTGTATAGGGGCGGACTTAGGGGTGGGGCAACTGGTTGGCGAGTAACTCTTAAGGCCTGGCTAGGACTTGAAATTTTAAGCCCTGTATGTATATATATATATATATATATATATATATCAAATATACTGCCACTAACTATCCTGTCTGCCTAATCTAGCTCAAGCTATCTCTCCATCTACGCCAACAACACTACACACAGGCCGCTATGTAAGCAGCCTTATATAGTGTGGGGCGTGGACTTAGTCCCCCTGAGCCATGATTGGCCCTGCTTTTTTCCAATTATGGCTCTCTCAGCGGAGCGCGCTGTGATTGGCCAAAGCATGCAGGTCAGGTGCATGCTTTGGGCAATCATCAAATGCTAATGCACTGCAGTATGGTCATCCATCTACTGTTTTGGTACTATCCTCAGGTAGTTTATTTCTCAAATAAGAAAAACAGAAAAAGAAAAGGGAAACAAAGGGATTTTCTTGGTGCTGAAACTTTCTATTAGAATAAACTTACAAACACATGTATTAATAAAATTAACACTTTTTATTAAAAACTTCCATTTGAAATATATTGAGGTACCAAGCCTCTAAAAAAACATACATAATGGTTGAGCAAACCATAGCCAGCATTGTTGGAAAAAGCAACAGCAAGTAGCTTTATTTCCTGGACCTCCTCGTGTCAGCCTACTATGGGTCAGCTCTGCCCCTCCGACCCTTCTAGGACAACATCTAACTAGCCTGTCTCCTATATGAAATTTTTTTTTTTTGTCCTTGCTCTGGACACCTCGGTGCTGGGGTGAGTTACAATACAGTATAAATGACTGGGTTTAATGCCGCGTACACACGGTCGTTTTTTGCGATGAAAAAAAACGACGTTTTCTGTGAAGTAAAAAACGACGTTTTTGAAACGTCACTTTTCAAAGACAATTTTGCATACACACTATCGTTTTTTCACAAAAAGCAAGGTTACGTTCACCACTTTTTTCCATTGAAGCTCGCTTCATAACTAGCTTCTGGGCATGCGCGGGTTGAAAAACGTCGTTTTGAACGACGTTTTTGCTATACACGGTGACTTTTTGTGAAACAAAAAACGACGTTTTGAAAAACGACACAAAAAATTCAAGCATGTTGGAAAACATTTTTGGTCGTTTTTTTGAAGACAAAAAACAACGTTTTGCCCACACACGATCAATTTAACCAGTTAAGGACCCCCGCACGCCTATGTACGTCCACAACATGGCTCGTACAGGCACAAGGGCGTAAATTTACGTCCTCGCCTTAGTGCGGTTCGGGGGTCCCATCGGGACCCCCTCCGCGGCGTGCGGCGGTCCCCCTGGCTCTGGGAGCGATCGCCGACGAGCGGGCGGATGTCCGTGTTTTCCGCCCCCCCCGCGTTTGCTCCCAGCCAATGGGAGCGCGCTCCCAGCCTGTCACTTCCTCCTCCTGTGTTTACACAGGAAGGAGGAAATGATCATTTCTCTCATCGCAGCGCTGTTTCCCAGCGCTGCTGATGAGAGAAGACATGCCAAGTAAGTGTGCACCAACACAACACTGACACACACTCACATAGGCATATTAACCCCTTGTGATCGCCCCCCCCCACCCCCCTGTCACAGTGTTACTGAATGCAGTGATTTAATCACTGCATTTAGTGTCAGTGTGACAGGCACTGTAAAAAACAGTTAGTGTTAGGTTCAGGATAGCCCCCCCACCCCCCCTAATAAAGTTTTAACCCCCTGATCACCGCCCTAGTTAACCCTTTCACTCCCTATTGCCAGCGTCACTAAGCGATCATTTTTCTGATCACTGTATTAGTGTCGCTGTTCCCGCTAGGTAGCTATTTTTTTTATTACGATTTTTTTTTTTACTAAAGACATGTGGCTAAATAAATTTTGGCCTAAATGTTTTACTAAAATTTAGTTTATTTGATTTTTTTTATAACAAATAGTAAAAAAATAGTGATTTTTTTCAAAATTGTCGCTCTATTTTAGTTTATAGCGCAAAAAATAAAAATCGCAGAGGCGATCAAATACCACCGAAAGAAAGCTCTATTTGTGGGAAGAAAAGGACGCAAATTTTGTTTGGGAGCCACGTCGCACGACCGCGCAATTGTCTGTTAAAGCGACGCAGCGCCGAATTGTAAAAACACCTTGGGTCATTTAGCAGCGTAAGTGTCCGGGTCTTAAGTGGTTAAATTACGTTTTAAAAAACGTCGTTTTTTTCCATCGCAAAAAACGACCGTGTGTACGCGGCATAATGCTGGAGCCATCAGTTGGCAGTTAAACATTGCTGTGGCTCCTGCTTTCCTGTGGGGGTTCTTCCCCATTGTTGATACAGTATTAATGACCGTAATGAAGCTGGCTGGCGGTTTGGTGTATTTTCTTCCCCTAACAGGCTTGCTGGCACTTGTAGTCCACCAGCGATAGTGGTTTCACATGCTCTGGCATGGGGGCGGAGAACTGGAGTGAAGCAGGTGACGTGTCACAGTCGGGTTGGCTGACAGAGAGGAAGGGTCGGCCCGGGCTTCCCCTGGTTGGTATGGAGCCGTAAGGACGCTTGTGATCAGTAGAACCTGCCTCTGGGTTGCATAGCCGGCTTTCTTCTCCCTCTGCTTTCCCTGCACTGTGTACAGGCTGGGTCTCTGCCACCCTCACTGTGAGTACATGACCTGCCTAGTCCATATGCCTGTGTCTCCTTGCATGGGGTGTCCCCTGCTGATGCAGTGAGGATTTATGCAAGAGAATGGGGTGGAGACTGTTAAGGAGGGATCCTGTCTAGCAGATTCTTTAGGATGATCTAAAGCCCTGCCGCCTGCCTCAAAGCAATGAAGATTTTTTGAAAGGAATTTATTGGTTGATTTATTTTTTACTTTTATTTTATGTTATTTAAAAAAAAAATCTGCATGCGAAAGAGATCAGGACGGAATACATTTTCGCCAGTTGGTCGTTCCAAATAGACTTATCGTATCATCCACGAGGAGCCCTGACACTGTGGTCAGTATACATGCCTGCGTCATCGTCTTGCGTAAAAAATGTATGTGTGATGGGGCATGCCTGGATCCAGGGCGAGATGGCTGCTTGTTAATAGAGCTCTGATCCGTGACGGCTTTCCAGGACACTTCTAGCCAGGTGAAAAGGACCCCACATCAACACAGATCACCTCCATCTACCGGAGACACCTGTCAGCATGTTCAAGCGGAGACAGGAGCACTCGGCTCCCCGCAAAATGACAGAATTATATCTGCTGTCTATCCAAGATGGTGCCAAAGGGACCGTACCTCATACGCGAGGCGGCCAGAGCGAGACAACAATGTGGACACACTCTGTTCAGCACCCGGACGGACCATCTCACTACACGGATGGCAATTTGGTTACCTCCACTCCATCTACTAGCCCAGCCAAATCAAACCTGTGGCTATCACAGTATGTGGACCCAGCACAGGAGGTAGGTGTCAGGGACTCACCTCTTTGCCATCTTCACCTCCACAGACGTCCTCCATGCAGTCCTCCTCCATGCAGTCCTCCTCCAGGCAATTGGCGCGTCGTCACGGATCCTGCGCTCGTGCACGCGCGTCCACGCCACGTGCGCGTGCACGGGAGCGCGCGCGTGCACGTTAGTCGGCTGTGGCGCCAAACACACTTTAAAAGATCATTGCTGTTTGCAGCACATTGCTAACTGATCTGCAGTTCTGACTGGATCCTACCTGAGATCTCTTTGTTTGTTGTTCCTGCCTGAAACCTGATTGAACTCTGAATCCGGCTTGTCTGACTACCCGAACCTTTCCAACCCCGACCCAGCTCTGTTTGACTACCCGTCTGCTTGACCCCTCTGTTGCCAGATACACCTGCTTGTTTATACGACTACTCTTCAGCCATCTGCCTGCATGCTCACCTGTTATGACCCGGCTTGTCTGACCCTGCTGTTCCAGTAACCCATACTGCTTACCAGCTTGTGTCACTGTAGTCGCAGCATCCGTGCGGGTCGCTGACCCACCGTACGCTTCAGCATCTCTGCATCTACTCTCCAGAGGTATTCATCCACCTGCGTCTACTCATCACCACCCGGCACTCCTACCCCTCTGTGCTCCGAGTCCACTGTTCCCACTTCAGTGGCTCGCGAACCAGAGCCGTACGAGAGGCTACCCTGCATCAGACTCTGGTAACCAGGTACGTAACAGTATCAGGCAGCCATGACAGAGTCTGCAGGAGTGGCCCCAGCAATGGAGGAGATATGCAAGCATTTAGCATCCCTCACTCAAGCCGTTAAAAACCTGCAAAATGGCTACTTGAGACTGGAAGGACAGGTCCAAAACCTTGCCGTCCCTGGAGATGCCTCAACGTCCGCTACTAGGTCTTCATCAACCGCTGCTGCTCCATCTGTGGTAATGCTACCACCCGAACCCAGAGCTCATTACTTCAAAGGGAACCCTAAAAATGGGCACATCGGTTACTAGAGGAGAATGGCCCTCCGACACAGACTTTGCTAAACTTCTTCCAGGCCATGGCCCAACTTTATGACGACCCCCAGAGGACTGCCACAGCCGAAACCACTCTACATGCACTCCAACAGGGCCGTCGAGCGGTCGAGGATTATGTAACCGATTTTCGTCGATGGGGTGCAGACACCCAATGGAACAGCGCGGCTCTGCGCCACCAATTCCGCTTAGGCTTATCAGAACCCCTGAAGGATGAACTAGCCCGCATTGGGGTGCCTGAAACCCTAGAGGACCTGATCAATAAGGCTGTGCAAATTGATCGGCGACTAAGGGAACGCCGGGCAGAGCGTTCTTCCCAACAAGGTCACCCAGTATGGGTCACTGCTTGGGCCCCCTTGCCCGCTTCTCGTTACCAACCATCTACTCCTCCGAATTCTGCTGATCAGTCTATGGACACTTCTGAACCAATGCCATTAGGAGTGATGCGACCCTCCCTGGCTCCGGAATAATGCACACCGTCGACAGTTGAACCTGTGTCTCTACTGTGGCGAGGCCGGCCATTACGTGAATAACTGTCCTGTCAAGACATGTAAGTTCAGATCTTTCGCTCCTGTTAACATCTCAGCCATTTCTGCCAACACCACCCACCTTGTTCTCTCCCTTTACTTACAACTTCCGGAAAAGACGGTGTTGGTCAACGCTATCGTTGATTCGGGCGCATGCAGCTGTTTTATTGATTCCACTTTTGTTAATCTTCATAACATACCTTTACGTAAAAAAGACTTTAAACTTTCTGTTTTTTTGGCCGCCGGCTCACACATCAAGTCTGGTCAGGTAACACAAGAGACGCTTCCATTACCTGTTAGGCCGCGTACACACGAGGGGATATGTCCGCTGAAAACGGTCCGATGGACCGTTTCAGCAGACATCTCCGCTCGTGTGTATGGGCTAGCGGACAGATTTCTCCACCCGACAGATTTCAAAGCATGCTTTGAAATCTATCCGGTGGGAATCTGTCCGCCCGACATGTCTGCTGGTTAGTACACTTACCAGCAGACATGTCGGCCCCCACCGCCGCCGCGCCGCTGCCGAATGGATTCGGCGCATGCGCGGAAGTGTTTTACTTCCTGGTGCGGTGACGTGGCGGTGACGCGGCGGCGTCAACGTCACCGCCGCGTCACCACTACGTCACCGCGCCGTCCGGCGGCGGGGAATTTGATCCGATGGTGTGTACACGCCATCGGATCAAACTCCCGATCGGACATATCCGATGGAAATGGTCCGCGGACCGTTTTCATCGGATATATCCGATCGTGTGTACGCCGCCTTACTTCTTCTGTCCAACACAAGGAACTATTAATTTTGGACGTTATTTCATCCCCTTTGTTTCCAGTAGTTTTAGGCATTCCTTGGCTTCGGGCACACAACCCCCAAGTTGATTGGATATCTGGAAGAATCACCTTCCCTTCTTACTACTGTCAGGAACACTGCCTGCCCAGACCGTCTAACCCATCTCCTACTCTGATGTGTTTGAATGCTGATCCCAGTCTGCTTCAGTCCGTCCCAAAACTGTATCATGGATTCCTTGACGTGTTTAGCAAGAAAGGAGCTGATTCTCTTCCACCTCATCGGCCATATGACTGTCCGATTGAGCTCCTCCCTGGGGCTGAAATACCCTTTAGGCGGATTTTCACACTCTCTGAGAAGGAACAGGATGCCTTAAAAATGTATCTTGATGAGAATTTGGCTAAAGGATTCATCCGTCCGTCCATCTCGCCAGCAGGCGCCGGAATCTTCTTTGTCACAAAGAAAGACCAGACTCTTCGTCCCTGCGTTGACTATCGGGAACTAAACAACATCACGGTAAAGAATCGCTATCCTCTGCCAGTAATACCCGAACTTTTCAAAAATTACGATCGGCTGTTATTTTCACTAAACTAGACCTGAGGGGAGCGTATAACTTGATACGCATCAGAGATGGTGACGAATGGAAGACAGCGTTCCGCACCAGATATGGACACTATGGGCCAGATTCAGGTAGATGGGCGAATCTTTATTTTGGAGTAACTTTTCTCATTTACGTTACTCCGCCAAAACTTTAGGAGCAAGTACTGTATTCACACAGCACTTGCTCCTAAAGTTGCGGTGGCGTAGCGAAAATGAGCCGGCGGAATTCAAATTGGGCGGGTAGGGGGCGTGTATTATTTAAACTAGGCACGATCCCGCAGCGAACGTACTGCGCATGCGTCGACTGTCAGTGCGCATGCTCCAAATTCTGTCAGTGAACGTCAATGACGTCAATCCCCATTCACGGACGTTTTACGCAAACGACTCTAAATAATTTTTTTCCGACGCGATGACGACGGCCATACTTAACATAGGATACTCCACTAGGGGGCTGGTTTATCTTTACGCCGTGTATCTCTTACAGAAAGTCACTGCGTCGGGCCCGAATACGATCGTGAATTGCCGATTCTCGCTGATTAACATATTCTCGGCGTTAATCAGCGGGAATGCCCCGAGCGCCATTTTTAAAATTGCAGTTCCGATACGACGGCAAAATACAATTACGCCGCTCGTATAGGAACTCCAACCCGGCGTTTCTTGTTTTCTGCTTACTGAAAACAGAAACGCCGGCTCAAAGTGAGAGTTAGGCTGGAGTATCACTGATACTCCAGAGTAACTCTACCTGAATCTGGCCCTATGAGTGTTTGGTAATGCCCTTTGGCTTATGTAATGCACCTGCTACATTTCAACACTTTGTCAACGATATATTTAGAGACTTCTTAGACATCTTCGTCATTGTTTACCTGGATGACATCCTGGTCTTTTCCTGTTCCCTAGAAGAGCACCGAGTGCACGTCTGCAAGGTCCTAAACCGTCTCCGCTTGCACCGCCTATACGCAAAACCAGAAAAATGCGAGTTCGAGCAACTAACTATTCAATTCTTAGGCCTAGTGATTTCCCCAGCTGGAATTGAAATGGATCCGAAAAAAGTATCCGCCATCCTGGACTGGCCAACGCCCCTGGATAAAAAAGGGGTACAACGCTTTATCGGGTTCGCAAATTTTTATAGAAAATTCATTAAGAACTTTTCTACGATAGTAGCTCCCATTACTCAACTCACCAAACAAAATCTTTGTTTCCGATGGAATCAGGAAGCTCAAGAAGCCTTTGATACCCCGAAGGAGCTCTTTACATCCGCTCCGATCCTCTGTCATCCCAATCCAGCACTGCCTTTTCTTCTCGAAGTGGATGCCTCTAAAGTAGCGGTAGGGGCCGTCATCTCACAGCGTTCAGGGGACAAGGATTTGATGCATCCAGTAGGATTCTTCTCCCGTAAGCTCTCCCCCACAGAGGGGAATTACGACGTGGGGGATCGAGAACTGTTAGCCATCAAGACCGCTTTAGAGGAGTGGAGATACTTACTCAAAGGCGCTGCTCATGCTGTACTGATCTACACAGATCACAAGAACTTGGAGTATCTAAGAACAGCTAAACGGTTAAAACCATGACAAGCCCGTTGGGCTCTTTTCTTTTCTCGTTTTTGTTTTCATATTACCTATTGACCTGGATCCAAGAATGTCAAACCAGACGCATTATCCCGGATGCATGACAATCCGAAAGACACATCCGTTCCAGACACCATTCTTCCGGATGGCAACTTCCTACTTTTGCATACTGACCTGCTGTCCACAATCAGGGAAGCATCTTCCGAATCTTCCAAACCCCCCAACATCTCGTTAACTTTCAGAGATGGTTTATTCTGGAGAGGAAGTCAAGTCTTTGTACCAGAGAATATCCGAGTGGAAGTTTTAAAACTTCTCCATGACCACCCGTTGGCGGGGCACTTTGGAGTCCACAAAACCCTCGAATTAGTGCAACGCACTTTCTGGTGGCCTGATTTAGAGGACTTTTGTAAAACATATATCAACTCTTGTCCCACCTGCAATCAGAACAAAACATCCAGAAAACAAGCCTGAGGTCTATTAAAACCTCTACCCATACCCAATAGACCTTGGGAAATGATTGCAATGGACTTTATTGTGGAACTTCCCTGTTCCGAAGGGTGTACAGCAATCTTTGTGATCGTAGATCGTTTTACCAAGATGGCTCACTTCCTCCCCTTGAAGAAAACACCTTCTGCCGCTGAAAAGCTCGTATTTTCATCAAAGAGATCATCAGGCTACATGGAGTACTCTCCAATATTGTCTCCGACAGAGGGGTCCAGTTCACTTCTCGGTTCTGAAAAGCCCTTTGTGAGAAGTTACAGATTAAACTTTCCCTGTCTTCAGCCTATCATCCCCAAACCAATAGGCAAACCGAAAGAACAAACCAAACCTTAGAACAATACATCAGATGCTTTACAACTTTTTCTCAAGATGATTGGGTCTCGCTGCTACCTCTAGCAGAATTTGCATATAACAATGCCAAACATTCAGCCACGGGGCAATCTTTCTTCTCTAATTATGGTTTTAATTTAACATTTCTGCCAGATTTCTTTTCAAAATCAACAGTCCCAGCAGTTCAAGATATCTTGGAGTTTCTTCAACATAACAACCAGATACTACGTGAAGCAATAATCAAGGCTCAAGCTGACGGCAAAAGATTCTTCGACAAAAGGAGGTGGGGGAGTTGGATCTTAAACCAGATGATCAGGTATGGTTGTCCACGAATAACTTAAGACTACCTTGCCCATCTAAGAAGTTGGCACCTAAGTTTTTGGGACCCTTCCCGGTTAAGAGAAAGATTAATTTAGCATCATATGAACTGTCTCTACCTAATTCCCTGAAGATACATCCTGTATTTCATTTTTCTTTACTCAAACCTGCAGTTCCTGATCCCTTTCCTAACAGAGGATCCAAGCCTCCTGAACCTGTCCAGATCGATGGTTGTGAAGAGTTTGTAGTGGAAGCCATATTGGACTGCAGGAAGCGACAATGACAAAACCAGTTTCTGGTCAAATGGAAGGGGTATGGTCCAGAGGATAATTCTTGGGAGCCTGAGGCCGCGTACACACGAGGGGATATGTCCGCTGAAAACGGTCCGATGGACCGTTTCAGCAGACATCTCCGCTCGTGTGTATGGGCTAGCGGACAGATTTCTCCACCCGACAGATTTCAAAGCATGCTTTGAAATCTATCCGGTGGGAATCTGTCCGCCCGACATGTCTGCTGGTTAGTACACTTACCAGCAGACATGTCGGCCCCCACCGCCGCCGCGCCGCTGCCGAATGGATTCGGCGCATGCGCGGAAGTGTTTTACTTCCTGGTGCGGTGACGTGGCGGTGACGCGGCGGCGTCAACGTCACCGCCGCGTCACCACTACGTCACCGCGCCGTCCGGCGGCGGGGAATTTGATCCGATGGTGTGTACACGCCATCGGATCAAACTCCCGATCGGACATATCCGATGGAAATGGTCCGCGGACCGTTTTCATCGGATATGTCCGATCGTCTGTACGCCGCCTCCAGGTAACATTCATGCCAAAAGATTGCTACGTGCTTTTTTCCTCGCTCACCCTGACAAAGCAGCCCGACTAGGCATCCGGAGGCTGCCCCTTGGGAGGGGGGGGCAATGTCAGGGACTCACCTCTTTGCCATCTTCACTTCCGCAGACGTCCTCTATGCAGTCCTCCTCCATGCAGGCTTCCTCCAGGCAATTGGCGCGCCGTCACAGGTCCCCCGCTCGTGCACGCGCGTCCACGCCATGCGCACGTGCACGGGGGCGCACACGGGAGCCCGCGTGCACGTTAATCGGCTGTGGCGCCAAACACACTTTAAAAGATCATTGCTGTTTGCAGCACATTGCTGCCTGATCTGCAGTTCTGACTGGATCCTACCTGAGACCTGTTTGTTTGTTGTTCCTGCCTGAAACCTGATTGAACTCTGAACCCGGCTTGTCTGACTACCTGAACCTCTCCAACCCCGACCCGGCTCTGTATGACTACCCGCCTGCTTGACCCCTCTGTTGCCAGATCCACCTGCTTGTTTATACGACTACTCTTCAGCCATCTGCCTGCATGCTCACCTGTTATGACCCGGCTTGTCTGACCCTGCTGTTCCAGTAACCCATACTGCTTACCAGCTTGTGCCACTGTAGTCACAGCATCTGTGCGGGTCGCTGACCCACCCTACGCTTCAGCATCTCTGCATCTACTCTCCAAAGGTATTCATCCACCTGCGACTACTCATCACCACCCGGCACTCCTACCCCTCTGTGCTCCGAGTCCACTGTTCCCACTTCAGTGGCTCGCGAACCAGAGCCGTACGAGAGGCTACCCTGCATCAGACTCTGGTAACCAGGTACGTAACAGTAGGCCTCTTCCCACAGCACCCTCTGGTGAGCACAGTACCTCAAAGTTCTATTGCGGCATTTCCCACATCTAACCAGCCTGTGTTGGATACCACACTAAAAGACATGCTAATGACAGTGCAGAGCTCCATACACTCCAAGATCTTACACATGATGCAACGTTTCACCTCTGATATATCTCATATGGGTAACAGAGTGTGTAATGCGGAAACAAAAATGGGGGAAGTCACAGCTTCTGTCAATGATTTAATAGATGCCAATGGGGAAGAAGTGGATGAAATAGCATAGCTTAAAGCTAAAATGGCCAACATGGAAGACCATTCCAGGAGGAACAGCATTAAAATCAGAGGCATACCAGAGCCAATTAAGCAATTAAGATTACTTCTTACATCTGTTGGCAACTTTCCTACCTGACTCAATACAAAGCGAGCTCATAATTCATCGCATCCATTGCTTGCCAAAACCACCTCATCTGCCTGAAACCATACCGAGGGAAACTATATTACGCATCCACTTTTTCTACATAAAGGAAAGATTCATGAGAGCTGCCAGAAACACTGCAGAATATCCACAGCAATACAACAACTTCTCCTTTTACGATGACCTCTCAAAGTTCACAATGCATCAGTGCAAAAATCTAGCAACAATCACAAAACCTCTGAGGAACCATTGGATCCCATACAAGTGGGGCCACCCGGTGAAGCTCATCATCACAAAAGATAACAATTCCCACACCATCAGATCTCTGAAAGAAGGCCTTACACTCCTCTGGCAATGGAATATCCTGATACCACAGGAACAGCGTCATCCTCGAGGGAACCTCTCACACCACACTGCCAACTGGGAAGACCTGGACCCTCCGGACGACATGACCATCTGAATCATATAAGCATCGCTACGAGACTTAGATGCTATAGATTGCTCGAACGAGCACAGTTCATTTGTTAAACACACCAAATATTTGACACGGCAACCACCACGCTGGCAGAGTTCTGCGTTCCCTTCTTAAAAGTTTAGTTTGAACCACCGATCTCTGTTTTTTCTTTTTTTTTCTTTTTGTTCTGTAAATTTTCAAACATAGATGATTGATAACACATGTTGGCGAGGCTGCGCACAAAAGGGCTCACCGATGCATATACTTTGAGGCGGCGTACACACGATCGGATATATCCGATGAAAACGGTCCGCGGACCATTTCCATCGGATATGTCCGATCGGGAGTTTGATCCGATGGCGTGTACACACCATCGGATCAAATTCCCCGCCGCCGGACGGCGCGGTGACGTAGTGGTGACGCGGCGGTGACGTTGACGCCGCCGCGTCACCGCCACGTCACCGCACCAGGAAGTAAAACACTTCCGCGCATGCGCCGAATCCATTCGGCAGCGGCGCGGCGGCGGTGGGGGCCGACATGTCTGCTGGTAAGTGTACTAACCAGCAGACATGTCGGGCGGACAGATTCCCACCGGATAGATTTCAAAGCATGCTTTGAAATCTGTCGGGTGGAGAAATCTGTCCGCTAGCCCATACACACGAGCGGAGATGTCTGCTGAAACGGTCCATCGGAATGCCCTCATATATTCCCCTTCTGGAAGAAAGTATGTAGCGCCCCCCCCCCCTATTGGTGGGGTGCTACGCTAAAGTTAGTGGGGAAAGGGAGAGTTAAGTTACTCCCATTCACAAATTGCCTAAATTTGGGCCGCTGCCATTTGGAATTGCCTTGTAGGTCGGTCTGCATGTCAGGGGGACGTTATTACCCCTGTGTGACAGTCGGCGCTAAAGGGGGTTCTGACAGATCCACCTTCTCCCAGCAGCCAATCAGAGGAGTGGTTCTTTCTCTGGACATGCTGGCGGGAGGGTATATCTGGGGCAGTGGCCTGTGAGAGTTGTGCTATGCGAGGCCCAGTTCCAGGTGTGGCATCCACCTTCAGGGTGCACGCATCCCTGGGCCCCACCATCGAGGCCCGCCTGGCTGAGCTTGCATACCCAGCGGAACCTTATTCTGATGCAGAGAGGGGCCCCAGCGGCTTGCTGGGTCCAAGATCCTAAGCGGGAGCTGAACAGTGGGGAATCGGCTCGGGAGAACCCAGAGGCAAAGGTTGTGAGCTCCCTCGGGGGTGAGCGCTACATGTATTTGCGTTCATCTCAGACCTCTCTGGAATTATATTAAAACCTTCCCTATCACTAGCAATCCTTAGCTTAGGGATCACCAATATACCAGCTAAGACAAAAATGGGAGTGTAGCCTCAAGTAAAGGTAGATAGTCATAGAATAAAATCGTACCATAATCCTGGTTAGTTGCGAAAAGGGGAAAGTGGGAGCAGTGGAAAGGTTGCTGAGGCCAGACCACGGGGCTAACCACAAGATTGGATAAGGGGACTATATCGGTACTATTAAAATAATATAAACAAAATTATAAAACACAAGTTTATTAATTAAAAGTCACAGGACAGAAATTTATACAATTCATTGATTGGTCAACGTCAACAAGTTTCACGGAATTCACCGCTTCGTCAGGACAAACCAATGCTATGAGCGAATAGATACAGCACAGAGCTTGACAGCCGAATGTATTCCCCCGTGGCAGACATGGGGGTATAGTCGTGGAAATCACAGCAATACTGTCTGTGGAAACTAAAACCAGGCCATGGTGGAAGCTGGAGCGTCCTGATGTGAGCAGGCAGGTGGACAGGATAAGGTGGCAGCAGTAGGGAGGTGTCGCGGATAGTGCAGTGTTAGACTAGGGTCCAAAGTTGCTGGTGGATACCAGTATTGAGTCATCCGTGGAGGTAGCCAAACGGTGACAAAATGCACGGTAGTGCATGGACAGGGGGTAGTAGAGACTGCACTGCCTCCCTTGAAGATCCCCAAGGAGCCGCCAATAGATCCTAGCTCAGCGCTGCCTGGACTCAGGAAACCACGGATGGCAAGGACCACACTGGCGATCTTCAAGGGAGGCAGTGCAGTCTCTACTACCCCCTATATATTTTTTCAAATTTATTTTTAAAACAGATCACATCCTAGTGATCTCCATCGACGTCTAAAAGCATTGCTGGTATGATTAGAGACCCTGGGCCGAGTAGCTGAGGCGATCCTTTTATGTTGCCGAATATTCGCAATGCGAATATTTGTATTACGAATATTCGCAAATACTTTCTCTGCCCTTCTGTGTTTTGTGTATAAAAAAAAAAAAAAAATTAGCTTTAGTTTAGTCATATAAGTTTGTGTAAGTAGAGTTAGTGTTTAGTGCATATTAGTTTAGTAATCCAGGAAATGATCTCCGTTTTCGCGTGTTGACGAGAATTTCGCAATCAATTTCGCATTCGCATTAGCGAAATTTCGCATTCGCATTAGCGAAATTTCGCATTCGCATTAGCGAAATTTTGCAAAATTGTTTTTTTGATAAAGTATCACGAATATTCGATATTAGCGAATATTTCACGAATATTCTTCTATATATTCGTGAAATATCGCGAAATTGAATATGGCGTATTCCGCTCAACACTAGTAGAGAACCTTTAACAAATACTTTGAAGAAACTTGATGATCCAGCTACCAAAGCTGTTACCTAGGAACTAGAACCCAACAAGTTTAAAGGCAAGATTTTGGATTGCTCCAAATCTTTTCGCAAAGCCAAATTGCTGCATTACCATATGAAGTATTTCCATGGCAGTGACAAGTCAGAGCAGGATCAGAGTCCTGTCATGAGGCATATGCAGACAAGAGGCTCTTTAGCTCACGAAAAGGCCATTCAGCAAAGCTCAAAGAGAAGACGCACACAAATCCGGTTCTCTGCATACTCCACTTCAGATTTCCCTAAGAAGCTCACCCCATGACGGCAGGAATAGATTGTGTGAAAAGAGGCGTCATTCAAGCCCAGCCACAAACAGTTCAAATTCCCACTGACCGTCCCTAAAAGACAAAAGCAAGGAGAACTTAATCCAGAAGTCTCATCGCAAGCCAGACAAGTGTTAAAAAAAAAGTAAGAGAAAAGTTCAAAGATTTATTGAGTCTGAAGTCAAAGAAGAAGAAAAAGAAAGCAAAGTCAGAGCTGTCTGGTAGTGAAGAGAACATAGAGATTTCTAAGGAGCTCTCACCAAAACAAATACAACCTTCAAAGCTCAACAGTGATTATAAGGCCCCGTGTTCCAGTAAAAGCAGCGATCATGGACGCTGACCAGATACAAGACTAATGCCGCGTACACACGATCATTTTTTGCGATGAAAAAAAACGACGTTTTCAATCATGAAAAAAAAACCGACGTTTTTCAAACTTAATTTTCCAAAACGACGTTGCGTACACACCATCGTTTTTCTACAAAGCTCTAGCAAAGTGTAGTGACGTACACCACGTTCGACGGCACTCTTTTTCATTGAAGCTCTGTCTCATAACTTGCTTCTGAGCATGCGCGGGTTTAAAAACGTAGTTTTCAACATCGTTTTGCCCACACACCATCACTTTTTATGACACAAAAAACGACGTTTTGAAAAACGACACAAAAAATTCAAGCATGTTGGAATTTTTTTTTGGTCGTTTTTTTGAAGACAAAAAACGAAAGTTTTGCCCACACACGATCAATTTAAATGACGTTTAAAAAACGACATTTTATTTCATCGCAAAAAACGACTGTGTGTACGCGGCATCAGTGATGAGGAGACGCTCAGTGATTCTTGCACGGAAAGCTTACTTTGGAGTGATGAAGATTACAATGAAGAGACTGTATTGGAAGAAGATGGCACATGCGCCTTGTCTTTGGGTGCACAGGAGCCTTTGTACATAATGCAGTCTTGCTTGCCGGGTTGAGGATGACTTGGTGAAAGAATCCCACTTACAAACTGTAAAATTGGGCATCACACAGGAATTTGCTAATCGGGAAGTTGTTAAAAGTGAAATCCCTGACCGCTTCAGGGCAAAGGAAGTGGCTGAAGTGCAGGAATTAGGGGTTTGCACATCTTCAGTTCTCAGTCAGTTGCTTGATGGAAATAAAGCTGAAAAACATAATTCTGACACTGCACTAAAGGATGTAGAAAAAGTGTGTCCAATATCCACTGAGCCATGTGAATGTAGTAAGGCAGGTAATATTCATGACTTTCCCATAATTGATGATCAGCAGAGCAGGGTCATTGAGGAATCTGAATTGCAAAAAATATGCACCCAGACTGAAGATATTTTGCCTCTGTGAATTATTTGCCTGTTGAAGAGCAGTGTGTTAATTTTTATGTTAATGAAATGAAAGCAGTAAATACAATTGTCACCCCTACCACAGGCAGGATCTGTAGAGAGGGGTTTAGTGTCCACCGAAGTAGAAAAAAATTGTTTTAAATCTTCAGAATTAATAGTACCAGCATATCATGATCAGAAAAGAATTCAGGAAGTCGCCTGTGATACCTTAAATCGGCAGAGTGATGACATCTGTGATCTTGAATCTGGAAAACCACGCTCCCACAGTAAGGATATTGCAAAGTCTGAAATAACCAGTGCAGTTTCTGTCCAAGACTTGGATAGACCGCCCTCTGTGGCTGAAACACAATGCGAATATTCGGCAATCGGAATATTGCGCGATTATTTACTCCGCCCTTTTGTATCAGAGCCAATCAGAGTTCTCCTTCCACACTCGTCATAGGTTAGCAACCAATAGGAACCTGCCCGCACGGGCATTATATAAGGTCACTCCCAGCAGCATTTCATTGCAGATTCAGAAGTTGGCTTGATAGTGTGGAGACTGTGTCTGTGTTGCTGTTATCTTGCTGGTATCTTGCATCTTGCTGGTATCTTGCATCTTGCATCTTGCATCATCAGCATTGTGCTTCATCGTTGCTATTTACTACTTAGTGATTCCAGTGGATATTTTCCAGTTTATAAACTGCTTTTTTCAAAGCAATACACCCAAGAGCTTTTTTAAAAGCTAAGTTTTGTGCTGTCTTGTTCAGCTTGTGTTACTGTAGTATCTTGCAGCTTAGCTTTTGATTGCTTCTTATTGATTTAAGTGCATATTTTCCTGATTAGCTTTTGCTAATTTTCAAAGCAAAAGGCCCAAGAGCTTTTGTAAAAGCGAAGTTTTGTGTTGTTCAGTTTAGTTTGATTTCTGTATAGTAAGTGTACATACTGTTAACTGTACATTTATTTCAGCTAGCTTACTTTAGTGTGTGTTTAGTGTCTGTGTTTAAAAAAAAAAAAAAAAGTTATTAGTTAGTGTTTCTTTAGTGAATTTTTTTTTGTAGTTGTAGTCCTTGTCAGTTAGTGTGTAAAAAAAAAAAAAAAAAATTAGCTTTAGTTTATAGTCATATACGTTTGTGTAAGCAGTTAGTGTTTGTGTAGTGCATTTTTTTTTTTTTGTAGTCCTTGTCTTTGGTGTACTAGTTTTATTATAGTTTAGTAGCTGTCTGTGTACGTCTTTGTCTGCGTGCCTGTCTTTTAAAAAAACACAAAAAAACATTTTACACACATTTCCCCCCCCCACACACATCAGCAATCATGAGCGGCATCCGTGGCCGTGGCAGCAGGGGTAGGGGAGTTACTCCCAGTGCTGGGTCGCTGCCAGCACAGGGTACCTCTCGTGCCCCTACTATTGGTAGAGGATCGGGTGGAAGGGGACTCCGCCTCATGCAGGATTTTTTTACATCGGGCAGCTGCCCGATATTGCCATCTCAGGCTCAAGTAGTGGTGGACTACATGGGGCACAGCAGTGCCACTGAGTCGTCGGTCCCGACTCCCAGTAGTTCCACCATTACACCGGTGCCTGTAGTACCCCCCCCCCCAGCCCCCAAGAGTCCAGCATCTTACTGTTCAACAGCGACAGTGAGAGGGATATCTTGGGGGAGGCCATGCATCGGGCAGACCTCCAGCTCTGTCCTGATGCTCAGGACCTTTTTGAAGGGATGGACGAGGAGGATGGGATACCTGCTGTCAGTATCCCAGAGACATCCCTTCAAAGTGGTGCTGCTGTTTTGGTGCAGGAAACAGCAGCACCTAGTCAGACCCAGGCGTGGGTGTGGGGACAGCGGAGCCAGGCTATCGGCTCCATGTTAGCTGGTTCCCTCAGACCACAACATCTCAGCCCTTGGTCTGACATCTCTGGGGGCAATGAGGAGGGTGACCCATCATGGTTGCCATCTGGCTCGTCGGCTCACTGCGTCAGTGACGACGGGGAAGGTAGGCACCCTGGGGAAACGGTGCGCCAGGTCACCACCAGGGAGACCAGCGTCAGGGTCTCCACTGGACATGGCAGCAGGAGGTGTCAGCAGCAGCAGCAGCAGGCAGCTCCACCTGTGCGTACCGAGTCCCAGCAGGTGCAAGTCAGCGTCACCCCATCTGACGGGAGGGTGGCGCTGAAGTCACCTGTCTGGGCCTACTTCACCCTGGTGGCAGACAACCCTCTAGTGGCCATCTGGCGGATCTGTTCAGTCAGGGTGAAGAGAGGGAAGCATTTGGCTCGGGTGGGTACCACAGCCCTGAACCAGCACCTGAGGATAAACCACTGGTGGGTGCATGACGAGATGAAGCGTGGTGGTGGTAGCAGCGCCACCACCACAAGTGAGCAGGGTACAGCAGCCCCTGCCACAGCTTCATCTCTTCCCAGCAGGTCATGCCCCCCCGCTCCCTCTAGTAGTGGTACTGGTACCGGCAACCAGACCTCTACTTTGACAGCACCCTCCGCGTCTGTGTCCCGCACTGCCGTCCGGCGCCAGGCGACTATTTCAGACGCCTTTGAACGCAACACTCCCTTCCCCACCGGAGACCGACGTGTGCGTTCCCTCAATGGGCTCCTGGCAAGGGTTATTGCCCAACATCTTCTGCCCTTCAACATCGTGGACAGCAACCCCTTCAGACAGATGTTGGAGCAGGCCCAACCCCAATGGCGTGTCCCCAGCCGTCATTTCTTTGCCAGGACTGGTGTCCCTGCCCTACACCAGCACATTGTGAAGAATGTAACCCTGTCGCTGGATCACGCTGTCAGCGACAGGGTGCATCTGACAATGGATGGCTGGACCAGCAGGCATGGGCAGGGGCGCTACATAAGTTTCACTGCCCATTGGGTTTCCCTCCAAGGCGCCGGGGAGGGATCGGCGGCAACAGATTTGGTGGTGCCGCCCCGCGGTGTCCAGGGGAGAAGTGCTGGTCTCCGTCAAGCCTCTGTCTCTGCTGAGCCTCCCAGCAAGTGCCCTCGTAGCTACTCAGGTGTGGTGCACGTGCGCTGTCAGGCCGTGCTCCAGCTTGTTAGCTTAGGGGACCGGAGACACACTGGACAAGAAGTGCTGACCGCACTTCAGGCTCAGGTCTAGAAGTGGCTGACACCCCGAAGGCTCCAGGCAGGTATGGTTGTCTGTGATAACGGCAGCAACCTACTCTCCACCCTTCAGGCTGGCAGTCTGACCCACGTGCCCTGTCTGGCACATGTCCTCAACCTAGTGGTGCAGAAGTTCATGCGCACCTATCCCGGGTTGAGTGACATTGTGCCAAGGGTGCGTAGGATTGCCAGCCACTTCAAGCGCTCCCCAACCGCTACCGCGTCCCTGTCCAAGTGGCAGCGGGTCAACAGGCTGCCCCCTCACAGGCTGATTGTGGACAGTGTGACGCGGTGGAACTCCACCCTCCACATGCTGGAGAGGTTGTGGGAGCAGCGAAGGGCGGTGAGGCAGTACCTGCTGGAGCAACCCACTGCCGGGCCAGCACCAACACTCCCGTACATCACCTGTGCAGAGTGGGGGCAGATACACCAGGTCTGCCAGGTGTTGGGCCCTTTCGAGCAGGCGACCAAGATGGTCAGCAGGGAGCATGTTGGCCTCAATGACGTGCTCCCTATAGTGTTCGTGCTGGAGAGGACACTAGATCGCCTGCTCGAAGCTGGGGAGAGTGCCTTGGTGGAGCAGGAGGAGGCAGCACTGCTCCACCGAGACCAGGGCCAGGACGAGGAGGAGGAGGAGGAGGAGGATGATGATGATGATGATGAGGAGGTTGCTGGTGTCGTCCTGGAGTCAGGGCCTGGTCAGGAGGGAGAGCCGGTGTTGGGGGCACCTATAGTCCGGGGGTTGGGCATCTCTGAGCGTGAGCAGCAGCGCCTCAGGGATGAAGAGTCTGACCTCATTGACCTGGGCAGCAGTGAGGAGTCACAGCGGGCTGCGCTCTTCCCCATGGCTGCCCACATGCTGAGATGCCTCAGGAGGGACCCCCGGGTTAAGACCATCAAGGACAGGGATGATTATTGGATGGCCACCCTTTTGGATCCCAGGTGCAAGGGGAAAGTGGAGCAGTTCATCCCAGCTAGCCGGAGGCAGCGCCGGATGGAGGAACTGCAGGCAGGCATTGTCAGCCGGTTGGAGCAGGCAACTCCCCGGCCTCCAGTTGTCCCCCCTCATCTCACCCAGCAGGTGGCTGCACCCAGCAGCAGCCGAGCAGGGGACCTAATGGAAGAGATGAGGATGTTCTTCCAATCGGAGCGACCCAGTACCAGCAGCAGCAGAAGCAGTCACCACCAGCGGCTGGCCCACATGGTGGCAGATTACATGGCGTCCGCCGGTGCTTCTGAGAGTATGCATACCGACGACCCCATGGAGTACTGGGTTGCCAGATTGGACACCTGCCGCGAGCTCGCTCAGTATGCGCTGGAGCTATTGTCTTGCCCCCCCTCCAGCGTACTATCTGAGCGGACATTCAGCGCGGCAGGTGGGGTGGTCACGGACAAGAGGACCCGTCTGTCCACAGACTCTGTGGACAGACTCACATTCATAAAGATGAATGAGTCCTGGATCGGCGGTGACTTTCTGGCACCCGCCGTCGGTTCAGGGCGCTGAAGGGTCCCTTGTCATGCATTCCCTGATCTATTTACAGTGCTGAAACAAATTATTTGAACACCTGAGAAAATCAATGTAAATATTTGGTAGAGTAGGCTTTGTTTGCAATTACAGCGGTCAAACCTTTCTTGTAGTTTTTCACCAGCTTTGCACACACTGGAGGAGGGATATTTGACCCACTCCTCCACACAGATCTTCTCTACATCAGTCAGGTTTCTGGGCTGTGGCTGAGAAACACGGAGTTTGAGCTCCCTCCAAAGATTCTCTATTGGGTTTAGGTCTGGAGACTGGCTAGGCCACGCCAGAACCTTGTTATGCTCCTTACAGAGCCACTCCTTGGTTATCCTGGCTGTGTGCTTTGGGTCATTGTCATGTTGGAAGACCCAGCCTCGACCCATCTTCAAAGCTCTAACTGAGGGAAGGAGGTTGTTGCCCAAAATCTCGCAATACATGGCCCCAGACATCCTCTCCTTAATGTAGTGCAGTCACCCTGTCCCATGTGCAGAAAAAAAAAACCAAAGCATGATGCTACCACCCCCATGCTTCACAGTAGGGATGGCGTTCTTGGCATGGTGCTCATCATTCTTCTTCTTCCGAACACGGTTAGTGGAATTATGACCAAAAAGTTATATTATGATCTCATCTGACCACATGACTTTCTCCCATGAGTCCTCTGGATCAGTCAAGACACCTATGTCACAAGTTATTTGCCACTCTATACTACTATTACCACTGCTGCTGCTGCTGTTCATGGCACCTCTTTCCCGAGTGATTTGACACTATATTGTCTAATGTTACTAATACTGCTGCTGCTCACGACACCTATGTCACTAGTTGTTTGACACTATTCACTACTATGGTCACTACTGATGCTGTAAAGTCCTGCCCACGTGTTTAGATGCTATCTAGTAATATTACCAATACTGCTTGTAAATGCTGCCTGTGTGATAGTTAAGTGGTCTTGCATAGCAAGAGCACTTATTGTTATCTCACATATATATTATTCTTATTATAGCCAAATTTTAAACGGTATCTCCTCCCACATTTTTTACACTACATTCACTGTGAGATTTCTAGTTTTTAAGATAGAACAATTTGAAGGACAATTATTAAAAAATAAATCCAGGATCTGAGAATCTGCCAAGAGTGTGTTTGCGTTTGTTTACATTGGTTTCCTTGGAGGCGCTGAGGTAATTAAAAGTCCTCACAGCTGTAAGGGGATTATATAGCTCCTCCCACACAGTTGTGAGGTGTTTTCTGTGAGGTAAATACCTTCATACACACAGCTGTGCGGTAGTTGTGAGGTGTTTTCTGTGAGGTAAATAGCTTCATTTGAAGGACAAGTATTCAAAAAACATTCCTCAATTTCTGTTGTGTTTACAGAGAGCCTGCAAACCCAAAAATTGGTTTCCTAGGAAACGCTAAAGAGTTTAATAACACCTCACAAACAGTTCATTCCTATGCAAGGGTCTCAAACTGGTGGCCCTCCAGCTGTTGTAAAACTACAGTTACCATCATGCCTCTGCCTGAGGGAGTCATGCTGGTAACTGTCATTCTTGCAATGCCTCATTGGACTTGTAGTTTTGCAACAGCTGGAGGGCCGCCAGTTTGAGATGCCTGAATGTGTGTTTGCATATGTTTTACATTGGTTTCCTAGGAGACGCTGAGGTAAAATCCTTCATACACACATCTGTGAGGGCTTTCTATAGCTCCTCCCACACACTGTGAGGAGATATGGCTAATTTTTTTTTTTGACTATGCGTAACTTCTGCATGCTCTGCATATAGCAACCATGCATAGCAACCACTCCATAGCAACCCTCCATAGCGACCCTCCATATGAAACCTCCATAGCAACCCTCCATAGCAACCACTCCATAGCAACCGTCTATAGCAACCAGTCCATAGCCATCAGTCCATAGCAACCCTCCATAGCAACCACTTTTTGATGGGGCTAATAGCATGGTGCAGTTTTGATTAGGGGTGTTGAAAATAATCGTCGAATCGATGCATCGCGATTATACCCTGGACGATTCTGCCATGATTCGGTATTGTGCAATAATCGATTAATATTGACGTCATTGCGGCCCCTCCCCCTCCCCCACGCACAGCAATGTCTTTGCTGGAAAGATATCCTGCCGATCGGCTGGCTGCACCTGGCGCTGTCCCCTCCTCAACTCACACAGTGTAGCCTCAGCCTGAGCCTCGTTGCTGCCCCCACCCACGATCTCCCTTCCTCTGTGATTTGAAGCTCTGAGTCTGACTGGATAGTGACACTGTTCATCTCCCCGATGGGCGGTGCTGAGCCGCACGAGGAGCTGAGAGACAGAGGCATACAGATCATGACTGCACGGAGCTGTTGTAACATCCGTGGGATGAGCCATAAATTTGGCTTCTGCAAACTACAAATGAGCTGAGAGGAGGGGGGGATGGAAGGGCTCCGGAGGTGAGAGATAAGCCTGTCATGCTTGATATATGGGTGAGTGTAGAGAGGTGGCAACATCCCCCCCCCCCCCGTCCTGCTGCAGCTATCCTCTGTGTGTTGGTAGGGTAAGGATCTCTAATAATGTGATATATGTGATATATGTGATATATAAATTATCAACTGAGTGAGCTGCACCCTAAAAATTCAAAATAGAATAGATAAATGGAAACAGCAGGGGGCGCTAAAACTAATTTAAATCACAATAGTGAAATATGTGCATCTCCGTCAAAGGAGATGATTAGCAAACAAAAGTGCAAATCAGTGCAATAAATAAATAGTACATAGATTGCAATAAGAATTAATAATAATAATATAAATGTCCGAAGAATATGTGCAAAAACCAGACTCAAAAAATATATATATAAAAATGTCCATAAATGTGCAAAAGAATTAATAATATCTTTAGAAATCCTTGTGACTTTTCACTCTAATGAGTGAATGTGGGTGATCAAAATGAAGAGTTTCCACCTTCACCAACTAAACACCGACAGTGTGAAAACAGGATGGCTCCTTACCGCAAACTATTGACCTTTCTCGTTAGAAAATAGGTCAAATAAAGCGTTGTGTCTCCACGGACAGTAGATAGCCTGGATTCCCTTGATTGGATTCGTTAAAGGGCAAAGAAACACAAAAAAATTCCGCCATAGCGTGATACCGTTTTATTAAAAGACATAGGTAAAACACACAATGCCGAGTGGCTCCTTACTATTTGTGGTGCCCTCCGTCCCGGCACTGAGGCTGATAGCTTGGGTCTATGGATAAGATGCGTCCTAGCTGGGGAGACAATCTCGTGCGCTCCACTTCCCTTGTGTTGAGAACCAGCTGGACCGGAAGATGCTGTGCGTGGTCACATTGTGTGTTTTACCTATAAAACGGTATCACGCTATGGCGGCATTTTTTTGTGTTTCTTTGCCCTTTAACGAATCCAATCAAGGGAATCCAGGCTATCTACTGTCCGTGGAGACACAACGCTTTATTTGACCTATTTTCTAACGAGAAAGGTCAATAGTTTGCGGTAAGGAGCCATCCTGTTTTCACACTGTCGGTGTTTAGTTGGTGAAGGTGGAAACTCTTCATTTTGATCACCCACATTCACTCATTAGAGTGAAAAGTCACAAGGATTTCTAAAGATATTATTAATTCTTTTGCACATTTATGGACATTTTTATATATATATTTTTTGAGTCTGGTTTTTGCACATATTCTTCGGACATTTATATTATTATTATTAATTCTTATTGCAATCTATGTACTATTTATTTATTGCACTGATTTGCACTTTTGTTTGCTAATCATCTCCTTTGACGGAGATGCACATATTTCACTATTGTGATTTAAAATAGTTTTAGCGCCCCCTGCTGTTTCCATTTATCCTCTGTGTGTGTGTACTGTTTGTGCAGCCCCCAATGTGTAAGGCAAACTCTTTTACTGTCTAATTTCTTGCTGTAATTTCCCTATCATCTCTCCCCTCTGGAACCATCTACTGATCTTCAAGCAGTAGATTTCTTGCTGATTGGAATGTCTCCCTTTTTTTATTTGTGCACTGATGTTGACCTGTTTACTATGCAAGTTGCTGCCAAACGACTCAATGGGTTTGTTAAAGTGATACTAAAGGGTATTTTTTTCTTCTTTAAAATTAAATTACAAATCATACTTACCTACTGATCTTCTGTATAATTTTCGCAGTCTCTGACCATTTCCTGTAGCATGCACGCAGTCTCTTATCTCGTGTAGCATGTCCCCAGTCTCTGACCATCTCCTGTACTATGTCCGCAGTCTCTGACCATCTCCTGTACTATGTCTGCAGTCTCTGACCATCTCTTGTACTATGTCTGCAGTCTCTGACCATCTCTTGTACTATGTCTGCAGTCTCTGACCATCTCTTGTACTATGTCTGCAGTCTCTGACCATCTCCTGTACTATGTCTGCAGTCTCTGACCATCTCCTGTACTATGTCTGCAGTCTCTGATAATCTCCTTTAGTATTTTGGGGGGAGAGCCATGCGCATTTGCGCTGCAATCGTGATGCATCGCGGAATCGAATCGAATCGAATCGTGGACTTGATAATCGAAATCGCATCGAATCGTGAGACGGGTGAAGATGCGCAGCCCTAGTTTTTATGGTGCAGTTTTGATGGGCTAGTTTTTGATGGAGCAGTTTTTGATGGGGCAATGGACCGAACTGGATTGACACACAGTTGGATCACATTTACATCTCTAGGGGCACCGTCTCCAGTCAGTAGTATTGGTGGAGGCAAGACCACGCCGCACAATTTACCCTGAAATTGTATCTTTTCTAGTTACATTAGATTTTAATACTACTGCTGCTGCCTCCATGCTGAGTAATGCTTCATGACCTCTCTGGCACAGCGGATCCACCAACAGCCTCCGCTACAAGCTACCAGACTGGATCGTAACAGCAAGTGTAACTAAAACAATGAAGTTTATGTTAAACCCTGGTTTGCGGCCTTTATACTGCAACCATTATACTGCAATCATTAGCCTGTATGCAAGAGCAAATCTGCACTCTCTCTCTCTTTCTTGCTCTCTCTCTCTATATCTATATATATCTATTGTTGCTTTTGTTATGTTCATTTTTCAACAGTTTAGTTTGTGTTCGTCGTGACTGTGTCTGTGTACTTTAGTTTGTCCTAGTTTTGTGTTAAATAAAATAATAGTATAAAATGATTTTGCTTATTATGAAGTTAGATGTGTTGATGTTGATGTGTTAGATGTGAAGTTAGATGTGTTGACAAACCTAAAAATCTATCTCAAAAAGAAAGGAAACATTTCAAAAAAATAACACTTTTTATTTACAATATCAAAATCCAAGGTATTGGTTCAGAAGCTTCTGCTGTTCTTCCAATTGTAACCAAACTTTCATCTGTTCCTCCTCCATCTGCTCATTCTGCTTGAGAAGGTAACAAATTTGTCTATGGTTACCCCAGATTTTTTGTGAAGTTTTGGACAGAATTGCTTGGAGCAGCGTAATTTTTTTTGCAGCTGTTAGGATATAAGAAAAAACAATTTGTTTTCAAAGACCCTTAAGAAATACATAAAATATTTCTGTTGCTTATTAATCAATCATTATCATGTCTATACACTTGTTATGTGTCTAGCACAGACCGGGAGTGCAGAATTATTAGGCAAATGAGTAATTGGACCACATCATCCTCTTTATGCATGTTGTCTTACTCCAAGCTGTATAGGCTCGAAAGCCTACTACCAATTAGGCATATTAGGTTATGTACAACTCTGTAATGATAAGGTGTGTGGTCTAATGACATCAACACTCTATATCAGGTGTGCATAATTATTAGTCAACTTCCTTTCCTTTGGCAAAATGGGTCAAAAGAAGGACTTGACAGTCTCTGAAAAGTCCAAAATATAGAGGTATCTAGCAGAGGGATGCAGCACTCTTAAAATTGAAAAGCTTCTGAAGCGTGATCATCGAAAAATCAAGCATTTCATTCAAAATAGTCAACAGGGTCGCAAGAAGTGTGTGGAAATACCAAGGCGCAAAATAACTGCCCATGAACTGAGAAAAGTCAAGTGTGCAGCTGCCAAGATGCCACTTGCCACCAGTTTGGCCATATTTCAGAGCTGCAACATCACTGGAGTGCCCAAAAGCACAAGGTGTGCAATACTCAGAGACATGGCCAAGATAAGAAAGGCTGAGGCCGCGTACACACGACCCAGAAACTCGTCGAGCCAAACACATCGTTCCGCCCGTCGAGTTTCCCGTTCTGCTCGTCGAGCAGCTCGATGAGCTTGCTTTGCGTACACACGTTCAAAGTCCAAATCTCGTCGATCTCACGTTCACCACGTGTGACGGCACTATAAAGGGGACGTACGTTTGGTTTGGCGCCACCCATTGGGCTCCTTTTGCTAATCTCGTGTTTACGCGTGTTAGTAAAAGTTTGGTGAGTGACGATTCGCGCTTCTCAGTTTTCGTGCTTTTCAGATCGATCTCTGCCGTTCAGTTTGTACTTGTGGGTTCGTATCTTGGCTATCGGGGCGTGCGGTCAGGTCGTATTGTTTTATATTGCGGTCCTGTCCGCCCATTTTTGATTTTCAGGTCGTTCTTCATAGGTCTTGCTGTTCTTCAGTGCGGTCTGTTTAGTGCAATTCTGTTTAGACGTTCGTTTCTAACCTTGTAGCCATGTTGCAGGCATCTCGTCATAGGCAAGCTCGTGCTGTGCGTGCCATGTCTATAGGTCTATTGCTTTTAGACCTAGATGACGAGTCCATGAACAGGGTGAGGAGGCGTTCATGGACCAAGAATTGGTTGCTCCGTAGGAACTAATTCTCACATATGCCTTTGCTGCGGGAGCTTCAGGAAAATAATCCTGAAGATTACAGGAATTTCCTGAGGATGTCGGATCCCGTTTTCCAGCACCTGTTGGCCTTGGTGTCCCCCTATATTACCAGGCAGGACACCGTTATGCGGGAGGCTATTGGTGCTGAGCAGAGGCTAGTTGCCACCCTACGTTATCTGGCAACTGGGAGAAGCCTTCAGGACTTAAAGTTCTCTACGGGCATCTCCCCCCAGGCTCTGGGCCTTATTATTCCTGATACCTGCTCTGCTATCATCCAGGTTCTGCAGCAGGAATATATGAGGGTAAGTTTTCTCCTTGACTATCTCATTTTATGTATATAATGTATGCTAATGTATTGCACTTATCTCCTTCTTCCATAATTACCGTTTGGTATATGCTGTGAATGTCCCCTCTGCCCCCATGCATGCTGTAAAGTTTAATGATGCCCCTTTTTTGGCCTACATGCCTATTTCCCTTCACTTACCTCCCAGCATGCTATCCTGGGCACAAACACACCTAGCCTAGTCACTTCCCAATGTATTGTATTATATCCATTGTAATGTTTGCCCCCCTCCCCTCCAAAATGTGTTTTAAAAGTCTATGTACACTTTTTTTTTTTTGTGTACTCCCAAACTCATCTAGCCCTCCCCTCCAATGTGTTTTAAAAGTCTATGTACACTTTTTTTTTTTTGGTGTACTCCCAAACTCATCTAGCCCTCCCCTCCAATGTGTTTTAAAAGTCTATGTACACTTTTTTTTTTTGTGTACTCCCAAACTCATCTAGCCCTCCCCTCCAAAATGTGTTTTAAAAGTCTATGTACACTTTTTTTTTTTGGTGTACTCCCAAACTCATCTAGCCCTCCCCTCCAAAATGTGTTTTAAAAGTCTATGTACACTTTTTTTTTTTTGTGTACTCCCAAACTCATCTAGCCCTCCCCTCCAATGTGTTTTAAAAGTCTATGTACACTTTTTTTTTTGGTGTACTCCCAAACTCATCTAGGCCCACACAAAACTTGGGCACTGGCACATCAGAGGGGGTGTTTACTGTGAGAATTGACTAAATATATTTATGTATAATATGCTAGTTCAAAGAAATGTTTTAATGCTTATAATGTCTTTGTATAATCCGCTTGCAATGTTTCGGGTATAATATTTTTTTTCTTTTTTTTATCTTCCACAGCTTCCGTCCACGCCACAGGAGTGGCAGTCTGTGGCCATGGACTTTCAGAGGCGGTGGAACTTCCCCAACTGAGGGGGAGCCATCGACGGGAAGCACGTCCGCATCGTGCCTCCACCCCGTTCAGGATCCCAGTTCTACAATTACAAGGGGTTCAATAGTATTGTGCTGATGGCGGTGGTGTCAGCGCAGTACGAATTCCTTTTTGTGGATGTCGGGATGAATGGACGGATTTCGGATGGGGGAGCCTTCAAGCAGACCGAGTTTGCGCTTCGCCTTCAAGAGGAGGATCTGTCATTGCCACCGGATGACCAGAATCTTGAAGGGTTGCCATTTGTTTTCTTGGCTGATGAGGCGTTTGCGTTGGGACCCCATCTTATGAGGCCATTCCCTCAGCGGACCCTCACCCCAGAGAGGAAGGTCTTTAACTACCGGCTGGCCAGAGCCCGGAGAGTGGTGGAGAACACCTTCGGAATAATGGCCAGCCGGTTCCGCCTTTTCTTGACCTCTCTCCACATGGCGGAGTACAAGTGGAACTATATTATTTTTGCTTGTTGCATACTCCATAATTTTTTGCGAAGACAATCAACAACCTATCTTGCCCCGGTTGGACCCGAGGCTGGACTTTTTGAAACCGAGCAAACATTGCCAGGTCTTGAAGCTGCCCATCAAGGACTGCCCCCCCAGAGTGCCCGTGAAGTGAGGGACAAATATGTACAGTACTTTATGGGTAGGGGGGCCATACCATCACAACCAAATGTGTTTTAATTTCTGTTTCCATAAATTTTAAATCTTGATACAAAAAATGTTATGTCTCGCTTGTGTTTTTCAATGTTTCATATTTTTTCATATTCTTCTACATGTAGTGTCAAGTGTATTTTCCTTAACTAATTTCCTAGGTGACATCCTAAAAAATCACATGTACAGTTATTGGTATTTTAAGCAAAACCACACACACTTTTTTTTTTAGATTTCAAAATATCTTTACTTTTTCAACAATAAGGTTTTTAACAAACAGAAATGAGGTAATAATTGGTACAATTTAGTGAAAAATATTTTTGCTTTTTGATTTAAAAAAATATAAACTTTTCTTTTTTTTGGTCTTTTTGATTAAAACATATATATTTATTTTATTTTTTTTTGGTCTTTTTGATTAAAACATATATATTATTTTTTTTTTTTTTTTGGTCTTTTTGATTAAAACATATCTAATTTTTTTTTTTTTTTTTTGGTCTTTTTGATTAAAACATATCTAATTTTTTTTTTTTTTTTGGTCTTTTTGATTAAAACATATCTAATTTTTTTTTTTTTTTTTTTGGTCTTTTTGATTAAAACATATATAATTTTTTTTTTTTTTTTTTTGGTCTTTTTGATTAAAACATATATAATTTTTTTTTGGTCTTTTTGATTAAAACAGATATATCTTTTTTTTTTTTTTTTTTTTCAAACAAACATTACAAAACTAAAACCCTCAAAATCAAACCCTCCCCAGAACATCAATTATATTTTTTAATTTGGTTTCCACTTCTTTGGTCTTTTTCCGTATGTCGTGGTTCATATCCTCAATGTCATCCCTGCAGGACTGGACCTGGGAAATTAGGAGATGAGCACTGTGGGTATCCAAGCCGCCACCAGCTCCTGAAATGTATGACCAAATCAGGTATTAAAATTTAGCAGGCCTACATCTAGATTAGCTGAAGCTGTGTTAATATGTTACTTTACCGGATGTAGTGGCATCATCATCCCGCGGGGGTGGGGCTTGGGTGCTGCCTTGCTGCTCCTGTGTAGAAGCTTCATTCCGCCCTACGAGAATAAAGAAAATGGAAAGATGAAGAGGCCTGAAAGAGGAATCTGTTTTGGATTAGACCATTTGTGGGACGATTGATGTTTTGAACAGCCCCCTCTGGGCAGAACACAGGATTCTAGGCATTCCCAAACATTATTACATTTCTTGTACCTTTGTTATAATTTCAAACATGTAGGCAAACCAAGTATACACTGGATCACCTCACCTCTGTGTGAACCCATAAATGGATTATTCTTGTGGCCAACAATTCTGCAAATGAGTCCACATGTGTCACCAACTGCTGAGCAGACTCTCCTTTTACTGTATATTGTCTTTACAGTAAGAGAAGTTCTTTAATAATACATCAACATTAATAACACAATTGATCTCACTTTAAACTAAAAAAGTGCACAACATTAGTGAGATCAATGTTTTGGGCCCAACAATTGGTCAGAAAAGTCGTCGTTATTTTGGAACGGCGACTTCTACGACCAAATATCATGCTCACAACCAGGGCAGGACTTAGGGTGGTGGGGGCCCCTGGGCTTGAGTGTTGAAGGGGCCCCCTGGACGGAGGGGGGAATCAAAGTTGTTGAGTGGGGGGGGGGGGGGAGTGCCTCTCATCTGTGCCGACAGCCAGGGCCACAGACTGTCATTAGCCCGGCTGTTGGCTTTCTTCCCTTCAGCAGCCACAGTCCTCCACACACCGCTCCGGTTCCTCCTGCTTCCGTGCTGCCTCCTATTGCAGTGCAGGAAAAATAACCCTTTCCCGGGACTGCGTGAAGAAGCGAAAAGTCCCACAGAATCAGTGCGTCTTGGGAGGTATGCGCAGGGCCGCCATCAGGAATTTTGGGGCCCCTTACACAGCTTAAGGCAAGGGCCCTCTGGAGCAGAGAATTGGGGGGGGGGGGTTGCTGCCGCCTGAAATTGAGAAGCAAGGGGGGCCTTTAACAAAAAAAATGAAATTTCTAAAAAAATGTAAAATATATATATATATATATATATATATATATAAAAGGGGGGTAGCCATCCGGGGCCCTGGGGACCTCCAGACCCCTAAAAAAAATAAAATAAAAAAATATTTATTTAAAAATACATAAAAAAGGGGGGCCCTGGGGAACCTACGTGCCTTTTCTTAAAAAAAAAAATATATAAACAAAAATACAAAAGAAATTTTTAGCTTTAAAATAAATGGGGGGGGGGGGGGTTTGCCACATGGGTCCCTGGGGACCTCTGAGCCCTTTAATGATAACCAAAAAAAATATATAAAAAAAATATATATATATATATATATATATATATATATATATATATATATATATATATATATATATATATATATATATATATATATATATATAAAAAATATTAAAAAAAAAAGGGCGGTGGGGTTGCCATCCGGGGGCCCAGGAGACCTCTGGGCACTTTAATAATGATAATATTAATAATAAATATATATATATATATATATAAAATATATATATATATATATATATATAAATATATCTAAATAAATATATTAAAAAAAAAATAGTTTTTGGTTTTAAGAAAAACGTAGGAAAAAAGTAGGGGTTGCTGTCCGGGGCTCTGGGGACCTCCGGACCCATAAAAAATAAATAATAATAAACAATGGCAAGTCCAGACCTGTAAAAATAGTTCAAGATTTGATCGTAGGAGTCGACGTTCTGAAAGAATCGACGACTTTTCCGACCAATTCTTTGTCCCAAAAAATATGAATACAACCTGCAAGAAAATGCACATGGCGCCAAAAAAAAAAAAAAAAATTACTTACTTTTTAGAACTCTCCTGATCTTGCTCATGGTCTCTGGCTCCCGCAGTTTTAGATCCGACCACCTCTTTCGGATCTGCTCCTTGCTCCTTCGCACCCCAAATTTATGATAGAGCCTCCTCACCACCTTCTCCATTATTTCCGCCTTTACTTTATTGGGGTGCTTGTAAGGTCCATGGCTGCCATCATAGTCCTCCTTTTTAAAGATGAAGACCAGCTCCACCATCTCCTCGAAGGTCATATTGGTTGCCTTAAAGCTTCACCTTCTCCTTGAGCTCTCTCCCGCCCGGCCTGCTTGTTGTGCGTCCATTTTTGTTGGCTCCCCGATAATTAAAATGAAGGATAAGGGGCGGAGAAAGGATTACACTGAACGTCAGGGGTGGGGAAACGTGCGGAATGTCACACATGCGCGCGAATAAAGGGATACCACGTGAAGTGAAAGGGGCGGTCCCAGTTTGTTGAAGACGGCGGAGAGAACGCTCGAGTTCAACGACGGTATGTAACTACCTTTTTAAAGTTTATTAGTGATGGTAGAAGTTGTTGAGCTATGTATCATATGATAACCTAGGAGAAATAATGAAAGAGGGTCGGGGAAAGGACGACACAGAACGTCAGGGGTGGGGAGACGTGCGTTGCGTCGCACATCCGCGTCTATAACGGGATACCACGTGAATTGAAAGTGGCATTCCCAGTTTGTTGAAGACGGCGGAGAGAACGCTCGAGTTCAACGACGGTATGTAACTACCTTTTTAAAGTTTATTAGTGATGGGATGAGTTTGTGGGCTACTTAAATATGATAACCTAGGAGAAAGTTACAATAAACATTTTCTGAAATGGCCATCTATAGTGCTGTCGTACATAACCGCGTTTAGATACAGCATTTTGCTCAAAGTATGGTGTGGGGGCAAGATAGTTTTTCACAGATGTATTTGTAAAATATGTGGTTTAATACATGTTGAAAATGGTCGCTTTTAAAAGTCTTGCCCAAACTAGATCGTTTCTAACGTTTCATCCACAACTGAGTGAAGGGATCTAGGCCTCATTACACACAACTGGTCATCTGTTTCCTATGAACTTGACCAACACATGATATGCAAATTCCTCCTTGTCGTTTTCACGACGGAAGGGGCGGGGAAACATCGAATTCATAATCATGGGCGGAAGACGTGTGCGGAGTGTATATAATGCTCGAACACACGTGTCGTACGTCCGACCAGGGTGCGGAAGGAAGACGATTGCACGACAGGCGTGTAGGTAGGCTTTGAACTTGGGACAGCAGAGCAGGGCCGCCATCAGGGGGGTAGAGGCAGTACACCTGTAAGGGGCCGGGGGTCCCCAGGGCCCCATATGGCAACCACCCTTTACAAAAATAATAAAAAATAAACAAAATATATATATATATATATATATATATATGTATGTATATTTCTCTCTCTTTTTCTTTCTGTGGCAGCCCCCCCTTCTCAATTTCATTCGGCAGCACCCCCCCCCCGGTTCTCTGCTCCAGGGGGCCCATGCCTGAAGCTGTGTAAGGGGCCCCAAAAATCATGATGGCGGCCCTGCAGCAGAGTTCAGGAAAGTCAGACATTTAAGGGCTAGATGTTGATAAAGAGTACTCGAGTTTCAAGACTGTGGATTGACATTATAGTATTTTTCTTTCTTTTTTTCTGGCAGAAATGAATAGATTCAACAAAAGGGATTTTCTAGAAGTCTTCATAGACAGATGGAGGGAGCAGACAGTGCTGTGGGCCACCAAAGACCCTAGGTCCCGAAACAAAGAACTGAGGACAGCAGCACTGGAGAGCCTGCTCCCACTTGTGCGCAGGCAGGTGGGGCATAATGTGACTGCTGAGCAGTTGGAGGTGAGAATTGGAACTTTGAGAGGCTCCTACAGGAAGGAACGCAACAAGGTGTTAGATTCTATGAGGTCTGGAGCTGGAGCAGGGCAGGTATATGTACCGAAGTTGTGGTACTACAACAGACTGTCCTTTCTGGATGACCACTTGGAAGTAAGGCCATCACTTTCCAGCCTTCCCCCCAGAAGACAGAGAGGAAGAGATAGAGGGAGGTCCAGCCTTCCCCCCAGACTTCCCTCCAGGCAACCTGATGCTCCTCCAGTAGATGAGACCTCTCAGCAGCCTTCCATCCTGGAGCAAGAGCCAGATTTGGCTGTCTGGAGCCAGGTATAGTACTTTCAATGTGCAAATGTGTGTGTGTGGTTTTAATTTTGGAAAATAGATGTTTTGATGTTTAAAGGTGAAAAAAAAAAAGGACTAGCTTAATGTGTTTTACATATCATTAGTCAGTAGTGGCCACTAATGTTAAGGTAAAAAATTTTTTTAATTTTAAACTTTCTAAAAACATTTTTTAGGAAACATACAAAAACAAACTGAAGGACACAGAATACATATATACATTAACATACAAAAAAGGCCAAAAATGGTCTCAGTGTATTAAGTTAATCTACGTTGGTTATAGTATGGATAATATGGGTATTTCAAGATCCTAAACTCACTTCTACAGGATGGGCTCCCAAACTATATTTTCACCTATTGTACCTCTAGGACCTCAGGAGTACAGTCCCCGGGGGTAGATGGAAGAAGAATTGTGGAGAAGGGGAAGGGGGGAGTGTGCGGGAGATAAAACACAAGTAGAGGAGAGGGTAGAGAGGGATGAGAAAGCAAGGAGAAAGGAGAGAGGAAAAAAGGGTGAAAAAAAACCTATTAATAAGTGAATTAAAGTGTATATTTAAAGTTTATAGTCTGCTTAAATAATTATTTATATATCATTTAATGCATGGGTCTTCAAACTATGGCCCTCCAGTTGTTCATGAACTACAATTCCCATCATGCTCAGTCATGTCTGTGAATGAATGTCAGTTTTCCAATGCCTCATGGGATGTGTAGTTCCACAGCAGCTGGAGGGCCGTAGTTTGAGGATCCCTGATTTAATGTGTTGGATGGACTAATAAGCCCACCCACCATTATTTAGTGAGAGAGGGAACTAAAAAATAGAGGGAGGGGTAAAATAAATAAAAAAATTGGATATAGGTATACATTTCCAAATTAATGAAGTAAATTTTGAGTATTTTTGTTTAAATTTATATTATATCTAAATATCTAAATGTATTATATTGGTGCATTAAGAAGAGAAGAGGTTAAAAATATACAAACTGCAGGGGTCAGAATGATTGGCTTATCAATTTCTTGACAAACAGTTTGCAACAGTCATGAGCTGAAAATTGTGTGTGGTTTTGGAACCCAAAAGTAAAACTGTCCCTTTTTTTTAATACACAGGAGGATATCAGCCAGCAGGAGGTACAGGAAAGTACCAGGCAGGAGGAGGGCAGGGTGAGTGGCACAGAGGAGGTGGCAGGCCCAATTGGCTCGGAGGAGGTTGCAGGCCCAATTGGCTCAGAGGAGGTTGCAGGCCCAATTGGCTCGGAGGAGGTGGCAGGCCCAAGTTGCTCGGAGGAGGTGGCCGGGCCTAGTAGCAGTACTAGGTGTCAGGTGCCTCCAATACGCCTTCAACCCAGAAGGGCCGCGAGGGATATGAGGGTTCACGAGGCCTCACTGGCCCTCATTCGCGAGGCACAGGCCAGCCTCCAGCAGCCTGCCACCTCTCAGGAGGGCTTTTTGACCTTTATTCTGGCCAAAATGGACCACATGAGTGAGGACCAGCGTCTCCTCTTTGAGGGACTCCTCGTCATCTTAGCTAATAAGGCGGTGAGGGGTCATCTCACTGAGGAGACGGTGCTCTGTTCACATCGCCATCGCCGAAGAACATCTCGCTCACAACCTCCTCCTCCTCCTTCTTCTTCTTCTTCTTCTTCTTCTTCTTCTTCTCCTGCCCCTACTGCTTCCCCTACTCATTCTTCTCTTGCCCCTACTGCTTCCCCTACTCATTCTTCTCCTGCCCCTACTGCTCCCCCTACTCATTCTTCTCTTGCCCCTACTGCTCCCCCTACTCATTCTTCTCTTGCCCCTACTGCTCCCTCTACTCATTCTTCCCCTGCCCCTACTGCTTCCCCTACTCATTCTTCTCCTGCCCCTACTGCTCCCTCTACTCATTCTTCCCCTGCCCCTACTGCTTCCCCTACTCATTCTTCTCCTGCCCCTACTGCTCCCTCTACTCATTCTTCCCCTGCCCCTACTGCTTCCCCTACTCATTCTTCTCCTGCCCCTACTGCTCCCTCTACTCATTCTTCCCCTGCCCCTACTGCTTCCCCTACTCATTCTTCACATTCTTCTTTTGCTTTTCCTTCTCCTCCCCCTCCTCCTTCTCATTCTCCTCCTCCCCTTGATTCTATTTCTCCTGCTCCTTCTCCTCCTCCACCACGTTCTGCTACTCCTCCTCCTGGCATGAGTACTGCCTCCATGGCCCCGCCTCCAGCCAGGCAGAAGAGGAAGGCTGCTGAGAAGGCTGCAGAGAGGGTCAGAGAGCAGGCTGGAGGGAATCCACCAAGGAAGGCCTTGCGAAAAACCAAAAGATGACTCCCTTCCTTCCAGGTGGTGTACCAGAGGACAGTCTGCTGTAGTACCACAACTTTGTGACATCTGCCTGCCCTGCTCCAGTTTCTGACCTCTAGGAGTCCAAGACCTTGACACGTTCCTTCCTGGATGAGCCTCTCAACTTCCAAATTTTGAATCCAACTGCTAAGCAGTCACATGACGCCCCACCTGTCTGTGCACAAATGGCAGCAAGCTATCCAGTGCTGCCTTTTTTATTTTTTATTCTAATCCTTAACCAAAATAAATGGTGATTTTTGAGTTTACAGTTCATACTTGTCTATGTGTTTTTACTCCAAAAAATAATGTAGCTTGTGAGAAGGCAGGTTATGTTTTTAAATCATTTTAAAGGTGTAATTAGAAAGGGACAGATGAGATAAGACCAAACAATAATGTTTCAGTGGGGGGTAACTTGACACCCAAATACAACTAGATCACAGGTGTCAAACTGGCGGCCCTCCAGCTGTTACAGAACTACAAGTCCCATGAGACATTGCAAGACTGACAATTACAAGCAGGGCCGCCATCAGGGGGGTACAGGCATTACACCTGTAAGGGGCCCGGGGGTCGGTCCCCAGGGGCCCGAATGGGAACCACCCTAAAAAGAAAAAAAATATATATATATTTTTTTGTTTTAGGGGTCCGAAGACAAGCCCTTTTTTATAATAAAAAAATATTAATTTGTATTTATTTTTTTATTAAAGGGCCAATTTTTTTTATAAAATTTTTTAGAGGTCTGGAGGTCCACAGGGACCTGGAGATCCCCAGGGCCTCAGATGACAACCCCCCTTTTTTTTATAAAAAAAATATATTTTTTTATTTCTTTTATTTATTTAGATATATATATATATATATTTTTTTTTATTATTATTATTATTATTATTAAAGGGCCCAGAGGTCCCCAGGGCCCCCGGTTGACAATCCTTTTTTCTATTTTTGATTAACTTTTTTATATTATTATTTTTTTATTTTTTTTATATATAGATGTATTTTTATTAAAGGGCTCAGAGGTCCCCAGGGCCCCATGTGTCAAACCCCCTTTTTTTATAATTGTATTTTTTATTTTTGTTTATATATTATTTTTTATATTTTTATATTTTATTAAAGGACCCAGAGGTACCCAGGGCCCTGGAAGGCAACCCCTTGTTTTTGATTTCCTTTTTTATATATATATATAAATGTTTATTTATTTTTTTATATATATTTTTTTATTTATTTATTTTTTATTTTTTAAAGGGCCCAGAGGTTTTCTTTTTTTTCGGGCCCAGAGGTCCCGAATGGAAAGCCCCCTTTTTTGAAAAATTTCCTTTTATAACAAAAAAAATAAGGTCCCCGGGGCCCCAGTTGGCAACCACCCTTTTTAAAAAAAAAATATATATATATATTTATTAGATATATTTATATTTTCTCCCATGCCTGAAGCTGTGTAAGGGGCCCCAAAATTCCTGATGGCGGCCCTGATTACAAGCATGACTCCTGCACGCAGAGGCATGATGGGACTTGTAGTTCTGCAACAGCTGGAGGGCCACCAGTTTGACACCCCTGATGATTATAACATTTTAAAAAAATGTTTAAAATGAAGATCATGATTTGAAATACAGTACCAAAAAAAATGAGATCAAATTTTTATTGATTTTTTTGGTCCTGTATTTCAAATCCTGGGATCTTCATTTTTATTTTTTATTTTTCATTTCTAATCATCTAGTTGTTTCACAAACTATGTCAGAAGAACTCTGTGGGAATATCAGCAGCAAATTTAAAATACACTGGTCCAGTTTTGTGCAATTGTACTTTTTGTTAAAGAACGCTGCAATTAAACGATGCAATAATGTTGGCAGCGTGACGAATGTGCTATCTCCATTCCAAACGCTACTTTTACCAAGGATGTGCTCCAGTCTCCTACTTTTATCTGAGCATGCGCGGGTTTTCTTAGCATACACACGATCGAGCTTCTCGTCGGGAAAACAGCCCGTCGATAACCTCGTCGAGCCAAATTCGACTCCCGTCGAGCAAATAGAGAACATGTTCTCTATTTTGGCTCGACGAGCTGCCCGACGGTTTGCTTGACGAAAGTGTACACACGACCGGTTTTCTCGGCAGAATACGTCTCCCAGCGAGCTTCTCGCTGGATTCTGCCGAGGAACTCGGTCGTGTGTACGCGGCCTAAAAGACGACGACCACTGAACAAGACACACAAGCTGAAACGTCAAGAATGGGCCAAGAAATATCTCAAGAATGATTTTTCTACCATTGTATGGACTGCTGAAATGAGAGTGAGTCTTGATGGGCCAGACTGATGGGCCCGTGGCTGGATTGGTAAAGGGCAGAGAGCTCCAGTCCGACTCAGACGCCAGCAAGGTGGAGGTGGAGTACTGGTTTGGGCTGGTATCATCACAGATGAGCTTGTGGGGCCTTTTCGGGTTGAGGATGGAGTGAAGCTCAACTCCCAGTCCTACTGCCAGTTTCTGGAAGACCCTTCTTCAAGCAGTGGTACAGGAAGAAGTCTGCATCCTTCAAGAAAACCATGATTTTCATGCAGGACAATGCTCCATCACACGCGTCCAAGTACTCCACAGCGTGGCTGGCAAGAAAGTGTATTAAAGAAAAAAACTAATGACATGGCCTCCTTGTTCACCTGATCTGAACCCCATTGAGAAGAACCTGTGGTCCATCATCAAATGTGAGATTTACAAGGAGGGAAAAGAGTACACCTCTCTGAACAGTGTCTGGGAGGCTGCGGTTGCTGCTGCACGCAATGTTGATGGTGAACAGATCAAAACACTGACAGAATCCATGGATGGCAGGCTTTTGAGTGTCCTTGCAAAGAAAGGTGGCTATATTGGTCACTGTTTTTTTTTTGTTTTGTTTTTGAATGTCATAAATGTATATTTGTGAATGTTGAGATGTTATATTGGTTTCACTGTTAAAAATAAATAATTGAAATGGGTATATATTTTTTTTTTTGTTAAGTTGCCTAATAATTCAGCACAGTAATAGTACTCACCTGCACACACAGATATCCCCCTAAAATAGCTAACACTAAAAACAAAATAAAAACTACTTCCAAAAATATTCAGCTTTGATATTATTGAGTTTTTGGGGTTCATTGAGAACATGGTTGTTGTTCAATAATACAATGAATCCTCAAAAATACAACTTGCCTAATAATTCTGCACTACCTGTATACTTCTATCATAAATACCATATTATGGTTCTGCAATCTGACGGGTGCGCTTTATATGTTGTCCATTTTTATATCTACATTTTATTGTTGAAATGTTATTAATCTTTGTGCACATATTTACCTTCCTGAGCGAGGCTCACCGGAAGTTGATCTTCAACGACCACGACCTCTCCAGCGACCATCATATCCTCATCCTCAGGATTTTTTTTGGGGGGGACATGCTCCACAACAGGAGCTGTGGCTGGCGAGTGGGAGGGCCCTGGCTGCTCCTCCTCATCCCTCTCCTCCTCTGCCTCATCCTCCTCTGCCGCATCCTCCTCTGCCGCATCCTCCTCTGCAGCATCCTCCTCTTCATCCTCCTCCTCAGTGGCCTGGCGACTTGCGCGCTTGGTGCGCACAGCTGGTAGCGGAGCTCCTATAATAACACAATGTTCATATATTAGAAAAATATTTTCTAATGACGTATTCAAATTCGGTGCTGTATTGTATATGAATACAAATTAATTTATATAGACAGTTAACCAATGGTAAAATGTTATATTAAAGGGTCTTGTGGGCACTACAGGGGACTGAGCGTGAGCTGGGCTGCCACCATGGTAAAATGAGCTGTTTTTGTCTCCTTTGTTTTGTTCAGACGATCTCATGTTAAAAAAAGGGCCTGATGGATCACACGGGATTACTATGAAAACCCCACGCCTAACACAGGAATTGAGTGTGAATCTATATATATAAAACTCAACGTGTCTGTGTATGTATGTATGTATGTATGTATGTACCAGCATCACGTCCAAACAGCGAAAGATATTTACATGAAACTTGGCACACAGGTTACTTATATGTCAGCCACAAACATAGGATAGGTGATTTAAGCCTTACCCTCCCCCATTTGCCATGGTCGGGGTTTTTCTTTAAAGTCCCATTCAACTCTATGGGAAATACATGTTACTTCATAACAGCTGTAGATATTTCGATAACACTTGGTCACATGTTACTTATACGTCCACTTAAAGTATAGGATCGTTAATTTATCCATTAACTACCCCCATTTGTGATGGTCGTGGTTTTTGTTTAAAGTCCCATGCAAAGCAATGGGAAATGTATGTTCCCACATAACTTCTGTGTTGCTGTCTGCTGTCCCATGTCTTTTTTCAACAGTACTATGAATACCTTGGCTGGTGGTGATATATGTTACCACAACATGGCGTCTGGGTTAACAACATCTGCCCTTACATGAATTACATATGTCCTTACATAACTGTCACCAAAGGAGCTGCGGTGGGTCAACGCGATTGCCACTGCGCTGACAAGCCATTCACCTCTAGGGGTTCTGATCCCGCTCTCGGCTACATGTTAATTGAGTTTGGTGGTCTCAGCCCGGCCCCCGGTGGGAGTGCTATGCGAGGTAAGCCTGCGCTTAGTACGCCCACCCCCCTCCCACAAAAACCACCACACTTACACACGCACTCGAAATTGGGTTAACATGCACGCACTCTGAACACTCAGTCTCTAAAAAGAGAGGCGAAGGACTAACGGGGCTGGTTGAGCGGGCAAATCCTCTCACTACCTTATAGGGACGTCCCTCTGCCACGTTGGGCTTCAAAGCGGAGCAGGTAGGACGGGCTGTATGGGAGGACCCCCTCACACCCGCCATTGTCACCCGGGGCATGGAGAAAGGTGGCAGATTGCCTCTGGGGGAGGCCTGCCTACTCCCAACTCCTGCAGTCCGGCTCCTCTCTCGAGTACACGCACGAAATACACTTTAGAAAATAAAAACATAACTGTCAGCAATAACTTACCTGGGTGATATTTAAGACGGAGACGCCTGACCCGGTGCATATGGCGCCTCTTTAGGTCGGACCATTTTTTAAGGATGGCCATGCGATCTGGTGGGCCGCCATGGTGATCGCTTAATTTCTCGATTATGGAGCGTACCACTTCTTTTTTTTGCGCCTGCCTCGGCAGCTGGTCATACCCTGTTTCCAGGAACGTCTGCAAGATGAAGAACAAAGTATATTATAATACTTTTGTTTAAAGCCTTATGGATATATGACGGAAATCTATGGTATTCAACATTGGGAGCATTCTCGCCTTATTAATCAATGACAGGGGTAACATGACAGATTTTATATCTTGCCATTTTTTTGACATTTTGATGAATTAATTTAGAATAAATAATGGAGTTGATGTTATTTAAAAACTACAACTACCAGCATGCACTGATACACCATGTAGCTCACCGTCACCAGCTGTACAACAATTATACTTTAACTAGGAGCATGGCTGGACAGTTAATGGCTGTCCGGTAATAACGGGGAGTTGTTTTGCAACAGCTGTAGGCTCCGTTTAGGAAACAGTGCCGCATAAGCGAGTAGCGCCCGCATATAAAAACGGTGTTCAAACAACACAAGTGAGGTATCGACGCGATCGTTAGAGCGAGAGCAATAATTCTAGCCCTAGAGCTAAAAAAAAGCTAAAAAAAAAGCAACCTGTAGAATTTTTTAAACGTCACCTATCGAGATTTTTAAGGGTAAAAGTTTGACGCCATTCCACGAGCGGGCACAATTTTTGAGCGTGACATGTTGGGTATCATTTTACTCGGCGTAACTTTATCTTTCACAAAATATAAAAAAATTGGGCAAAATTTATAGTTGTGTTATTTTCCAATTCAAAAAAGTGATTTTTTTCCAAAAAAAGTGCGCTTGTAAGACCGCTGCGCAAATACGGTGTGACAAAAAGTATTGCAATGATTACCATTTCATTCTCTAGGGTGTTAGAAAAAAATATATATATAATGTTTGGGGGTTTTAACTAATTTTCTAGCAAAAAAAAATGTTTTAGTCTCGTAAACACCAAATCTGAAAAATTAGCCCGGTGTCCACAACATGTTAAATTCATTATGCAAAATAGCAAGGAAAGTGCCTAAATACACATTTACCAACCAGGGTGTCTGCAGCTGTACAGGCATGCTGGGAGTTGTAGTTTTGTAACACCAGGAGACAAATTGTTTGGGAAATACTAATATCTGATCTTATATACTAACTTTTAAACTAGTCTAAAATGCAGTTAAAGATAATGCAAATACTTACACAGATCAGCATCTTTTCCTCACTTCTTGACAGGTTGCTCCCGACCATTTTTTAAAGGAAAGCTGGGCACTTGGCCAACACACACTTCCTATGGCAAATGAAACTGGCAAGTGTCCAAGTTCCAGGAAGTAGTCGCGTGTTGTTCGCGCGATTGCGATCGCGCATGCGCGATCGAGAAACTCGCAATATTGTTTTTAGCTAAAATAACACACATATTCGATTTCAGAGTGTTACTGTCGAAATTCCGCAATCAATTTCTCATTCGCATTTTGTGAAATTTCGATAAAATATCTTGAATATTCGATTTCAGAATGAGCCAATCAGAGCGCTCCTAAAGCATGTCTCGAAATTGCGCAATAAATATCGCAATCGCATTTTTGCGAATTTACGATAAAATAGCAAGAATATTCTGAGCCAATCAGAGTGCTCCTTCCGCATTTGCCGAATATTCGCAATTATTTTGTATTGTAATATATCACGAATATTCTCAGCCAATCAGAGTGCTCCTTCCGCATTTCTCGAAATTTCGCTATTTTTTTGTATTGTGGAATATCACGAATATTCTGAGCCAATCAGAGTGCTCCTTCCGCATTTCTCGAAATTTCGCTATTTTTTTGTATTGTGAAATATCACAAATATTCTGAGCCAATCAGAGTGCTCCATTCCGCATTTCTCGAAATTTCACAATTATTTGGTATTATAAAATATCACGAATATTCTGAGCCAATCAGAGTGCTCCTTCCGCATTTCTCGAAATATCGCATTCGCATTCGCAATAGCGAAATTTCGCAATCATTTCATTTAAAAAAAATATCACGAATATTCGTATTTAGCGAATATATCTCGAATATTCGACTATATATTCGAGATATATCGCGAAATCGAATATGGCATATTCTGCTCAACACTATAGATGATGCAGGAAGCCATGTAGTAGAGTGCTGCCAGTCCATACATGATGAAATTGGATTTGAATATAAAGGTAATGTCACATTCTGTGAAACCCAGTCTTTACAGAGTGTTCTGTCAGAGCAAGTAATGCAGGATAATACTTTGGACTTGACTACCAAGATTCCTCGGGAAGAAAAATATATTTTTCAAAGTGTAGAATCTGTAATGGCAGGTGAGCACTCTGAAAGTTGTGAAATCTCCATCACTGAAGTGGTCATAGAGGCTAATTGTACTAATTTAATGGATGCTTTCTCCAAATGTCTTGAAAGGAATGAAGAATATGAGAATTTGTGTCCAATAGTCGATGGTTTCAAAGAAACAAATACTAAAACATTTTTGGGAGACTATGAGGCAGAGATAGTTGAACAACTAGCCATAAACATAATTTTAAAAGTGATTGTAGTTGCTAGACAAGAAATTTTGTCTAGCTCAGTTAATGATGTGTTCAATAGCAGTTGTCAAGTTCTTGGTGAGAATAGGGATGTGCGAACAAGTGATGCACAGAGTAAGCAGTTGGTTCAAGAAAGTGACAAGGATTCAGTTTCTGCAAACCTTACATTGGGTTTGATAGATTTTTACCATACTTGTAAGTCTGAACTATCACAAAGTAAGAAACTTGGAAATACAGAATTGACAAGTAATGATTTTCGTCTAGAGCACCAAAGGGAAGAAAAACCGCCTAGTACATCGGTTTATCAGAGGTCATCTGCGTCAGTGTTATCAGCTCTTGGTATTGGTTATGACTCGCTGAGTTCTTCAGGGTTTGAGCTATTAAGGAAAACCTTTGTGTCCATTTAAAAAAACAATTAAGGTTTTGCATGGTTTACAACTGAAAATTTGTATATTACAGAGCAAGGAACACCCTGTTATGTACCTCAGCCGAAAGTTGAAGACCAATAGGAGAATAAATAAATGGTTCCTGGCCCTTCAGGAATTTAGTTTTGTCATAACGCATCGCCCGGTGTTAAAATGGGGAATGCAGATGGTTTGTCCCGAGTGCATGCCTCCCTGGCAACCTGTGTCCCAACCCTAGGGTTGAAACAAGAGGGGGGGGGTATGCGACAGGAAGTCAGGTAAATCTGTGTGTGTTGTCACAGACGGGAGATACATTTCTGCTTGTTTAGACAATACACCAATTACTATTAGGCGTCGGCTGCAGAAATAGCCAGATAGGTTTGGGGCGTTGAAAAGCTTCAGCTGTTCAGAGTGGGGTAATTAGGGCCTCTATAAAGACATCCAAAGGATGGCTATTGATTGCTGCATCCTGAGGCTTTTTGAGTGAAGGAGAGCAGTGACTTCTGAAGAGGTGAGGTGCTTGAGGATATTTCTGTGTGATAAATATATTTCATTTAGACTTTTTGTTTTCTGCTGTATGACCAACAGTGTCTGCCCAGCAGTAGGCTCTGCCAGACTCCATAGGTAGGTTCCTGTGTTGGGAAGGTAGACGCCCCAAGTGGCAAGGGTTTATTTTATGTTTTATTTTGTTTATGCTGTTTTGATGCTTGCATTTGTATCCAGCAATATGGAAAAATAAACCATAGCATACAGTACAGTTCAGCGTGTAGTGAACTCATCCAGTGGGTCACACACCCGCTACTGAGCTAATTTCTCACAGTAGACACTTTCATTTTGCTTAGCCGTAATAAAGTGTTGGAAGCCTGCATTTTCAGGATGGAGAGTATGTCAACAATGCATTAAAAGGTAGCCTGTCCACTTGTTATAGCCACAAGTTACTGTGCCAAGTGGTTGCAAATAGTGCAGGCTGCAATTCAATGTGGTTGCTATCTGCTGCGGGAAGCATCCCACAGCAGGGAACAGCCGACAGATTAAGCGGGCATTTTTTTGCAATCCGTGGCTTCACCCCTACTAGACCTTTTCTTATTTGGGCTGGTGAAGTTCACCACGAGTGGAGGAGAACCAGAGGAGTCCAGCTGTTGTTGAGAAGCTTGTTTTAGGCTTTTTCTCGGTAGGATATAGAGGCTTGCATGCCTTTCCGGGGCCAGTATCTCGTGGAGATAGCCCAGGACTTCAGCATCAGATGCTGTAGTGGTTTACACCTTGTTTTTCCCAATGGTGGATACCTAGAGCACAGACTGCTGGATTTTTGGTCTTTTCTCCACTCATGGTCTTCACTTGTCTTCTATAGGTCTAGCTGTCCCAGTGCTGTGGGGAAACAGTTCACTGCTCTAAGTTCATGGGGTCTCTTACAGGTTCTGCACCTTTAAGTTCTAGGGCTACGGTAAAATGCATGTTTCAATTGAAAGTGTACAATACTTGTGTAGCGCTACCCCATTCAGGAGCCGCTGATTAGATTGCGATCGGCGGATTAAGTTACCTCTGTGTGGTGTCTAGGGGTAGATGTAGTGAGCAAAGCAGTAACGAATGTCCAACCTGTAACTGAAGTTTTCTGAATGCTTTATTTTACTGGTCCAACACGACCAACACATCAACTTGAGCTAGATAGGAAAAAGGTTGATGAAAGTAGAGTAACTTCGCAGAGTCAGGCTTGGATAGAGAAAGCAGTCCTGCTTTCGGTAATTAAGTCAATCAAGTCGCCACTCCAGCCGGAGTGGGTGCAGTGCACCTGGACAGGCCTCTCACACAGACCTGGCAGCCAGACTGTCACTGAGAAAGCTGAGAAGGAACAAGTCGCTGCCACCGACTTGGCTCTAGAAGATTAGTAGAGGCTTCTGCCACAGGTCCAGTTCTTATGCTCTCAATCCTGTCCTTTTGAGATTCGGAACCCCAGTAAATCACTGAGGTCCCTCAGTCACTTCAGTGTTTCATAAACCATGAGGGCCCAGAGTCAGGAACTCTGCATGGCATGGGCCCCAGCCAGGTAGCCCATAGTAGTGGGGCCGTGATGTGCGCACACCCTGAAGGTGGGTGCCGCACCTGGAACCAGGAACCCGCGAAGACCCTGAAATATGGTGTCTGCCACAGATATACCCCCCAGCATGCCCCACAAGGGAAACGCTCCTCCAATTGGCTGCTGGGGAAAAGTGGCTCTGCCTGAACCCCTCTGGCGCCACCTGCCGCCCAGAGATGGGACCACATCTCTGGAGCGCAGAATGACCCACGGGACGATTCAGGACTGACAGCTGCCAAATTTTAACAAATCAACTTGGGTGAGAGCAAGTAAGTCTCTCACCCTACTAACAATTGAAAGTGTACAATACTTGTGTAGCGCTACCCCATTCAGGAGCCGCTGATTAGATTGCGATCGGCGGATTAAGTTACCTCTGTGTGGTGTCTAGGGGTAGATGTAGTGAGCAAAGCAGTAACGAATGTCCAACCTGTAACTGAAGTTTTCTGAATGCTTTATTTTACTGGTCCAACACGACCAACACATCAACTTGAGTTAGATAGGAAAAAGGTTGATGAAAGTAGAGTAACTTCGCAGAGTCAGGCTTGGATAGAGAAAGCTGTCCTGCTTTCGGTAATTAAGTCAATCAAGTCGCCACTCCAGCCGGAGTGGGTGCAGTGCACCTGGACAGGCCTCTCACACAGACCTGGCAGCCAGACTGTCACTGAGAAAGCTGAGCTGAGTCGCTGCCACCGACTTGGCTCTAGAAGATTAGTAGAGGCTTCTGCCACAGGTCCAGTTCTTATGCTCTCAATCCTGTCCTTTTGAGATTCGGAACCCCAGTAAATCACTGAGGTCCCTCAGTCACTTCAGTGTCTCTAAACCATGAGGGCCCAGAGTCAGGAACTCTGCATGGCATGGGCCCCAGCCAGGTAGCCCATAGTAGTGGGGCCCGTGATGTGCGCACACCCTGAAGGTGGGTGCCGCACCTGGAACCAGGAACCCGCGAAGACCCTGAAATATGGTGTCTGCCACAGATATACCCCCCAGCATGCCCCACAAGGGAAACGCTCCTCCAATTGGCTGCTGGGGAAAAGTGGCTCTGCTTGAACCCCTCTGGCGCCCCCTGCCGCCCAGAGATGGGACCACATCTCTGGAGCGCAGAATGACCCACGGGACGATTCAGGACTGACAGCTGCCAAATTTTAACAAATCAACTTGGGTGAGAGCAAGTAAGTCTCTCACCCTACTAACAATTGAAAGTGTACAATACTTGTGTAGCGCTACCCCTTTCAGGAGCCGCTGATTAGATTGCGATCGGCGGATTAAGTTACCTCTGTGTGGTGTCTAGGGGTAGATGTAGTGAGCAAAGCAGTAACGAATGTCCAACCTGTAACTGAAGTTTTCTGAATGCTTTATTTTACTGGTCCAACACGACCAACACATCAACTTGAGCTAGATAGGAAAAAGGTTGATGAAAGTAGAGTAACTTCGCAGAGTCAGGCTTGGATAGAGAAAGCAGTCCTGCTTTCGGTAATTAAGTCAATCAAGTCGCCACTCCAGCCGGAGTGGGTGCAGTGCACCTGGACAGGCCTCTCACACAGACCTGGCAGCCAGACTGTCACTGAGAAAGCTGAGAAGGAACAAGTCGCTGCCACCGACTTGGCTCTAGAAGATTAGTAGAGGCTTCTGCCACAGGTCTAGTTCTTATGCTCTCAATCCTGTCCTCTTGAGATGCGGAACCCCAGTAAATCACTGAGGTCCCTCAGTCACTTCAGTGTCTCTAAACCATGAGGGCCCAGAGTCAGGAACTCTGCATGGCATGGGCCCCAGCCAGGTAGCCCATAGTAGTGGGGCCCGTGATGTGCGCACACCCTGAAGGTGGGTGCCGCACCTGGAACCAGGAACCCGCGAAGACCCTGAAATATGGTGTCTGCCACAGATATACCCCCCAGCATGCCCCACAAGGGAAATGCTCCTCCAATTGGCTGCTGGGAAAAAGTGGCTCTGCCTGAACCCCTCTGGCGCCACCTGCCGCCCAGAGATGGGACCACATCTCTGGAGCGCAGAATGACCCACGGGACGATTTAGGACTGACAGCTGCCAAATTTTAACAAATCAACTTGGGTGAGAGCAAGTAAGTCTCTCACCCTACTAACTTTAGCGTAGCGCCCTTTCTGAAAGTAAGGGGGCGCTACACTTGCATTGCCTCCCTTAGCCTTCTGGCTTTGTGGGCATCAATGACAGCTAATGTTCTCATCCCTGCAGCAGTGCCTGTGCCTTGTCATAGCTCCCATACTCCAGCAATCTGTCCCTCTTCCTCTCGCCAGTACCGTGGGTGCTAGGAGTCTAGCCTAATGGTCTCACTGAATCGTGCTCATGGGGGATCTTGAAGTGGCCTCTTGTTAGGCTACAATTGGCATGGGCTCTAGTGAGCAGGTATTTCTGTAATTGGACTGGTCCAGAGCCTTTACAGATCATCACTGGGACTGACTCATTTTTTAAATATCTGTATATTTCTGCACACAGCTCAAGACAGAGTTTTTTTTCTCACTAAGGACTCTTTCTAGTTCTGAATTTACTTTCCGAGCCAGAAGCCATCTGGTTCTTCTATTTTGTACGACAGGCTTGAGTCCAAGGGTAGTGTCAGGTGTGGCATTTCCTTGGCTATTCAAACAATGTACAGGCCTCTTGTTCTTCGGTAGACAGGTTTATTCAGTTTGGGGACAAGTAACTGGTCCATCTCAGAAACATGGGTTTCACCTTCCTTTAGTTTTAGAAGAAGATAGGAAGAGAAGTTTGGCTGGTGGCAAACTGTTTAAATTACTTTTTAGTGACTCAGGGCATCCTTTCCAAAACAAATGTGGGGGTGGAGCATGAGTATTTACGCCCTCACTTTGTGTCGCACATATCGGGGGCTCTGGAACAGTTTTGGTGATAAAGCATGTAGAATTGTTTATGAAAGTTTCTTACTTCTTGCCAGAATCTTGGGAAACCATTTTTTCGGTAGTGAGCAAGTAAAACTGGATGCCTTTGGTGGATTTACCAGACGCAAATCTACATATTCCTGTAGTCTGGGTAACATAGTCATAGTTAGTCAGGTTGAAAAAAGACACAAGTCCATCCAGTTCAACCACAAAAAAAATAAACAAACAACATAAAAAACACAGTACAATCCCATACACCCAACTCCATACCCACAGTTGATCCAGAAGAAGGCAAAAAAAAAACAAACAGCAGAGCATGATCCAATTTGCTACAGCAGGGGAAAAATTCCTTCCTGATCCCCTGAGAGGTTTTACCCTGGTTCAATTTCACCTACATATCTTAGTACTCAGTTATATTATGTACATTTAGGAAGGAATTCCACATTTTCACCGGTCTTAAGCCCCTCAGGCGGCGTACACACGACCGAGGTTCTCGCTGGAAACCAGCGAGAACCTCGCTGGAAGCTGCATTCCAGCGAGGACCTCGGCCGTGTGTACGCTCTCGGCGAGCTTCCCGTCGGGAAGCCCGTCGAGCAGAAATAGAGAGCACGCTCTCTATTTGCTCGACGGCCTGCCTGGATGAATGGCTGGTTGCCATTCCCGACGGGCGGGTCGCCGATTTTGACGGCCGGCAGAGAACCTCGACGGGCGGAACGATGTGTTCTGCCCGTCGAGGATCTCTGCCGTGTGTACACGGCCATACACACTATCAGTTTTCCTGATGGTTTTCTCATCAGGTTTACCAAAACCATGTAGTGCAAGGGCCTGCCTGATTACATTCAAATTGAAATTCTTGAGGTTTGACCTCATATTAGATGGTTTTGGTAAACCTGAAGAGAAAACCGTCAGGAAAACTGATAGTGTGTATGGGGCTTTACTGTGAAGAAACCTTTCCATATTTGGAGATGAAATCTCTTTTCCTCTAGACGAAAAGAGTGCCCCCTTGTCCTCAGTGTTGACCGTAAAGTGAATAACTCAACACCAAGTTCACTATATGGGCCCCTTATATATTTGTACATGTTGATCATATCCCCCCTTATTCTCCTCTTCTCAAGAGTAAATACATTTAGTTCTTCTAGTCTTTCCTCATAGCTCCTCCCTGCCTCTCATCAGTTTGGTTGCCCTTCTCTGCACTTTCTCCAGTTCTCCGATATCCTTTTTTAGAACTGGTGCCCAAAACTGAACTGCATATTCCAGATGAGTTCTTACTAATGATAAACCAGCACCTCTCAGATTTCTAGCAGATTGTGTACTTTTCCTAGTTGATAGTATGCTCTGGCACGCCGCCCCAGAACCTTTGTGAAGGTACGCTCAGAATGTAAGGTCTTCAAGGCATTCATTACCTCAGCGACATCAGAGCACTGCTACTAGATAAGACTATACCTTGCTGGTCACTCAAGAATGTAGAGTGTTTTGTTAACTTTCAGTGGAGTCAACATCAGTCTACTTAAGTCCTGGAACACTGTTCATTACCAGTTAAGGGCATGCCTATCCTTCTGGGCCCTAGGATCCTGAATATTTTGTGCAGGATGAAGGTGGTGATGGCCAGGCTATATCTTTTTACAAGGGACGTGTGCTGTGCTTGGATGTTTCATCACCCTTTATGCCTACGCTAGCAAGGGTCAAGCGGTGAAGTAGATGACTTTCATTTATTTGTCTTCGGCAATGAGATCGCAATTCTTCAGTTCCAGAAGTTGTTCTCCCAGTACCATTAGCCCACTTATATGAGTTTATATTGTGTACCTAGCTTCCATTATTCCCCTCCAAACTAGTGTTTACAGATGTCAGTCCTCTGGAATCAGGGAGTTCAGTGTGTCAGTCATTATATCAAGGATCGGAGATGGCAGGGCTTAACGTCAAGCTCCAATCTGTTGAAACTATAGGCAGTTCGTTATGCTCTGATAGCAGTCGATCTCTTGTAGGAGGTAAGGCAGTGACTTTCAGATATCAGAACCATGGTGGTTTACTTAGCCCACCAAGGGAAAGCCAGGAGTCTGCCACTCTGGAGTATGTTGTGCTGAATTTCTCCGTGGCCTGAGTGTAAATTTCATCTTGGGTGGTGTTGTATCTTCCAGGGACAGATATTTGTACCAGACTGACCAGGAAATTTGTAGATCCCTATAGATTGATTCTCAAACTGGTATTCCTGTGGTTGGTTTTTCAAACTTCAGGTTGCGCTGCCCATATGTCTGATAGGGTCAGCAGAGAATTCCTGACCTTTCAGTATTCCTGGTTCTGGGACTCACAGGTAGGGATGAGCTTTATGTTTGGGTCGAACAGGAAATTGACTCGAACATTGGCTGTTTGCCCGTTCACTGAATAGCAAACAATTTAGGGTGTTCGCGGCAAATTCTAAAGCCACGGAACACCCTTTAAAAGTCTATGGGAGAAATCAAAAGTGCTGATTTTAAAGGTTAATATCCAAGTTATTGTCATAAAAAGTGTTTGGGGACCTGTGTCCTGCCCCAGGGGACATGTATCAATGCAAAAAAAAGTTTTAAAAAACGTCAGTTTTTTCGGGAACAGTGATTTTAATAATGCTTAAAGTGAAACAATAAAAGTGAAATATTTCTTTAAATTTTGTACCTTGGGGGTGTCTATAGTATGCCTGTAAAATATGACATGTTTCTCGTGTTTATAACAGTCCCTGCACAAAATGACATTTCTAAAGGAAAAAAAGTAATTTAAAACTACTAGCGGCTATAATGAATTGTCGGGTCCCGATAATACAAATTAAAATCATTGAAAAAAACGACATGGGCCCTTTGGGTCTGGTATGAATAATAAGGGGAACCCAGAACCCCAAAAAAATGCATGAGGGTCCCCCGAATTCCATTACCAGGCCCTTCAGGTCTGGTGTGGATATTAAGGGAACCCCTGCACCAAATAAAAAAAAATAGCAAGTCCTTTAATAAAAAATAAAAATAAATCCAGCACCGTAATCCTTCTACAAGTCCGACCCCGCCACTACGAACGATACTGCCTTGGTTATAAAACAGCTGTCAGATGGGTGATGCATCATTCGGCCGGGAGCCTCCTATGGAGGCGGTATCGTTCGTAGTGGCAGGTTTTTTTGTCCCAACTTTGTGTGTGTGTTTTTTTTCCTTTTTTCTCACGTTTTTTGGGTGAAATGGTAGGGTACAATGCACCCTGTTACCAATTAACATAGGGGGCCGGCATCTGGGGGTCCCCTTTGTTAAAGGGTGCTTCCAGATTCTGATAAGCCCCCCCGCCCGCAAATCCCCACAACCACCAGGCAAGGGTTGACCCGAACCCTGGCTCCGGGTTCGGCGTAAAGCGCTCCAATGAGGCCCGCATGCAGCTTCCCAGGCCCAGGGCCCTTAGAACCGCATCCATATAGTCTCAGGCCACCCTGTCAAAGGCCTTCTCCACATCCATGGCCAAAAAAAAGCCCTCACTATAAGTTGACGTAAGCCAATAATGTAAGTTTATGGCCTTGGTAGTGTTGTCCCTGGCTTCCCTTCCAGGGACAAAACCAACCTGGTCCAGGCGGGAACATGGCATGACAAACGGGTGGCCAAGATCTTGTCAAACAGCTTGACATCCACATTCAAAAGGGAAATGGGACGGTAGTTGGCTACATCGGTGGGGTCCTTATTATCCTTAGGGATGACTGATATATAGGCCTCTAATAGGCTACTCGAGGCACAAGGGGAGTGGGAGAGGGTGTTGAACGCCCGAAGAAACTCCGGTGCTAGGAGGTCAGCAAAACTTCTATAATATTGTGCCGAGAAGCCATCCGGCCCCTGGCACTTTCCGGGCTTCGAGGCCTTCAAGGCCTCACCCCAATCCTCCAAGGATAAAGGGGCGTCAAGTGCTTGCCGATCAACAGTAGATAGAACACGGGGGCTATACTCACTCAAGAACTCTCTAATGAGGTCAGAGCTTGCATCCGCCTAAATGGGTCTATGTTCGTGAGATTCGAGATTATATAACTTGCTATAAAAAGAGTGAAACTGACTAGCAATGTCCTCATTTCTGGAGTAAGTCGTTCCGTTTGGGTCTCTTACATGGTGCACAGTGGAAGCTAGAGTTCGCCTCTGTGTAAACCTCGCCAATAGCTTCCCTGGTTTATTGCCCTGTTCGTAAAATAACTTCTGAGACAACACCTGCTTCCTCCGTGCCCTCTTATACAGTTCCTCAAGTAGGATCACTCGAGTGTCAGCTAACTCCTTAGCTACGTTCACTGCGAGAGAGCGCTTGTGTTGTGCTTCCAATACAGCTATTTTGTTAGAAAGCTCCCGAATCATGGTTTGGTGTTCTTTTTTTTCCTGGCTGCGATGGCTAACAGATGTCCCCGAACAACACATTTGTGTGCTTCCCATTGGGTCATGGGAGAGACGTCTGGCATGTTATTGTGTTGGAAATAGCCTCTGATACTAATGTCAGCAAGATCTCCAGGGTCAGTGAGGAGGGAAGCATCTAGCCTCCAAGTCCTGGTGGTCGTTTTCCTCTGTGGGAACTGCAAAGTAAGTGTAATTGGGTGGTGATCAGAGAGCAACATGTTCTCAATGGACGCATCCTGTAGGAAGGTCAAATCTGGTTGGCGAATAAAAAAGTAATCCAACTTTGAATAACGGTTGTGCGGGGGTGAAAAAAAAGTATATATCTTTCCCTTGCGGATGTAATGTTCGCCACGTGTCATGAAGCGCAAGAGAGGCTAGAGCAAGCTTAACCTGGGTACCTGTCGAGAGTTGGGGCAGTAAATGTTTGCCAAAGTTACTGTCTTTTTTTTCCAAGTCCCTTGCTCGGGATTGGATGGATCCGTCCATTCCTGAGAAGGGGAGTGTCTATACATGGCGAGGTGGGCATTACAAGTATACAAACGAAAGCTTGTAATGCGCGCTGTATTGCACGAGGATTAACCCGGCAGCAGCGGCGTCGGCGGCATCTACTAAAGGTATGGGGGACATGGCTGCAATATGGGGGACAGGACATGGCTGCATATGTGGGGGAAAGGACATGGCTGCAATATGTGGGGGACAGGACATGGCTGCAATATGTGGGGGACAGGACATGGTTGCAATATGTGGGGGACAGGACATGGCTGCAATATGTGGGGGACAGGACATGGCTGCAATATGTGGGGGATAGGACATGGCTTCAATATGTGGGGGACAGGACATGGCTGCAATATGTGGGGGACATGGCTACAATATGTGGGGGACATGGCTGCATTTGGGGACACATTTAAAAAAAGTATCGGTATTCGGTATCGGCGAGTACATGAAAAAAAGTACCGGTACTTGTACTCGGTCCTAAAAAAGTGGTATCGGGACAACCCTACTTTGTAGTATAGGAACAGTTACATCAAAACAGAACAAACAAAGGCTTAACAGTGCAATCTAATACTACTGTATCACATATTAATACGGTAACATTCCGACAGACTTTGTGCCGGCCACCCAGGACCTTCAGAGTCCCCGAACCCAGGACCCACCCAGACTCTGTTGGATCCAGAGAAAAGGGAACCCCGACAGCCCTCGATCATTCAGGCGATACTCCCCCCAATTGCTAAAGTTGAGGAGAGGTGTCGAGCCCTACACCTCTGAACCTCCCTGGGTTACTCAAACCCAAGAGGGCCAGTGTGGACGGGCTAAGAAGTGAAGGAGCCCCTTCGACTAAATATCACCTGGAAAAACAGTCTCTCACATCCACAACTAATCATGGACGTAGGGGACAGAGACCATCCTCACAACCAAATATAACATTGAAAGAAATGGCTTACAACCTGTAAGAAAGGAACAGACAACGTGTAATTATACTAAGCTAAAATAGATACTCATCCCTAACGTAAATGACCGTGATAGGATACATGAGTCTTTAAGCTTTAAGCTGAATGCACACAACTTGCGATTATCTGCCAGGGAATCCAAGTCTTCACACCCCCATCAAAGGTGGGGGGAAAGTAGGGGACAGTTTGCTGTAGGTTTGCTGTAGGTTTGAATCAGGCTCAGAGTGTCCTAAGCTGATGCTGGCGCCACCGACAGGGATCCGAGTAGCCCAGTGCCTTGAGCTAGGCACACCTAGATAACCAGAGACGGGATCGGGATTGAGGAGTTGCCAGTCTCACACAGTCAGCCCAGAAAGGTAGAGTAGCAAAAGGGGAAGAACACGCATCTTCCCAGCGCACGTATATCCACTTCGGATGTGGGGGGTATTCTTGTGCGTAGACCTAAACCGGTTGCAGCACAGAGGTGTCAAGCTCCCCTTACAGGTAACAGCGTACCCATGCTTAGTGGCGGGTCAGGGACTTTTGGCAAAACCATCCATCCTATTTACTGTAAGTAGAACTGCCGGGCCAGGATGGTGGCAGCTCCCAAGGCAAGAGGGAGAAATCATTACTGTCAGTGGCAAGCATTCATCAAAGTGATCCTTAGGGAACCCGGGCAAGAGAGTGAGTCCCCCAAAATCCACAGCAGCCGATTAACCAGTGCAGGCCAAAGGCACATAAATGCAATCCAGCTTACCTCACGTAAAACATTGAGGGGCAGAGGAAGGGATAAGAACAAGTAACAAAACAGATCACCGTCTCAATTCCCATTTCACATATTCAGTGGTCAGTCTTGCGCCTGGCAGATGATGGAGAGGCGCGCAGGCTTTCATCAGTTTCCATGTTTGCGCTGTGTCCCGGTGGCGAGTCCGCCGACGGTCTGCGTCTGCGTTACTTGCTCCTCTGCGACTTTGGGGTGTTCCCAGGCAAGGTAGGGATCCAGGGCTCAGGTTGCATAAACATGCCATACCAATCTGGAACAGGAACCTCTGGAATGCTAAGAGTATTGCAAAAAGGCTGTAAATACGCTGGCGTTCGCAAATGAGCTGTGCGGTTGCCGTTTGTAGCTTGGAGGCAAAAGGGAAACTTCCATCGATAGGGAATATGACTCTCTCTCAAAGCTTGTAGAAGAGGACGGAGATCTCTCCTGTGTTGTAGAGTAATGGCAAACAAATCTTGAAAAAGCTGAATACGTGCCCCTTCATATTCCAGGTGGGCATGGTTACGGGCTAGTCGCAGGATCTCTTCCTTTTGGGTGAAGCTGACCAGGCAGCAAACAGCATCCCTGGGAGGGTCAGTGTCCCTGCCCCTCGGCCTCATCGCTCTGTGGCACCTTTCCATTTCTACTGGGGCATCTGGCGGCCTACCAAGAAGGGTGTTAAATATAGCCCAGACTGCAGCTTGCAAATGGGGGCCCTCAATAGACTCAGGGATCCCCCTTACACGCATGTTGCGCCTGTGTGCACAATTATCAAGGTCCTCCATGTGTCTATGCATGTCCATGAGCTGTTGGTTCTGAACACTGACTGCCTGCTGCACCTGGTGTATGGCCGTACCTTGTGTTATGGCCGCCATCTCCACATGCTCCACACGTGAGGCCACCGTCTTGAGCTCTGCTTTTAAATCCCCACTGCTGCTGCCAAAGCACTTTTGATGTCCAGGGCCACGCTCTGGAGGTCCGCAAGGCACAGGAAGGGAGGAGATCGTGGGGATGACGAGCCCGTCTGGGAGACTGAAGGGGTGTCAGCCGCGGCCGCCTAGCCGCTCAAACTACAGTCTGCGGCTTGGGATGCGGCCTGCGAGTCTGTGTGCAGACTGACTCCTGCCCGTCATTCTGCCGCTGGTAAACCAAGGCTTTACTGTTGATGAAAGCTGAGAAGAAGCTCTGGATGGCGGAGCTCTCTCACTAAGCAGCCATCTCGTCCAGACGCCAGGCCACGCCCCCCTCCAAGCCTTGACTATATTCCAGGTGGACTGGGAAACCCCTCTTCCTGCTCTTCCAAATGATAAAGAAAGGAATTATGAAAGGACTTCAATCTGGTTCTTCCCTTTTCAGCCTACCTGGGATGAATTTTAAGTGCTCAAACGTAAGATAACCACTGTGTTTCCCAAGTGGTTCTAGGTAAGTTTCACTGTATTGACAAGGATTCGTTTTCCCTGAACGGTCAAAATGATTCAGTTGGCCTAGCTCTCTGCGGGTTCCTCCTCCTTTGGAGTTACAGCACATTCCATAGAAACTAAGTCAGTCCCTTGGGCATATAGGCCAGGGGTCCAGGACAGGTGGTGTATAAGCATCGAGTAAAGGGTGGCTGACACCTCAGAGTGGTTCTGGCCTTACTGCCTTCTAAGGCACTTCTTCTTATGTTTTTCTGCGGCTGTCTTTCGTGTAAATGGTTTTGGACAGCAGGGTTGAATTATTCTGTGAGTCTTGTTCCCCCTCCCTTTCTAAAATGGCATTGCTTGTTACGTCAGTAGTAGGCAGACATGAGGAGGTCCAGGAATAAGGAAAATTGTTTTCATACTTACCGTAATTTTCCTTTTTTGGATCCTTCTTATGTCAGCCGAGGATTTCCCACCCAGGTCTCCGTCGCAAGGCCTGTAAAGGGAAAATTTCTTATGGGAGACAGCCGCACTTTATAGGCTAGTTAGAGGTTGTCTTAGAGGGTCAGAGAGACGGAGCTGACCAGTAGTAGGCTGACATGTGGAGGATCCAGGAAAGGAAAATTACGGTAAGTGTGAAAACAATTTTCCTTAATAATATGTACTATATATGCACTATACCGTTCTACCCCAGCAGGTGTCACTGCAATATTATAATATGTAGGTCTATGGTATGGTAATCAAAGGAAGTACCATCCTTATTGTGTTATATGTACTTGTATGCTCCTTATTCCTGTTTATGTTTCTAATGCTGTGAGACAGCCTCCAAAAATTAAAGTGTTTGCTGTATCCAAGAATTTTCCAGCATTTAATTGCAATACTCTGCACAATAGGTTATGGGCCCAGGCACCCAGGCATTGGAGAGGATACTACAAGTCCAGGCACTTGAGTGGGTACAGAAAAGTCTGTGAGTATTGTGTGTGAGCTACTAAGTTCTTCAGATGTGAAGTTTGCAATAGCAAAGCTGAACAATGCCAATTACCAGCTGTTGAAGTTCAAGTAGGGTTGCCAAGTCAAACCCGAACACTTTAGCGGCCCACTGCAATTTTTTTTATAGTTTAACCTATACATATATTTTGTTATTAAACACCATTTCTGATCATATAAAGTTAATACCAAGAGTTCCCCTTTACATCAGAGTTCCCCTTTTAAATCTTAATCCACAGAGTTCCCTTTTACATCTGAACTTGCAGAGTTCCCTTTCACTGTAAAGGGGGACTCTGTAGACTCTGATGTAAGGGGGAAATCTGGGGGCTCTAACATGAGGGATGCTCTGGAAACCCTGAACAGGGAACACTGGTAACTCTGATATACAGGAGGACTCTGATGTAAGGGGCAACACTGTGTAAGAGGTGCTCTGAGAACCCTGTACTCAGAGGCAGGAGAGAAAAGGGAGGGGGGTGAGATATTCACAGACAGGGATGGATGGTGAGCTCACTCACTACCTGGCAGTCAGCAGCTCTCATCCAGATGTTAAAAACAGGAGTTGAAAACAGAAGATAAGACAGGAGTCTTCTAAACTGTAAGTAACATCTTAAACTTCCTACAAGTAATTATATTGTAACTGGGAAATGTGTGCTAGCAGGGTTGAAGGTTTTGCTCAGTGCACAGTGTGTCACATGTATGCAAAATTGGTGCAACAGCTCCAGGATGGATACCGCTGTGACAGATGTGAGCAGGTTGCCCTTCTGGAAGCTCGCATTAGAGATCTGGAGGAGCAAGTTGCAACACTGGGCAGAAAGGACAACCTTGAAAGGGGTCCTTTGCTCGCTGAGCAGGTGGTCAGTAGGGTTGATGTGGAGGGTGGAGGGGCAAGTCAGGATTATCAGAGAGGAAGATGGGTTAATGTAGTTAGAGGAAGTGGAAGGGGCTTGCAGACAAGGAAGGCCAATCCTGTATTTGTGCATCAAAACAAATTTGCCAAGTTGGGTGAAGATGTGGAGGTGGCTAACACAGAGGTGGCAGCCCTAGATGTTACTGCTACCCCTAACAGCCGGGAGAGCAACCCATCTAGTAGAAGTGGTGAGGGGAGTGCAGGTAGGCCTAGACAGTTGGTGGTAATAGGGGATTCTATAATCAGAAGGACTGATAGAATAATTTGTCGCCAGGATTGCCTCAACCGAATGGTTTGCTGTCTCCCTGGTGCCAGGGTTCGGCATGTGGTGGACCGGGTGGATAAATTACTGGGAGGGGCTGGGCATGACCCAGCTGTCTTGGTCCATGTTGGAACCAATGACAGTATACATGGAAGGTGGAGGCTCCTTAAGAATCAATTTAAAGAACTAGGCTGCAAGATGAAGGGAAGGACCTCCAAGGTGATATTCTCTGAAATATTGCCTGTGCCATGCACAACACAGGAAAGGCAGGGGGAGATTAGAGAGCTGAATGCATGGCTAAAGACCTGGTGTAGGAAGGAGGGATTTGGGTTTCTAGAGCACTGGGATTACTTTTCATTGGGCTGCAACCTATATGCTAAAGATGGTTTGCACTTGAATGGAAGGGGGTCTGCTGTGCTGGGGGAGAGGTTTAGGGGAATGCTGGAGGAGTATTTAAACTAGACTTGAGGGGGAGGGTGAACTTAAATTACATCAGGCACAAACAACCATTGGAAATTATAGTGCCATTTGAACTACTAAAAATCATATGAAAAACACCAGCAAAAAATGTAACAATACATTTAAGTGTTTGTTCACCAATGCCAGAAGCCTTCCAAGCAAAACAGGTGAGTTGAAAGCTCTGGTGCATGAGGAGAGCTATGATGTAATCGGTATTGCTGAAACTTGGCTTCAATCCTCACATGACTGGGCTATTATTATTCCTGGCTATGCTCTCTTTCGGAAAGACAGGGTAAAAAGGAAAGGTGGAGGGGTCTGTCTCTATGTGAGAAGTGACCTCAAAGCAAGCGTGAAAGAGGACCTGGTTGATGGAGAGTGTGATGAAGTTGAAGCATTATGGGTGGAACTGCATACAGATGTGCGTAGTTCAAAGTTAATCATTGGAGTTTGTTATAGACCACCCAATTTTAATGAGGAGGTGGAGACTCGGCTCCTTGCACAGATGGAAAGGGCTGCAAGGGCTGGGACGGTGATAATAATGGGGGATTTTAACTACCCAGAAATTGACTGGAATAATGGAATTTCTGGGACAGTTAAAGGACAAAAATGTAAAAATCTATTGCAGGACAATTTTATGGTCCAGTTTATTGAGGCCCCAACTAGGAATGATGCTCTGTTGGACCTGGTAATCTCAAACCATGCAGAGCTTATTACTAATGTTCAGATAAAGGAGCACCTGGGTAGCAGTGATCATAACATGATTTCGTTTAATGTAAACTATAAGCAAGAAATACATACAGTAAAGATAAAAACACTTAATTTCAAGAGAGCAAATTTTCAAAGCATGAGGACTGCTCTCCAGGGCTTGGACTGGGAGGGAATAATGGCACAGATGAACACAGAACAGAAATGGGAATTCTTCAAAAAGACTCTTTGGAGCCTCACTGCAAAGTATATTCCCATGGGCAATACGTTTAAAAGGCTAAAGATAAAACCTATGTGGCTCACGATCAAAGTTAAAAAAGCTATAAACAATAAGAAAATAGCTTTTAAAAAATATAAAAATGAAGGAACACTAGTGTCGTTTAAATGTTACAAAGAATATAATAGAATATGTAAAAAGGAAATCAAGGATGCAAAAATTCAAAATGAACGACAGATTGCAAAAGATAGTAGGACAAACCCCAAAAAATTCTTTAAATATATTAATAGTAAAAAGGTCAAGTCTGATCATGTAGGCCCTTTACAAAATAATCTAGACTGAGGACATAGAGAAGGCAAATTTATTAAATGCTTTCTTCAGCTCTGTGTATACAATGGAGAATGGGGGAGCTCATGTCCATAATGAGGGTGGGAGTGACAGCCCCAAATCCACAATGGCTCAAAAGTGATATGGTCCAGAAATATTTAGACAGAATAAAGGTGGATAAAGCACCTGGACCAGATGGCATCCACCCACGGATCCTAAAAGAACTGAGCTCTGAAATTTCAAAGCCACTGTATCTAATATTTAGGGACTCATAAATGACAGGAATAGTACCACTGGATTGGCATAAAGCCAATGTGGTGCCCATATTTAAAAAGGGAACACAGTCTTTACCAAGTAACTATAGACCTGTTAGTTTAACTTCTATAGTTGGGAAGATACTGGAACGTTTAATAAAAGACCACATGGATGAGTTCTTGCTGGAAAAAAACGATTTAAGCAGCAGACAGCATGGATTCATGAAGGACAGAAGTTGTCAGACAAACCTGATTTCCTTTTATGAAGAGGTAAGTAAAACCCTGGACAGAGGCGTGGCAGTGGACGTGGTATACTTGGATTTTGCAAAAGCGTTCGATACAGTTCCCCACACACGGCTCATGTGTAAGGTAAGGTCTACAGGATTAGATATATCGGTTTGTAAATGGATAGAAAACTGGCTGAAAGACAGAATTCAGAGAGTTGTGGTTAATGATTCATACTCTGAATGGTCCAAGGTTATCAGTGGTGTACCCCAAGGTTCGGTGTTGGGTCCCTTACTTTTCAATATATTTATAAATGATATTGGGTCTGAGATCCAAAGTAACATTTCTGTTTTTGCAGATGACACCAAGCTATGCAGTGGAATAACGTCCTTGCAGGATGTCTCCAATTTACAAGCCGACCTCAATGCTCTGTCTAAGTGGGCGACTAAGTGGCAGATGAGGTTTAATGTTGATAAATGTAAAGTTATGCACTTAGGGGCTAAGAATATGCATGCATCATACATGCTAGGGGGAGTACAACTTGGGGGATCTGTAATGGAGAAGGATCTGGGGGTTTTAGTTGATCATAAGCTCAATAATGGCATGCAATGCCAAGCTGCGGTTTCCAAAGCAAGCAAAGTCCTTTCTTGTATTAAGAGAGGTATGGACTCCAGAGATAGAGATATAATTTTGCCCCTGTACAAATCATTAGTAAGACCTCATCTGGAATATGCAGTCCAGTTTTGGGCACCAGTTCTCAAAAAGGATATCGGAGAACAGGAGAAAGTGCAGAGAAGGGCAACTAAACTCATAAGAGGAGGAGCTAAGCTATGAGGAAAGATTGGAGGAACTGAATTTATTCACTCTTGGGAAGAGAAGAATAAGGGGGGATATGATCAACATGTACAAATATATAAGAGGTCCATATAGTGAACTTGGTGTTGAGTTATTCACTTTCAGGTCAACACTGAGGACAAGGGGGCACTCTTTACGTCTGGAGGAAAAGAGATTTCACCTCCAAATACGGAAAGGTTTCTTCACAGTAAGAGCTGTGAAAATGTGGAACAGACTCCCTGCGGAGGTGGTTCTGGCCAGCTCAGTAGATTGCTTTAAGAGAGGCCTGGATTCTTTCCTAAATGCACATAATATAACGGAGTACTACGTTTTGTAGGTAAAGTTGATCTGGGGTAAATCCGATTGCCTCTCGGGGGATCAGGAAGGAATTTTTTCCCCTCCAGCAGCAAATTGAATCATCGCTCTGCTGGGGTTTTTTGCCTTCCTCTGGATCAACTGTGGGTATGGAGTTGGGTGTATGGGATGTACTGTGTTTTATTTTGTTTGTTTATTTTTTTTATGGTTGAACTGGATGGACTTGTGTCTTTTTTCAACCTGACTAACTATGTAACTATGTAACTATGTATCTGAGGCTGCTGGACTTCAAATTTCCGTCCCCAACTTTACTTTTCTGAGGAACAGCGCTGAGGATTGGAGTGTGGGCAGACACAAAGGGGACTGGGGGGGAAAACGTGTAGATCGAGTCCTCTCTCAGGCAGTGTGAAAGAGACAACTGCTGACAAGCTATAGTCCAGGCTAAATAATGTGTCCGGGTTTCAGGCTCTCTGAAACCCGGACACATGATCCCAAACCCAAACTGTCCGGGTGAATCCTGGACAGGTGGCATCCCTAAGTTCAAGCTAGAAGTGCTTTGGAACAAGGATAACTTGTGGCAAGTGATCATTTCAGACAGACCCACAGACGCAGAGACAGAGGAAACGGCCAAAGTTATGTAGACTTGATTACAAAAACTGCATGAGCATTCAAGCCTCAACAGAAAGCTCTTTCTACTAAGAAAGATTTATAATATGAGACTAGAAGAGGGCCAGCAAATGTGTAACTATGTAAAAGCTATGCTAGAAATCATAGAGCAGCTGCATGCTATTAGAGAGGACATCAAAGATAACCATATGGTTGCCCTGCTCCTCCGCAGCCTCCAAGAGACATATACTACTCCTATTAAAGCTTTATGCCGCGTACACACGATCATTTTTTGTGATGAAAAAAAACGACGTTTTCTGTGAAGTAAAAAACGACGTTTTTGAAACGTCACTTTTCAAAGATGATGTTGCATACACACGATCGTTTTTTTCACAAAAAGCGAGGTTACGTTCACCACTCTTTTCCATTGAAGCTCGCTTCATAACTAGCTTCTGGGCATGCGCGGGTTGAAAAACGTCGTTTTAAACAACGTTTTTGCTATACACGGTGACTTTTTGTGAAACAAAAAACGACGTTTTGAAAAACGACACAAAAAATTCAAGCATGTTGGAATTTTTTTTTGGTCGTTTTTTTGAAGACAAAAAACAACGTTTTGCCCACACACGATCAATTTAAATGACGTTTTAAAAAACGTCGTTTTTTTTCATCGCAAAAAACGACCGTGTGTACGCGGCATTAGAATCCAGACCAGAGCAGGAGCTAACACTGGAATATGTCAAAGGGAAATTAATTGATGAATATGACAAAAGGAAATAAAATATGCACCATGATGACAAAGCTCTTAAGCTGTACAAAGCCGCAAAGCACAAAAAAGAAAGCAGAGCCTGTTTTCGCTGTAAAAAACAAACAAAAAAACAGTCACTTAAAAAAGGACTGTTCTATCTGGAAAGCCAAGCAAGAAGAGCGAGAGCTATCCACAAAAGAAAGAGTCAAAGCAATCACAAAGGAAACTTCGGACACATGATGGAGTGACACAGAGCGGAAAGCCACGCAGCTGGTGCATAGACAGAGCGACAAGCCACATGACTAGCAATGAGACCTTCTTCACAAACAGTGATTACAGTGCAAAAAACAAGGTTTTCCTAGAAAACTGGAAAAGCATCACCTCAGAAGGTAAAGGCCAGGGCTTCCCCAACTGTATTAAACCACAAGGAGGTCACCACAGTATCTTTGTAAAGAAAGTGCTGTATGTTCCAGAACTAGAAGGAAGTCTTCTATCAGTGAAAAGTCTTGCAAACAATAGTCTTACAGTTAAGTTCCAGTGCGATGAATGCACAATTTCCCAATAATGGGCAATTCCTTGCAAAAGGAAAACTGGATGATCACCTATGCAAGCTCATCACCACAGACCAGCAGACAATATTATCTCTATAGTCTCTAGTCTCGGCGAGCCCCGCCCGTCAGGAAAACCCGTCGAGCAAATAGAGAACAGGTTCTCTATTTGCTCGACGGCCCGTCGGTATGAATGGCTGGTTGCCTTACCCGACAGGCGAGTCGCCGATTCTGACGGCCGGCAGAGAACCTCGACTGGCAGAACGATGTGTTCCACCCGTCAAGGTTCTCTTCCGTGTGTACGGGGCCTGACAGTTTGGGTTCGCTCAACCCTAGTCTTAAGCAATCTGCAAGGATGTGGAATGAGAAAGTGAACAAAGTACTTTCCAGAGAGGGATTCTCAAGAAGTAAATCCCTGTCTCTACTCCAAGAATCAAGGAGACAGATGGGTATACATCCTTATCTATGTTGATGACATTATAACTTGTTTTGAACAAGAAGGGGATTACAATCACATAGTTCACAAGTTGAAAGAAAATTTTGAAATCAAAGCACTAGGGAACATTATCTATTTGGGAATCCAAATAGAGATAGAAAAAGATGAAAGTTACAGTGGTTGACCGCGATATTGTGTCAATCTCGCTCCCTTTCTCGGTGAGATTGAGCACTTGCGAGCTCCATCGCGGGAGTCAGCGCCGAGCTGGCTTGCCGCGATGGAGACAAAGCAGTCATAGAAGCGACGGGGATCCGATGCGGATTCCCGCCAATTCTACACGTGGGCGGAGTTTGTTATGAATCCTGAGAAGGAAGTCCCCGCCGGATTTTAAATAAAAATCCGGCATGGGTTCCCCCCTCAGGAGCATAACGGGCCCTTAGGTCTGGTATGGGTTGTAAGGAGACCCCCTACGCCGAAAAAACGGCGTGGGGGTTCCTCCCACAGTCCATACCAGACCCGTATCCAAAGCACGCCGGCCGGTCAGGAGGGGAGTTGGGGCGAGCGAGCGCCCCCCCCTCCTGAGCCGTACCGGGCAGCATGCCCTCAACATGGGGGGGGTCAAGTGCTCTGGGGCAGGGGGCGCACTGCGGCCCCCCACCCCAGAGCACCCTGTCCCCATGTTGATGAGGACAGGGCCCCTTCCCGACAACCCTGGCCGTTGGTTGTCGGGGTATGCGGGCGGGAGGCTTATCGGAATCTGGAAGCCCCCTTTAATAAGGGGGCCCCCAGATACCGGCCCCCCACCCTAAGTGAATGAGTATGGGGTACATTGTACCCCAACCCATTCACCTGCAAGAAAAGTGTAAACACAAATAAACCACACAGTGTATTGAAATATTTTATTAGTTGGCCGCCGAGGGGGGGGGTGTGTATGATCGCTTTTATAAAAGCGCCCCCCTCCGGTGGGCTTCTGCGGGGGGGTGGGTGCCGCTGTTCTTCACCGCCGTCTGGTTCTCTTCCGCCGCCGGGGGGGGGCACTTTGATAAAAGCGCCCACCACCCGGCGGGCTTCCTTCGACATCTTCGGCGGCGGGGGGGTCTTCTCCCACTCCCTGGGGTCTTCTCCCACTCTCCGGGGTCTTCTCCGGCTCTCCGGGGGTCTTCTCCGGCTCTCCGGGGGTCTTCTCCGCTCTCCGGGGGTCTTCTTCTTCAGGACTCGCCGCCACGTGGTACCTACCGGAGCATGATGGGACTGCGACGTCACAAGACAGGCCTATATAACTCGCTGCGAGCCGCGCGCCAGCCATAACAGCGGAAGGAAGCGTCGCGTCAACATCTGGAGAAGAGAAGAAGAAGAAGACGTCACAGAAGAGGGGACACGCCACCGCTAGTAATTGAGCTAACACGAAGATAGCGGCGGTGAGTCCTGAAGAAGAAGAAGACCCCCGGAGAGTGGAGAAGACCCCCGGAGAGCCGGAGAAGACCCCGGAGAGTGGGAGAGACCCCGGAGAGTGGGAGAAGACCCCCCCGCCGCCGAAGATGTCGAAGGAAGCCCGCCGGGTGGTGGGCGCTTTTATCAAAGCGCCCCCCCCCCGGCGGCGGAAGAGAACCAGACGGCGGTGAAGAATAGCGGCACCCACCCCCCCGCAGAAGCCCGCCGGAGGGGGGCGCTTTTATAAAAGTGATCATACACACCCCCCCCGGCGGCCAACTAATAAAATATTTCAATACACTGTGTGGTTTATTTGTGTTTACACTTTTCTTGCAGGTGAATGGGTAGGGGTACAATGTACCCCATACTCATTCACTTAGGGTGGGGGGCCGGTATCTGGGGGCCCCTTATTAAAGGGGGCTTCCAGATTCCGATAAGCCTCCCGCCCGCATACCCTGACAACCAACGGCCAGGAGCACCTGACCCCCCCATGTTGAGGGCATGCTGCCCGGTACGGCTCAGGAGGGGGGGGGGGCGCTCGCTCGCCCCCACTCCCCTCCTGACCGGCCGGCCGGCGTGCTTTGGATACGGGTCTGGTATGGACTGTGGGGGGACCCCCACGCCGTTTTTTCGGCGTAGGGGGTCTCCTTACAACCCATACCAGACCTAAGGGCCCGTTATGCTCCTGAGGGGGGAACCCATGCCGGATTTTTATTTAAAATCCGGCGGGGACTTCCTTCTCAGGATTCATAACAAACTCCGCCCACGTGTAGAATTGGCGGGAATCCGCGTCGGATCCCCGTCGCTTCTATGACGCACTCGCTGGAATGTGCTTTTACTATTCCAGCGAGTGCGAGATGTCGGCAGCCTGTCGCCGAGATTCAGCGCGATGCTGTCGTGCTATAAACACATTCTCGGCGGCAGGCACTGTATCTTCTCAACCAAATCTCAACAAATCTCCAAAATGTTGGAACAATTCCACATGCAAGATGAAAATATAATGAAAACTCTTATGGAACCAGGCTATCAAAAGAACAGAAACGCAGAGCAATCGTCAGAGGCTCTTTACCAAGATCGGTGTAGCATGTGTCAGACTGACACGCCACACCACTGATCGCCACGATGCATGCCCCCATGGGTGCCCAGCGGCAGTTATCCTGCTGGCCAAGCGGGAAGTTGTTAATTTACAAAAAGAAATAGCACACTTGCATGTTCAAAATCTTTACTATGGTCAGTAGTTCCTTTATATCTGATTTGTGCAAACACGCGATTTATCCTGCCCCATGGGATATGTATCAATGCAAAAAAAAAAATTAAGAATTGACGTTTTCTTTTTCAGGAGCAGTAATTTTAATAATGCTTAAAGTGAAACAATAAAAAAAGAAATGTTACTTTACATATCATGCCTGGGGGTCTTCTTAGTCTGCCTGTACATTAGCACATCTTTCCCATGTTTACAACAGTACCACAGCAAAATGACATTTCTAAAGAAAAAAATGTCATTTAAATCCCCCCCAGTCCATAACGAGGCCCGCAAAAAAAAAAAAACTGTGCAGGGTCCCACCCAAAATACATACCAAGACCTTCATGTCTAGTATGAATATTAAGGGGAACCCTGTGCCAAAATAAAAAAAATGGCGTGGGGTCCCCCCAAAATCCATACCAGGTCCTAGTATGGATTTTAAGGGGAACCCTGCACCAAAAAAATCCATACCAGACTCTTATCCAAGCACTCAACCTGACAGGCTGCAGGAAAAGGGGGGTACGAGAGTGCCCCCCTCCTGAACTGTACCAACCTACATGCCCTCAACATGAAGAGGGTCCTGGTTTAGCTGTTTACAGGTAGGCAAGGGGGTTGTTGTCTGTGAAGACCTCTATATCTGCCCCATGTTGTACTCTGTGAACTTATTGGTGATGGCCCGCACTAGGGCCAGCAACTCTAGTTTGAAGGAGCTGTAGTTATGGGGACTTTTCTACATGTTTGCACCCATCCTGTACTTGGGCCAGGACAGTTCCCAGCCCCTGTAAAGTCCCATCCGTATACACACAGAATGGGTTTGAGTAGTCTGCATAGGACAATATAGGTGCCAAACTCAGTTTCTGTTAGAGAGTTTCAAAGGCCCGTTTGGATAACTTGCGCTTGTTCACAACAAGCTTTTTTGTTGTGAGCAAGAACAAGTTATTTGTGTAAAAACCGGTCTACCAATGTTACTGTAACATCCTGTCTACGTCCTTTGGCACCTTGACAATAAAGTAATTATTCTACAGAAGTTCTTCCTTCCATGGTTTCCAACCAATCTTCTTTTTCTTCAATCACTAGTGGACTTTAGCTTGACATACTTTATTGTAAGAACTATGGGCCAGATTCAGGAACAGTTAGGCTGGCGGATCCAGTGATCCGCCAGCCTAACTGTCACTTTGAGCCGGCGTTTTTGTTTTCTGTAACCAGAAAACAAGAAACGCCGGGTTGAAGCTCCGATGCGATCAGCGTAACTGAGTTTCGCCATCGCATCGTTACTTCAACTTAAAAATGGCGCCGGGGGCGTTCCCGCCGATTTCCGCTCAAAAAATCTGTTAATGAGTGGAAATCGGCAATTCACGAGCGAATTCCGGCGCGACGCAATGACGGTACGACGTTTCCGGAAGCGATACGCGGGGCGAAGATATACCTACATGGGGTTGGAGTATCCTATGTTAGGTATAGGCGTCGTCATCGCGTCGGGAAAAAAAAAAAAACGTCGCTTGCGTAAAAAGATCATGAATGGGAATGTGACGTCATTGACGTTCATTCACAGAATTTGGAGCATGCGCACGGGGATGCTTTGACACTCGACGCATGCGCAGTACGTTCGCGGCGGGATCGCGCTTAGTTTAAATACTACACGCCCCGTACCCGCCCAATTTGAATTCCGCCGGCTCATTTTCGTTACGCTGCCGCAACTTTAGGAGCAAGTGCTTCGTGAATGACAGCACTTGCTGCTAAAATTTCGGCAGAGTAACGTAAATGAGAAGCGTTACTCTGGAGCAAAGATGCTCCCATCTACCTGAATCTGGCCCATTGTAGCAATGTTCCATTTTCTAATCATTAGTGAAGTCAAATTAACTTTCATTTTTGACTGCAGTAATGGGAAAATTCAAAGGAGCAGGATGGAAAAATGTTCTTGATTATAGAAAAAAATTCTATCCGTGATCGTGGTCTTTATTCAGTAAAGTTCATTCATTCCAAAATGAATGTAAAAGCAAATGAAATTTTTCACTAATTTGAATGACATTTGAATGTACTGAGAATTTTCAGACTAATTTTCGTAAAAAAATGTGTCCAAAATTCTAGTAGTGTATACAAAGCCTAATGCCGCGTACACACGGTCGTTTTTTGCGATGAAAAAAAAAACGACGTTTTTTGTGAAGTAAAAAACGACGTTTTTGAAACGTCACTTTCAAAGACGATGTTGCATACACACCATCGTTTTTTTCACAAAAAACGAGGTTACGTTCACCACACTTTTCCATTGAAGCTCGCTTCATAACTAGCTTCTGGGCATGCGCGGGTTGAAAAACGTCGTTTTAAACGACGTTTTTGCTACACACGGTGACTTTTTGTGAAACAAAAAACAACGTTTTGAAAAACGACACAAAAAATTCAAGCATGTTGGAATTTTTTTTTGGTCGTTTTTTTGAAGACAAAAAACGACGTTTTGCCCACACACGATCAATTTAAATGACGTTTTAAAAAACGTCGTTTTTTTTCATCGCAAAAAACGTCCGTGTGTACGCGGCATAAGTGAGGGTAAATCTCTTTAGTAGGCTTGGTTATTCCCTGGGCATTCCCCAGGTTTTTGTTGTTATCTGCTTTAGCCTTCCATTGCTACTTACTGTGATTGCCAGCCATAGATGGGGGCGGTGGATACGTTTTTGTTTCACCTGTGGTGTTTAATTTGGTCCAGCAGTGCACCAACACCTTTGCAGCCATTGTGCAACATGCTGGGTGCTTGGTGTGCTTCTGTACCTTTAAGGAGGGGTGGCTCCCCTTCAGTCCACCTGCCCCTATCTATCCATTAAAATGCATGTGCCTCCATTGTGAGGACACTCACTGTTAGTGTTAGGACCACAGAATTATGGGGTGAATTGGCGCGGCTCTGTGGCTCACGCATGCGTTTGCAAATGCGTGCGGACAAAACCCCTGTTTTTAACGCACATTGTTAGACAGGTTAATTGGTTGTTCTGCTAGCTGGTCGGTAAGTAGGCTTGGTTATTCCCTGGGCATTCCCCAGGTTTTTGTTGTTATCTGCTTTAGCCTTCCATTGCTACTTACTGTGATTGCCAGCCATAGATGGGGGCGGTGGATACGTTTTTGTTTCACCTGTGGTGTTTAATTTGGTCCAGCAGTGCACCAACACCTTTGCAGCCATTGTGCAACATGCTGGGTGCTTGGTGTGCTTCTGTACCTTTAAGGAGGGGTGGCTCCCCTTCAGTCCACCTGCCCCTATCTATCCATTAAAATGTATGTGCCTCCATTGTGAGGACACTCACTGTTAGTGTTAGGACCACAGAATTATGGGGTGCCTTGGCGCGGCTCTGTGGCTCACGCATGCGTTTGCAAATGCGTGCGGACAAAACCCCTGTTTTTAACGCACATTGTTAGACAGGTTAATTGGTTGTTCTGCTAGCTGGTCGGTAAGTAGGCTTGGTTATTCCCTGGGCATTCCCCAGGTTTTTGTTGTTATCTGCTTTAGCCTTCCATTGCTACTTACTGTGATTGCCAGCCATAGATGGGGGCGGTGGATACGTTTTTGTTTCACCTGTGGTGTTTAATTTGGTCCAGCAGTGCACCAACACCTTTGCAGCCATTGTGCAACATGCTGGGTGCTTGGTGTGCTTCTGTACCTTTAAGGAGGGGTGGCTCCCCTTCAGTCCACCTGCCCCTATCTATCCATTAAAATGTATGTGCCTCCATTGTGAGGACACTCACTGTTAGTGTTAGGACCACAGAATTATGGGGTGCCTTGGCGCGGCTCTGTGGCTCACGCATGCGTTTGCAAATGCGTGTGGACAAAACCCCTGTTTTTAACGCACATTGTTAGACAGGTTAATTGGTTGTTCTGCTAGCTGGTCGGTAAGTAGGCTTGGTTATTCCCTGGGCATTCCCCAGGTTTTTGTTGTTATCTGCTTTAGCCTTCCATTGCTACTTACTGTGATTGCCAGCCATAGATGGGGGCGGTGGATACGTTTTTGTTTCACCTGTGGTGTTTAATTTGGTCCAGCAGTGCACCAACACCTTTGCAGCCATTGTGCAACATGCTGGGTGCTTGGTGTGCTTCTGTACCTTTAAGGAGGGGTGGCTCCCCTTCAGTCCACCTGCCCCTATCTATCCATTAAAATGCATGTGCCTCCATTGTGAGGACACTCACTGTTAGTGTTAGGACCACAGAATTATGGGGTGCCTTGGTGCGGCTCTGTGGCTCACGCATGCGTTTGCAAATGCGTGCGGACAAAACCCCTGTTTTTAACGCACATTGTTAGACAGGTTAATTGGTTGTTCTGCTAGCTGGTCGGTAAGTAGGCTTGGTTATTCCCTGGGCATTCCCCAGGTTTTTGTTGTTATCTGCTTTAGCCTTCCATTGCTACTTACTGTGATTGCCAGCCATAGATGGGGGCGGTGGATACGTTTTTGTTTCACCTGTGGTGTTTAATTTGGTCCAGCAGTGCACCAACACCTTTGCAGCCATTGTGCAACATGCTGGGTGCTTGGTGTGCTTCTGTACCTTTAAGGAGGGGTGGCTCCCCTTCAGTCCACCTGCCCCTATCTATCCATTAAAATGCATGTGCCTCCATTGTGAGGACACTCACTGTTAGTGTTAGGACCACAGAATTATGGGGTGCCTTGGCGCGGCTCTGTGGCTCACGCATGCGTTTGCAAATGCGTGCGGACAAAACCCCTGTTTTTAACGCACATTGTTAGACAGGTTAATTGGTTGTTCTGCTAGCTGGTCGGTAAGTAGGCTTGGTTATTCCCTGGGCATTCCCCAGGTTTTTGTTGTTAAATCTCTTTAGTGCAGTCTTGGATAGCAGTAAAAACCATTTTCCAAACTGATGTGTTTAGCTATGTTGTATGCAGTGCCCAAATGATGTGAGAGTGCTCGCTAGCTCCCCCAGAGGCGTGCTGAGGGTAATGCTTAAAGTGATAATAAAGTCTTGTTTTCTTTTTTGTTTAAAAATAGCAAACATCTCACACTTACCTGCTTTGTGCAGTGGTTTTGCCCAGAGCAGCCCAGATCCTCATATTTTCGGGTCCCTCACTGGCACTGCTAGCCCCTCCCTCTTCCTGAGTGGGGGTACCTGAGCCAACCATTTAGACACAGAGATTTGGCTTGGCCCTGCCCCTCTCTCTCTCCTCAATGTCTCACTGACTTTGATTGGCGGGAGCCCATCATGCCCGCTGCTGTGTTGCAGCAAACAAGGAGAGAGATTCCAGGACAGCCAATGCTCTCATGCAACAGTGCTGGATTGAGATGGGGCTGAGGGGGGCTGCTGTACACAGGTCTTTTTCTCTTAATGCATAGAATGCATTAAGAGAAAAAAACCTTCTGCCTTGAGAAACACTTTATGGCAATTGTGATGTTTAAGGCAGTACTCCATCCTAAAAGTAACACTTCTTCATACAGACATAATTATGTTCATACAGACATAATTAACTCTTACATTGTACACTGCAGTTCCTCACTACGTTTCATAGCTCTTCTATTTCCGTCACCTCATCCCATTGACATTGCTGGGTCCATAGGATACCCCGTGCCACAAGTTAATTCCAGTATTGGGATTCCAGTCGCTAGGGAAGGAGCCTAACCACAAAAGCTCCTTTACTACAAGGGCCTTCCATCAACTTTGCCTAGTCATCCCCACTTCCTGACTGCCTGGTTGCTTATGTACTCCACACTAGTATTGTAGTCCTTGGCAATGGCAATATAGCCTCCTTTATTTGCAGCTTCACTGCCCGTTAGACATTTGTGCTGCATATTTTCTAACTCGTCTGGTCCCCTGTTGTGAACCATGTTCTGTGATACGCCAAACATGCATGCACCCTTTTACAGTTGTCCTGTAACTTCAGATCAGGCAGTTTTGTAGCAATAAGGTTCTTTACTAACAATTGTTAAAGTCAGAGTCAGACTGACTATTCAGGCACTCTGCACTGCTCAAGAGCCCAGGGTCAGTAGGGGGCCTGTACACATTATTCAGACAGTAATGTGGCTCAGAACAGGATCTGGCGGGATGGGAGCAGATAAGTAGGTGGGAGATGTGTACCCAAGGAGCAAGGGACTGCTGGTGACAGTGTGGGAAGCGAAAGAGGAGGCAGCGGTGGCAGCCTCAGATCCCTGAAATATGTCTCCTGTGAAGTAGTGACAGAGCAGGTCAGGGTCCCGGGCTGTGGCAGTGCCTTGCTACATGCTGCTTGTGATGGAACCGGCAGGCAGTGGGAAGGTGAGAGAACTCCATCACCATGGCTGATGATCAGAGAACCCTGCTTTCTTTCCCCCACCCTCTTTCCCCCACCCTCTCTCTCACCCTCCTCTCTCTCTCTCACCCTTCTCTCTCACCCCCCACCCTCACTCTCTTTCGCCTATTCCTCTCACTCACCCCCTCTTTCACCCCCTCCCTCTCTCTCTCTCTCTCACACACCCTCTCATCCCCCCTCTCTCTCACTCCCTCCACCTTTTTCTTCCTCATCCAGCCTCTCAACCCTCTCTCTCTCACCCACTCCCCACTCTCACCTCTTACTCTCTCTTACCCCTCTCTCCCTCTCTCTTACTCCCCTTTTCTCTTACAGCCTCTCTCTCATCCTCTTTTCTTTCACCCACCCCCTCTCTCACCCCCTCCCACTCACCCACTCTCACTCTTTCTAATTCCTCTCTCACCCCCTTCTCTCTCTCCCTCAAATTTTCTTCCCCCTCCCTCTCTCTCACCCCCTCCTCTCTTTTACCCTCACAAACTACTGGCTGTAACATGACCTGTGTACATCAAAATCACAAGATATTTTGTATATTTGCATTACCTGGCTATTTATCTTAATTACAAAGTCAATACAAAAAATGAAAATCAGTTAAACCCTATTATAAAATAACTGGATTTAATTAATAGATCACAAAGTACAGTGCCTGGTATTTCAAATTTCATGCACAAAGGAGAGTCTGTAAATTACACATAAGGAACTGTTATATTATTATATTAAATACACTGATAGCTATTACTCAATTAGTTTCCTGCAGGTCTAAAATGACATTAGGCTATCTGAGAAAATTAAAAAATGAATCTAAATGCCAACTATATTTCTTTATCCTTTTAGTTCCTACTATTCCCCCGTTTCAAGAAGCTAGTTTATTACTTTATCTGCTTTATAATGTTAAAGCCTTTTGTTATTTACACATTTAATTTCAAGGCATGATCTCTGGGCTTTTGATCTTTTCTATTTCCCATTGGCAGTGCCATAGCATGTAACGGTTTAATACTACATAAGTAAGCAAATCAGCATGGACTGCACGTAAGATCCACTAAGACCTGGTTCACACCTATGCATTTTTAGTGCTTTTTGCATTTTACAGATTTGCACTACAGAATGTGTTCTATAGGAAACCATGTTAAATGGACTGTACTGCAAATCTGAAAAATGCAAAAAGCACAAAAAATGCATAGGTGTGAACAAGCCTTAGGCCTCTTTCACACGGACGTATAGAATGGTGCTTTTTGCTGCGGATTTTCTCTTTTTCTACCGCAGCTGAAAGCAAACAATGCTTTCCTATGGCCCCATTCACACACTGCGTTTAGCTGCGGTTTCATTACATATGGTTTGGTGCAGATAGAAAAAATAGGTTTGACTGCGTCCAGGAACGATTTTGCGCAGCTATCTGCACATAACTGCAGGTAAACGCAGTGCACTGTGTCAGCTGCGGATAGCAGCGTGAACAAAAGAAAAAACAGGAAGCACATCAAAATAAAAACTGTTGCTATGGGGATGACAATAATGGCCAGCCGCAGCTAAACGAAACTGCATGTAAACGCAGCTAATCGCAGTGTACAAATGCAGCCGATCGCTGTGCCTGGAGTCTTGAATTTCAAAAGAAAGAAACATGCTTTTAACTGCGGCAGAACAGCCGTCCGTGTGAAATGCGCCTTAGTTGATATTTAAGGTTCTGGAAACTGTTGAAGCCTATTGCACAGAAAGCAGATACACAAGGGTGCTCCTCTAATTAAAAACGCACAGCTACCCTAAGGAGGTAACCGTGACAACAGGATGAAGGGGACACCTGTACATTACCATCTCCCTCCCCCTTCTCCCTGGATGTGGGAATATACAAGAGAGGTGATTAAATAGACTAGGCAGCCTTGCACTGCAAATACTGCACAGATACCAACAGCTGCGGCCAACCCCAGAATCAAAGGTTAGACAGAAATAATGAAAAAACAAGGGCACTAAAAGAGGGAATGCAGGAAAGGCTGTTGCTTAACATGTATGTAGTGATTTATTTTATCAGTTGGCTAAATAACAATTGGATATTTTTAGTTTGGCTATAAAAAAATATATAATAATTAATGCAATCAATTAATAAATATTGATGTGTATATTATTGAAAGAAAACTCATTGGAGGGAGCAGAAAGGTGAGATGAATTAGAAAAAAGGATTTGACATGTGCAAACAAAGAACAGAATGAGAACATTAAAATTATACAACCAAGATCTTTTTGAGCCTCACATAGGGCCAGATTCAGGTAGATGAGAGCATCTTTGCTCCAGAGTAACGCTTCTCATTTACGTTACTCTGACGACCCTTTCAGCGCAAGTACTGTTATTCACATAGCAGTTGCGCGTAAACTTGCGCCAGAGTAACGATAATGCGCTGGCGTAACCCGACGCAAGGGGAAGTGGGTGTGATCATATGTAAATGATGGGCGGAGCCCAGCACAGAGGCTTATGTTCAGCGCATCAACCACGGAGCATGCGCAGTGAGTGAGGCTCCACTCGCCCCCTTTGTGCGCATGCTCACAACTTCCGTCGGCACCACTTCACGGGAAACGTCAGCGCAATGCCTTCCGTTGGGCGTTTAAATGCGCCCGTAGAAGCGCTATTCCGGCACTAAAGTATATCCTGCTCCCCCTCCCCGCAGTGATGTTACTTTTGTTCTGAGATGGCTGCTCCCGTTCCCCGCAAACACACAGGAAAAAGCTGAACTTTAATGGCCAGGAGCTGTCAGCCGTCATCTCGGCTATGGAGACCTATGATGTCTTCCTCCATGGCTGTAAAATTTGACAGACAAGCATGGACAGAGGTGTTGTCCTGCAAGTGGGGGTGCTCAGCTAGCTCTTATCGTCGGTAACGCTGCTGTAGCTGCTCTCCTGCTGACCTGTGGCCGTCTGGAGTAAAGATAAAGCAGCTATTTGTAGAAATAACTTTGCGCCGGACGGACTAGATACGCGTGGCGCATGTAGCCAGCGTATGGTGCTAATCCGTTCGTGAATTGGGAAAAATCCCTCATTTGCATATTTGCAGGGGAAATCAATAGGCGCGACTGATGCGCCAAGCGAAATTAAGCGCTGACGATACTCTGGCGTCGGAACGTTCCGCCGGTCGCAAATGGCCCGTTATTGGGCGCATCTAGTTTGGTGGGTACGGACACATAGAGACAAAATACTCCAGCGCAAGTGTTGCTGAATCTGGCCCATAGTGTTTTTTTTAATGAATGGAAAAAAGCCCAACCTCGCCATGCACATTACAATCTGACTGTATAATCTTATTTGAATAGTTTAGGTAGGTCCTCATTTTATATAGTTTTTGTAAACCTAATCAATCTGTTTTCAATCTGGCATGCTCAGGTAGAGCTAGAGGAGACTGTACAGTCAGATTGTAACTGGAGTTGGGATGAGGTTCAAGTTAGTCATGACTGCCGAGGCGCAATGAGCCCAGGTACCATTAACTGTAACATAGATGTAGGGTTGTCCCGATACCGATACTAGTATCGGTATCGATACTGAGCATTTGCGTGAGTACTTGTACTCGCGCAAATGCTCCCGATGCCTTACCGATATTTTTTTTTTTACCCTCTGAGAGCGGGCGGAGAGGGGGCGGAGAGCGGTCGCAGAGGAGACAGAGGGGGTGGAGAGGGGGCGGAGAGCATTCGCAGAGGAGACAGAGGGGGTGGAGAGGAGGCGAAGGGGGCGGAGAGAGCGGTTGGAGAGGAGACTGAGAGGGGGCGAAGAGGAGGCGGAGAGCAGAGCAGTCCTCGGGTATGTAAAACATGACACCAGAGGAGAGCTGCTGTCGCTGCCACCACCCCGCCGCCGCCGTCTAGTTGATCAGCGCTCAGGGACATAACATAACAGCTTTCATTTAAATAACTGTGTGTTCCCCGCTGCGCTACGTCATATATAGCCCCTTCCCCTTGTCCAGGCACTTTGATAGACAGATCACCCATCCCAGGATTGGACGGTGATCTGTCTATCAATGTGCCCAGATAAGGGGGAGGGGCTATATATGACATAGCGCGGCAGGGAACACACAGCTATTCAAATGAAAGCTGTTATGTTCCCCGAGCGCTGATCAACTAGACTGCGGGGGGGGGGGAACCTGGCTGGAGACCTGGCTGGGGACACGGCTGCATTGGGAGAGACACGGCTGCATTGGGAGAGACACGGCTGCATTGGGAGAGACACGGCTGCATTGGGAGAGACACGGCTGCATTGGGAGAGACACAGCTGCATTGGGAGAGACACAGCTGCATTGGGAGAGACACAGCTGCATTGGGGGAGACACAGCTGCATTGGGGGAGACACAGCTGCATTGGGGGAGACACTGCTGCATTTGGGGAGACACGGCTGCATTTGGGGAGACACGGCTGCATTTGGTGAGACACGGCTGCATTTGGGGACACATGGACACATTTTAAAAAAAAGTATCGGTATCGGCGAGTACATGAAAAAAAGTATCGGTATTTGTACTCGGTCCTAAAAAAGTGGTATGGGGACAACTCTAAATAGATGTTGCCCCCTAACCCTATTAAATAAACATGCTTACAACCATTAGGTTGGAAAGGGCAAGGCCACAGCTTTATTAAAACCAAACATACATGTGAACATTTTTAAACCAGTGCCAGTCACAGTTGTACTGTCCAAAGGGGGGGGGGGGGGGGGAGGCCTGTCCTTACCATAAGTGCTGGACAGGCCGCCTACTTCCGATTTCCATCAAGGGCATGGCCCTTTACAGCCATTTTATGCTGGAAAGCTCAAGGGGCTCAAGAGGCCTTCAGTATTAGTATCGAGTCGAACATTAGTTCGACTCGAACATAGCCTGGTCACCCGTTCGCCGAACAGCAAACAATTTGGGGTGTTCTCGGCAAATTCCAAAAGCCGCAGAACACCCTTTAAAAGTCTATGGGAGAAATCAAAAGTGCAAATTTTAAAGGTTAATATGCAAGTTATTGTTATAAAAAGTGTCTGGGGACCTGGGTCCTACCCCAGGGGACATGTATTAATGCAAAAAAGTTTTAAAAACTCTTTGGGCCAGATTCAGAAAGCATTTACGCCAGCGTATCTATAGATACGCTGCGTAAATGCTAAGAATAGCCAGCGTATCTTTTTTTGCTATTCAGAAAAGAAGATACGCCAGCTTTCTTCTAAGATACGAGCGGTGTAATTCGCTTACACCGTCGTATCTTAAGTTGCATATTTACGCTGGCCACTAGGTGGCGCTTTGCGTAAATTATGCAAATGAGCTACTTACGCAGATTCACGAGCGTACTTGCGACGGCGCGTCGTAGTTTACGTCGTTTGCGTTAGCGTTATAGCGGCGTAAGGTTACCCCTGCTATAGCAGACGCAGCCAATGTTAAGTATGCACGTCGGGACCGCGTCAAATCGAACGTCGGTTACGTCATTTGTGTAGATCGTTCGGGAATGGGGCTCGGCGTTAGTTACGGTCACGTCGTTTACATTGAGAAAAAAGCGACGTGATTTTGCGCATGCGCACTGGGAACGTCCACAGACGGCGCATGCGCCATCCAAAAAAAACGTCAATTACGTGGGGTCATGATTCATTTACATGAATCACGCCCCCACTTCAGAAATTTGAATTGCGCGCCCTTACGCCGTGCACTTTACGCTACGCCGCCGCATATTATGGAGCAAGTGCTTTCTGAATAAGACACTTGGCCATAATATTTGCAGCGGCGTAGCGTAAAGAGGAAACGCTACGCCGCCGGAAAGATACATTTTTGTATCTGAATTTGGCCCTTTGTTTTTTTTTGGGCACAATGATATTAATAATGCTTAAAGTGAAACGATAAAAGTGAAATATTCCTTTAAATTTCATACCTGGGGGTGTCTATAGTATGCCCGTAAAGTAGCGCATGTTTCCCATGCTTAGAAAATTCCATGCACAAAATGACATTTCTAAAGGAAAAAAGTAATTTAAAACTCGCGGATATAATGAAATTGCCGGGTCCTGGCAATACAGATAAACGTCATTGAAAACAATAAGCATGGGTTCCCCCCTTAGTCTATTACCAGGTCCTTTGGGTCTGGTATAAATATTAAGTGGAACCCCAAACCAAAATAAAATAAAAACTCCAGGTCTGGTATGGATATTAAGAGAAACCCTGCGCCATTTAAAAAAATGGCGTGGGGTTCCCCCTAAAAATCCATACCAGACCCTTATCTGAGCACGCAACCTAGCAGGCCGCAGCAAAAGAGGGGGGACGAGAATACCCCCCCTCCTGAACGGCACCAGGCCACATGCCCTTAACATGGGGAGGATGTCCCCATGTTGGTGGGGACAAGGGCCTCATCCCCACAACCCTTGCCCTTGGTTTAACAAAGGGGAACTTCACATCCCGGCCCCCCCCTATGTTTTTTGGTAACGGGGTAAAAACCATAGGCGACAGTTTGGGACAAGTCCTTTATTTTAAAAAAAAGGTTCCAACTATGTAATCCTGTCTCCGGAGTTACCCATTGACATGTACGGGTGACCCCGCTCCCTCTGAGGTGTCACGGGAAACCCGCGGCACACGAGAGGGGGTGGGGTCACCCGTACATGTCATTGGGTAACCCCGGGCTCTCTCCTTGCATCAGAGAGGGGGTGGGGTCACACGCGCATGTGACGGGTGGGCCCGCTCTCAGCTATAAAAGAGCTGTCACACCAAGCGAGCGTCATTTGGACGGGCATCTCCTATGAGGCGGTATTGTTCCTAGCGTTGGGGTATATTTTTTCTTACTATCACTCGAGACAGGATTACATTGTTGGAACCTTTTTTTTTCTTTTTAATAAAGGACGTCCCAAACTGTCTCCTGTGGTTTTTAACATCTTGACACTTTTTTGTGAAATGATAGGGGTAAAATGTAACCCGTTAGCAATTCACATGAGGGGGGGGATCTTGAGTTCCCCTTTGTTAAAGCCCCCCACTCGCAGACCCCCACAACCACCGGGCAAGGGTTGTGGGGATGAGGCCCTTGTCCCCATCAACATGGGGACATTCTCCCCATGTTGAGGGCATGTGACCTGGTATGGTTCAGGAGGGGGGATGCTCTCTCGTCACCCCTCTTTTCCTGCGGCCTGCCAGGTTGTGTGCTCGGATAAGGGTCTGGTATGGATTTTTGGAGGGAACCCCACACCAATTTATTAAAATTTTAGTGTGGGGTTCCCCTAAAATCCATACCAGACCTAGAGGTATTTTTAAATTACTTTTTTTCCTTTAGAAATGTCATTTTGTGCAGGGACTTTTCTAAGCACAAGAAACATGCACTACTTTACAGGCATACTATAGACCCCCCCCCCCCCGGTACAAAATTTAAAGGAATATTTCACTTTTATTGCTTCAATTTAAGCATTCTTAAAATCACTGCTCCAGAAAAAAACAGACTTTTTTAAAACTTTTTTTTTGCATTGATACATGTCACCTGGGGCAGGACCCAAGTCCCCAAACACTTTTTATGACAATAACTTGCAAAATTAGCACTTTTGATTTCTCCCATAGACTTTTAACCACTTCCCGACGGCCGTACGACTATGTACGGCCGCAGGGTGGCTCTACTTCTCTGGGACGCCGTCTTTTTACGGCCGCCCTTTCCTCGTTCCCCGCACGCTCCCGAGTTAGCAGCTGGGAACTTCTGTGCTGGCCGTGTCCCTTGGACACAGCCAATTACAGATCGTGGTAAATAGCCAATCACAGCGGCTATTTATTTACAGCACGATCTGTGCGGCTAATGAGAGATGATCTCAAATGTTAACATATGAGATCATCTCTCATTGCCGGCTCACACAGAGACAGGGTCCTGTCAGGGAGAGAGGAGACCGATCTGTGTCCCTTGTACATAGGGACACAGATCGATCACCTCCCCAGTCAGTCCCCCTCCCCACAGTTAGAACACTATGCAGGGTACACATTTAACCCCTTCCTCACCCCCTAGTGTTAACCCGTTCAATGCCAGTCACATTTATTCAGTAATTAGTGCATATTTATAGCACTGATCGCAGTATAAATGTGAATGGCACCAAAAATGTGTCCGCCATAATGTTGCAGTCCTAATGAAAATCGCAGATCGCCGCCATTACTAGTAAAAAGAAAAAATAATAATAATTCTGTCCCCTATTTTGTAGGCGCTATAACTTTTGCGCAAACCAGTCGCTTATTGCGATTTTTTTTTTTTTTTTTACCAAAAATATGTAGAAGAATACGTATTGGCCTAGACTGAGAATTTTTTTTTTTTTTAAATTGGATTATTTATTATAGCAACAAGTAAAAAAGATTGTATTTTTTTTTCAAAATTGTCGCTCTTTTTTGTTTATAGCGCAAAGAATAAAAACCACAGAGGTGATCAAATACCACCAAAAGAAAGCTCTATTCGTGGGGGAAAAAGGACGTCAATTTTGTTTGGGAGCCACGTCGCACGACTGCGCAATTGTCAGTTAAAGCGACGCAGTGCCGGAAACTGAAATTTCACCTGGTCAGGAAGGGGGTATATGTGCCCAGTAAGCAAGTGATTAAAGGGTGTTCCGTGGCTTTTCGAATTTGCCGCGAACACCCCAAATTGTTCGCTGTTTGGCGAATAGGCGAACAGCCAATGTTTAAATCAAACTCATGTTCGACTCGAACATAAAGCTCATCCCTGCTCATGGTTGTTAACCGCTTCAATACCAGGCTTTTATACCACCTCCATACCGGGCCTATTCTGACACTTCTCTCCTACATGTAATAATCATCATTCTTTTGCTAGAAAATTACACAGTACCCCCAAACATTATATATGTTTTTTTAGCAGACACCCTAGGGAATAAAATGGCGGTCATTCCAAAGTTTTATCTTGCACGGTATTTACGCAATTATTTTTCAAACGCCTTTTTTTTGTAAAAAAAATTGTTTCATGAATTAAAAAAATAACAAAACAGTAAAGTTAGCCCAATTTTTTTGTATTATGTGAAAGATTATGTTACACCGAGTAAATAGATACCCAACATGTCATGCTTTAATTATGCGCACACTCATGGAATGGCGCCAAACTTCGGTACTTAAAAATCTCCATAGGCAACGCTTTATTTATTTTTTACAGGTTACAGTTTAGATTTACAGAGGAGATCTAGTGCTAGATTCGTTGCTGGCACTCTAACGCACGCGGCGATACCTCACTTATGTGGTTGAAACGGCGTTTACATATGTCGGCGGGACTTGCGTGTGCGTTCGCTTCTGCACGCGAGCTATCGGGGACAGGGGCGTTTTAATTTTTTTTTATCTTTTATTTATTTTTTTGACTTATTTTTTATTTATTTTTACACTTTTTTTCATTTTTTTTTTTCCCACTTTTATTCCTATTACAAGGAATGTAAACATCCCTTGTAATAGGAAATGTGTGTGACAGGTCCTCTTTATGTAGAGATGTGGGGTCAATAAGACCTCACATCTCTCCTCCAGGCTGGAAACCATGAGATCGGTGAAAAAAAATTCACCGATCTCATGAATGGGGGCTTACAGCCGCAATTGCAGCTTTGTTTACTTACGGGGACCCGGGCGTGACGTCATCAGATCGCGCCCGGGTCCTCCGACGGTCATAGAGATGACTGGTGACCATCTGGTCACCAGTCATCTCTATGCTTCCTGCCGCCGCCGACGATTCCTTCTCCGGGCCCCCGAAGGCACAGGTGAGCCCGGAGAAGCACCGGATGGTGGCGGGAGGGGGGGGTGTCCCCTCACGCGGCCTGTAAGAAAGATCAAGCGGCGGAACCGCCGCTATGATCGTTCTTACATTGTGCAGAATCGTCGGCTGAAGAAGAGGATATCTGGATGATGCCTCTGGCTGCAGGCATCATCCAGATATTCGCCTGCAATGCCCAGGCCGTCAATTGACGGCCACTTAGGATGGTAGATCCCATCTCAGGCCGTCAATTGTATATGGCTGGGTATTGAAGTGGTTAAGGACGTGGGCGGCCTGCTTCCCAGCCCACTGGTTAACAACCAGCTATTTCTTCACACAGAATTCAACAAAATATTTGCACTTAGGCCAACTTGATGTTGAAAGCTGCTAGCACATTTGTTGTCACAAACAATAAAGATGCAGCGCTTTCTTTTTTAAACCAAACTACACTGAATATTTCCTTTTTCTTTTAAAAGGAGACACTCAGTCCTTGGTAGGGTGAATGGGATTAGAGATCCCAATTTGAAACTAAACTTCACAAAAAAATTCACTTTTCCTTTAACCACTTCAATACAGGGCATTTTCATCCCCTTCCTGCAAAATCCAATTTTCAGCTTTCAGCACTGTCACACTTTGAATGACAATTGTGTCATGCAACATTGTACCCAAATTAAATTTTGATAATGTTTTCTCCACAAATAGAACTTCATTTCGGTGGTATTTGATCACCTCTGCATTTTTAATTTTTTGCGCTATAAACAAAAAAAGTGAAAATTTTGAAAAAAATCACAATATTTTGAACTTTTTGATTTAACCACTTAAGGACCCCCGCACGCACATATACGGCCACAGAATGGCACGTACAGGCACAAGGGCGTAAATTTACGTCCCCGCCTAAGTGCGGTTCGGGGGTCCCATCGGGACCCCCTCCGCGGCGTGCGGGGGTCCCCCTGGCTCCGGGAGCGATCCGGGATCTGGGGGCGGATGTCGGCGAATACCCTAGGGTTGCCACCTCATCCCTTTAAACCCGAACACATATGAATTACACAGGTTCAGAGGCTAATTTAATACAGGTAAAGCACCAAGTGAGTTTAATTACCACCTTAATTAGCCACAGAACCTGTGTAATTAATATGTGTTCGGTTTTAAAGGGATAAGGTGGCAACTCTAGAATACCCGCCCCCCGCGATCGCTCCCAGCCAATGGGAGCGCGCTCCCAACCTGTCACTTCCTCCTCCTGTGTTTACACAGGAAGGAGGAAATTATGTATTCTCTCATCGCAGCGCTGTTTCCCAGCGCTGCTGATGAGAGAAGACATCACAAGTAAGTGTGCACCAACACAACACTGACACACACTCACATAGGCATATTAACCCCTTGTGATCGCCCCCCCCCCCACCCCCCTGTCACAGTGTCACTGAATGCAGTGATCTAATCACTGCATTTAGTGTCAGTGTGACAGGCAGTGTAAAAAACAGTTAGTGTTAGGTTCAGGATAGCCCCCCCACCCCCCCCTAATAAAGTTTTAACCCCCTGATCACCGCCCTAGTTAACCCTTTCACTCCCTATTGCCAGCGTCACTAAGCGATCATTTTTCTGATCGCTGTATTAGTGTCGCTGTTCCCGCTAGGTAGCTATTTTTTTTTATTGCGATTTTTTTTTTTTTACTAAAGACATGTGGCTAAATAAATTTTGGCCTAAATGTTTGACTAAAATTTAGTTTATTTGATTTTTTTTTTTAACAAAAAGTAAAAAATAGTGTTTTTCTTTCAAAAATGTCGCTCTATTTTTGTATATAGCGCAAAAAATAAAAATCGCAGAGGTGATCAAATACCACCAAAAGAAAGCTCTATTTGTGGGAAGAAAAGGACGCAAATTTTGTTTGGGAGCCACGTCGCACGACCGCGCAATTGTCTGTTAAAGCGACGCAGTGCGAATCGCAAAAACACCTTGGGTCATTTACCAGCGTATTGGTCCGGGTCTTAAGTGGATAATAAATATCCCAATTTTTTCTACAAAATAGGGGATAGATTTATGGCATTTTTATTATAATTGTTCTTTACTACTAATGGTGGCTGTCATGACTGTAACATTGCGGCGGACATATTGGACACTTTTGACGCTATTTCGGGACCATTCAGATTTATACAGCGATCAGTACTATAAAAATGCACTAATTACTGTATAAAGGTGACTGGCAGGGAAGGGGTTAACACTAGGGGGTAATTAAGGGGTTAATAGTGTGTCCTAAGGCGTGATTTCAACTGTAGGGGAAGGGGACTGATGAGAGGAGGTGACCGATCTTTGTTCCTTTATACAGGGAACATACGATCAGTTCTCCTCTGCCCTGACAGGACGTAGATCTGTGTGTTTACACACACAGATCCACGTCCCTGCTCTGTGAAGAGCAATTGCGGGTCGGGGACCACAGTGATGCAGCGAGCGCTCACAAGCTCGCCACAGTGCTGGGAAGAAAAGATGTCATATGACATCCACCCAGGGGGAGGGAGGGTTCCTGCCACTGTCATTCTACAATACGGTACAATACTGGTTAAATGAAGACTCTGAAACCCCTACCTCCACCATGAACAATCACAGCGTTTTACCAAAGGCAGTTGACCATCCCGTCAAAAAGACGGCGTCCCAGAGAAGTAGAGCCACCCTACTTGTATACAAGCATTTTTTATTCAGCTAAAATGTAAGTTTGATAGCTGTAAATAAATATTTTATTTTTCTACTTAAACGGGATTACGCTATGTGGCCACTTCTTTCTCTTATCTCTTATACAAACCATTTTCTATGAGAATATCCACTTGGGGATCGCACTCCCAGCTGGGCTTCATCCATCCATCCCACGGAGGTTCTGCTGACCATTCAAAGTATTGCCTTGCCAAGGAGCCCATTGTGATATCAGCCACTACAAGCCTAATTTGACTTTCAGTGGCGTAAGCCATCTGAAGTCAACTGGTTCTGGTAAGCCTGCATTGCTTTCGGTGGTGGGAACAACACAGTGGAGAAGTCATTATTTGTTATTCACCAATCATCAGATTAACTATTACTTATTTATATCAGGATTTGTTTTATTTTCCTTTCATGGGACATTATTGCACTTGTCAGTCAGTGGCTAATAATTTACACATGTCTTTCTAAAGAAATGAACAATGACTGTTGTTTTTCAATGTATATATGTTTCTATATGTGATTAATTGTATCCAACAACGGGTGTCATCTCACTAATAGATTATTTTCACACTGTTCATCACACACGAGTTATACAGTGCTTGTCCCTGGATTTTCCAGGGTCCTTTATTTGTTTTACTTTACACAAAATTTGTTTATTCTTTTTTTGTGCTTCTGACTGTCATTAACAGACAGTCACTTTAAAGCGCTACACATTTCCTACACATCCCGTCAAACACACATCAGTGATTTCCCAATGGCTCCAAGCACGATACGTCTTCTCAGCTAACCTGTTAGGTATATTTCCTTCCAGTCTCCAATACTCAGGCAGAGGAGTTTCAACACTCTATCCCTGATCATCAGAGTAATTACATAGTTACATAGTAGGTGAGGTTGAAAAAAAAAAAGACACAAGTCCATCAAGTCCAACCTATGTGTGTGTTTATATGTCAGTATTACATTGTATATCCTTGTATGTTGCGGTCGTTCAGGTGCTTATCTAATAGTTTTTTGAAACTATCGATGCCCCCCGATGAGACCACCGCCTGGAATTCCGCATCCTCGTTGCTCTTATAGTAAAGAACCCTCTACGCAGTTTAAGGTTAAACCTTGTTTCTTTTAATTTTAATAAAAGGTGTCATGACCTTGCAGTAATATTTCATGACCTGTCTGTCTCTTACCCTGTCTGTGTATCAGCCTTAGGGCTTGCCTTCTCACACCTGCATGGTTTCTTCTCTCAGTGTGGCTCAACCCTAGCCTCAAACAGGAACCACTATTTAACACTGTGTTCTCAAAGCCTGCCTTGGCGTGCAACATTGTGTGTTTGGTTTCCTGTTTCCTGCTTGCCGTGTGCTCTACGTTTGTCTCTGTTACCGATCTTGGCATGTTCCCGACCATCCCTGCTTGCTTGTGACCCTGACCTTTGACGTGTTCTCGATTATTCCTGCCTGCTTGTTACCCTTGACCTTTGGCTTGTTCACCGTTTATCCTTGTCTGCTTGTCACCTGACCTTTAGCTTATCCTCCTATAGCCTACCATGAGAGTGAGCTGGGAGACCCCAGGGGCCGCGACCTTGAGTCAGCAGCAGCAAAGTCCATCCTCACCACTAGAGGCTCTGGTGAACACCAGCTGGCTCTTAGACTCTGTGCCCGGGTGAATCTCACGTTCTAGCTCCCTAAGGGATCCGTGTTGGCGCCCCAGTGCACCTGCTTTCCTGCACCACCCAGGGTTCCAACCACAGAAGTCAGACGTAAGGTCCACTATCATAGCGGTGCACTCCTGACCCAACGGTGTTCCTCTGTCACTTGGCCTCAGGTGACCTGACAAGTGGCCACGTGTCTTGTTAAACATCCTTCTGCGAAAAAGTTTTATCCCTATTGTGGGGTCACCAGTAGGAAAAGATGTTCGTGTTCGAGTCGAACTCACGTTTCGAGTCGAACATCGTATGTTCGACCGTTCAGAGAAATACGAACGTTACGGGCCGTTCGCGACAAATTCGAGTGGCGTGTCATGGTCCATAATTCACTGCGGCATTGCAGTACATTGCTGGCTGATGATTGGCCAAGCATGCACTATGACCCGCATGCTTGGCCAATCACAGCTTGCAAAAAACGGAGAGCCATAATTGGCCAAAGCCAGGGTGGCTTTGGCCAATTATGGCTCAGGGGGTTTAGTACACGCCCCACACTATTAAAGGCTGCCTGGAAGTCGGCCTTGTGTAGTGTGTTGCGGTGGTTAAGAGTGGACAGAGAGAGACAGAGAGAGAAAGTGTCATTTTTTGCAGTTAGATAGAGCAGGCAGGCAGGCAGGCAGGCTAGTCAGTTAGAGTTACAGTGTGTATATATGCATCCCAGGTGTTTTTTTTATATATTTATACATTGTATTGAGTTTAGCTAGATCCGCTCTTCCTAATATACTGACAGGCAGGCAGGTGATTGTGCTAGCTGCAGTATACTCATGTGGTGTACTGTCTGTGTCCTCTGCAGTGTGCACCTAAAGCTACGTGGTGTGTATACTGTCCGTATCCTCTGCACATTGTGCACCTAAACAGAGATGTCGCAAACATAACATTTTCCGTTCGCGAACCGCAAATGCCAATTTTCCCAAATGCGAATGGGCGAACCGGGTGAACCGCCATAGACTTCAATAGGCAGGCAAATTTTAAAACCCACAGGGACTCTTTCTGGCCACAATAGTGATGGAAAAGTTGTTTCAAGGGGACTAACACCTGGACTGTGGCATGCCGGAGGGGGATCCATGCCAAAACTCCCATGTAAAATTACGTAGTTGACACGGAGTCAGGTTTTAATCCATAAAGGGCATGCATCACCTAACATTCCTAAATTGTTTAGAATAACATGCTTTAAAACATCAGGTATGATGTTGTATCGATCAGGTAGTGTAAGGGTTAAGCCTGCTTCACAGTGACAGACCAAACTCTGACAGACCAAACTCCCTATTTAACGCACCGCAAACAACCGCAAACAGTCCGTTTGCACAACCGCAAACTCCTAATTTGCACAAGGTTGGATACCAAGCTAGCAATGTCCCGTTCCTTGTCCTTACTGACGTCATTGAATGTCTCTTCCTCCACCCAGCCACATACATCACCAAAGGTCCCTGAAAGGTGACAACAAGCCCCTTGGGATGCCTGCTGTGGTTGGTCTTTCACCTCCTCAAAGCCACCTTCCTCCTCTGACTCCTCTTCTTCAGACTCCTCTCTCTGCGTTGCCGCAGGTCCAGCAATCGACGATGACAAGGCTGCTTCTGGTGGTAAAGGTGACCACAACTCTTCCTCTTCATGCTCATCTACGGCCTGATCCAACACTCTTCGCAGGGCACGCTCCAGAAAAAACGCATATGAGATGAGGTCCATGATCTTGCCTTGGGTTTGACTGACCAGGTGTGTCACCTCCGCAAAATGACGCATGAGCCTACAGCCATTGCGCATGAGTGTTCAGTAACGCAACCAAAAAATACCCAGCTCCGCAGAGGCTGTCCCCTTTTTTTTCAATTAAAAAAAAATCTGTTCTTAACAGTTTAATCTATGTTTTGTCCCCTATCAGGGGCCAGTGTATGGAATAGATTTTAGGAACCGGGAGATGGAAAAAAGATGCTTGGTCGGTCCTCTTACTTCCAATTTGGGGCACTGCGCGTGCGCCGTGTAAAGTACTGTTCAATCCCAATATGAGTGGTATGTTAAGTAGTACTTTTCCTATCAGTTTAATCCCTGTTACGTCCCCTATCAGGGGACGTGTATGGAATAGATTTTAGACAACCGCAAAGAGCTGTCAATAGTTGACACACTCATGACATAAATTGTATTCCTCTATGAGTCTATCTTGGTGTAGTGATGACTGTGCTCGTGCGCACGTTTGGGAGATTGCAGGCAATGTTTTGTTTTTGTTTTTAAAGCCTATGGTCATGCTGAGGTAGTTCAGTGACAGTTAAACCCAGTGACCCAGAAAACAGGGAGCTGTGGTGGCTCAACGTGATTGGCACTGCGCTGACAAGCCATTCACCTCTGCAGCCAAGGGTTCGGATCCCGGTCTCGGCTACATGTGAATTGAGTTTGGTGGTCTCAGCCCGGCTCCCGGTGGGTGTGCAATGCAAGGTACGCCTGTGCTTAGTACGCCCACCCCCCCCCCCACAAAAACCACCACACTTGAAACCACCACACTTGCACGCACACAAAATTGGTTTAACACGCACGCACTTTGGCCATGCGGTCTCCTAAAAAAAGAGAGGCGAAGGACCTACGGGGCTACCTGGGTGGGCTAGACCCCCTCACTCCCCCATAGGGGGAGTCCCTCTGCCCCGTTGGGCCCCAGTTGGGCTCCCAAGTGGAGCAGGTAGGGCGAGGTGAGTGGGAGGCCCCCCTCACACCTGCCATTGCCACTGGGGGCATGGAAAAGGATGGCAGATTGCCTCCGGGGGGAGGGTCTGTCTACTCCCAACTCCTGCAGTCCGGCTCCTCTCTCTCGAGTTCACGCACAAAATACACTATAAAAAAAAAAAAGAAGTGACCCAGAAAACAATGATTCTGCAGTGTGGGCCCATTGTAGGCTTTAGATGATCACAAAGAAAATTAGTGTTTTTTCTATGCAAAATTATCCAGCTGATCGCTTTTGGTCTGTTCACAATGAAGCAATGACCTTATCATCTGGGGTGTACCAACATTGCCATTGTAACACACTCATAGAGGTGGTCGCTTCATTATATGCAAGCCCCTTCACCACAACAAGGTAACGATCACAAAGGGGTATTGACACATGTATGTGCCTATTTTTTGCTTTGTTTTTGCAGCCACAGTGCAGCACCAGAGGCCAGAAAAATTAGGCATGTACACATGCCTGAAAAAGTAGGTATTGTTACTGTAGCAGCGGCCAGAAAAAAATATGGTTTCCATGCAATAAGGGCACTAAAACATTGCGACTTGAACCCTAGTTAGTGTAATGATGTGTATGCTTTGTTATACTTCAAGTTCAATTGTTATACCCAGTTCCTTATCTTGTTAGGAAACAGTTAACAGTTTTGGTCATGTGATCTGGGGGTGGGGATCTGTGGTCAGTTCTAAGATGGAGGCTACTGAATAAAGACCCAGTTCATGTTCAAGCTCATGCTGTCTGCCTATCCTTCATGCTAAATCTTTACATGGTACCAGAAGTGTGGAACAGAGAGTCATGGCAGCACACAGCAACACAAAGAACATTTCATCCCTGGATTTGGAATCAGGAAATGTGTCTGAAAACTGGTTACAGTGGAGAGAGCTGATAGAACTGGTGTTTGCAGGGCCAGATGCAGAGAGATGGTCTGACCAGCAGAAAGCAGCTCACTTTCTGATTTGTGTGGGACAAAAAGGACGTGATGTGTGCAGAGCGTGGCAAGCATGTGGGGACATCACTGCAGAGGACAAAAAGAAACCAGAGGTACTGTTTGCAAAGTTTGAGGCATACTGCAACCCAAGGAGAAACTCCACAGTGCAAAGGAAACTGTTTTATGAGAGGAAGCAATGTGGAGGTGAGTCTCTGGATAAATGGGTGACACAGCTGCGCTTGCTTGCCAAAGACTGTGCTTTCTATGATGCTGGAGATATGATCAAAGACCGCATTCTGATGGGCAGCAAGTTTAAGGAAGTTCAGGAAAAGCTGCTGCAGGAAGAAGACTTAAATCTTGAGAAAGCCATAAGGATTGCCAGAGCATATGAAATGTCAAGAAAGGACATGCAGATACTGGAAGGAACACAGCTCCAGATTAATGCTATAGATAATCACAGCAGCAGATATGGGCAAGAAAGAACACACACAGGAGTAAAGGGCACCTATGGCCCTGGGACAAGTAACACACAAGCAGCGTGTGGATATTGTGGAAACATGCACCACAAAAATAGTGTCTGTCCAGCAAGGGGGCAGATATGCAATAGATGCAAGAAAAGAGGACATTTTGCCAAGGTTTGTAATCTGTCTTCACAAACTGGAAGGCCAAAAACACGTTCTGTATACACCATAGAGGACAACGATGACAATGCAGGGTCAGACTGCACCCCAATATATCTTGCAGCAATACAAAAACCACATCAGTCTGCAGATGAAGCAACTGTAACATTACAGATAGGTGCTAGCAAAACTTCAATTACTTTCAAAATAGATACAGGAGCACAAGTGAATTGTGTACCAAGCCACCTGGAACACCTCAGTAATGAATCCCCCTTAGAGACTCAAGACCTACCGAAACAAATGGGATATGGTGGTGAAAAGCTGAAAGTAATGGGTCGCTGTCATGCAAAATGTTCATACAAGGGATCTGAAAAGGTTTTACAATTGTTTGTGATAGAAACTCAAGCCCCAGCCGTGCTAGGTCTCAGAACAAGTAAAGAGATTGGACTTGTGAAGATCATAAGGACTGTGGATGGTGGGCACAGAGGTCTGACAGAGGCTGACAATAAACGTGAGTACTGTGATCTATTCAAGGGCCTGGGGTGCCTCCCGGATGTAAGCCGCATACGTATAAAAGAGGGGGCACAGCCTGTCATTCACGCCCCAAGAAGAATACCTTTAACTCTTGTGGATAAAGTCAGACAAGAACTCACTAGGATGGAGAAGCTGGGGGTAGTAAAAAAGGTCACAGAACCATCGGAATGGGTCAGTTCTATGGTTGTGGTGGAGAAGAAGAATACAGGTGCAATTCATATATGCATTGACCCACGTGATTTGAACAAAGTCATAATGAGAGAGCACTACAAACTCCCCACCATAGAGGATATATCGCACAAGCTAGTAGGAGCAACAGTATTCAGTGTACTAGACGCCCATTCTGGTTACTGGCAACGGCGTCTTGATGAAGCCAGCAGTTACTTGACCACCTTTAACTCCCCTTCGGGTCGATGGCGCTTCACAAGGGTACCTTTTGGCATAGCATCTGCACAGGAAATATTTCAAAAGAAATCACACAAATTGATCGCTGGTCTACAGGGTGTTGAAGTCATAGTTGATGATTTGCTGGTCTTTGGAAAGGATCGAATGGAACATGACAAAAACCTTACTGCTTTGCTCAATCGGTGTCGTGAGAAGAATCTCACACTCAATCCTAACAAAATGCAAATTGGGGTAGAAGAAGTTACATATTTTGGACACCTACTAACCAGAGAGGGTCTGAAGCCTGATCCAAAGAAGATTACAGCAGTTCTTAACATGAAAGCCCCAACCTCCAGAAAGGAGCTGGAGACATCACTAGGTATCTTCAACTATCTATCCAAATTCTCTCAGGGCCTTGCTCAACAGATAGCACCGCTACGTACGCTGCTACAGAAGGATGCTGTTTGGTGTTGGGATGCAAACATGGAAAAGACTTTCGACAAAGTGAAAAAACTGATCACTAAACATCCAGGGCCAATACTGAAATATTTTGACGTAAACTGTGACATTGTACTTCAAGTGGATGCATCCCAGTTTGGGTTAGGTGCTGTACTGACTCAACAAGGACGTCCTGTGGCGTATGCTTCACGAGCACTGACCCCAACGCAAGCCAATTATGCCCAAATTGAGAAAGAGATGCTGGCTATTGTGAATGGATGTGAGAAATTTCACCAGTACATATATGGTCGCCCGGTAGTTGTGGAAACAGACCACAAGCCGTTGGAGTACATCCTACAGAAATCACTAGCTTCTACACCTCCGCGTCTGCAGCGGATGGTTATGAAATTACAGCAGTATGATCTCACAGTAAAATATAAACCTGGAAAGGAAATTCCAATGGCAGATACCCTGTCTAGGGTGTTTCTAGAAGGACATGAAGCACGGGATGAACCTGAGTTGGAAGAACAGGTACATACAGTACTAGCGAACATTGCAATATCAGATGTACGGCTGGAGAAGATAAGACAAGACACCAAACAGGATAAAGTTCTAGAAAAACTAACTTGTGTCATGTGCAATGGCTGGCCAGAAAAACGAAAGAAGCTGTGTCCTGAACTACAGGGATTCTGGCCTATGAAAGATGAGCTCTACATTAACTCGGACATCATATTTCTGGGTGACCGTATTCTCATTCCTAAGTCACAACAGACAGAAGTACTGAAACAAATCCATCAGGGGCATTTGGGCATCACTCTGTGTAAGCGCAGAGCGCGGGAGTTGGTCTACTGGCCTAATTTGGACTTTGATATTGAGACACTTGTGAAGAAGTGTGAAACCTGCCAGACATTTCAGAAACACAATGCAAAAGAACCGCTTACACCGTGGAATGCTCCTTCACGGGCATGGCAGAGGCTGGCTACAGATATTTTTCATTTTGAGGACAACCATTACCTGATAGTAGTAGATTACTACAGCAAATACTTTGAGCTAGTGCAGCTGAGAAACTTAAAAGCAACAACAGTCATATGGGCTTTCAAAACAATTCTTTCAAGACATGGAGTGTGTGAAGAACTTGTGTCTGATAATGGGCCACAATTCTCATGTTCTGAGTTCCAGTGCTTCCTGCGTGAATGGGGAATCAGGCACAAACCCACAAGCCCCTATCACCCACAGGCCAATGGTCTAGCAGAGAAGTATGTTGGCATAGCCAAGTCCATTATACTGAAAGCGCAATCATCAGGGCAGGATGTGTACCTAGGACTGTTAAACTATCGTGCAACACCTATGGAAGGTTTATGCTCACCTGCACAGCTGCTAATGGGTAGAACACTGAGGACCACAGTGCCTATTGCACCACAGAAATTGCAGCCTCAGTCCATTCCACAGGATCGAGTAAGAGATCAGAGGATCATAAACATGAAAAGGCAAAAACTGTATTTTGATAAATCTACAAAATCCCTTCGTCCACTCTCTGCTGGGCAAGCTGTGCGACACAGAGTAACTGGGAATACATGGGAACCCGCTCGAATTGTCAAAGAAGCCAATGCACCAAAATCATATATAATTGAGACCAAATGTGGACAGAAACTGAGACGAAACAGGCGTCATCTTCGTCCAGACACTGCTGCGGATACATCATTGGAGGAACCCCGTGACAATGGAGATGAAGAACAAGCCCATGACAGCACAGAAGTCCGAAACATGGATATTAAGTCTACTGAGGCTACAGAGGACAGCATAAATGTACCAGCATGTGATAATGCTGGGAGTGACTCTCAACTGGACACCAATCCTACGGATGATGAGCCAGTGGTTACTTTCTCTCGCTATGGTCGAGCTATTAAACCAAAGATATGGAGGGACTTTGTCTCATATTAAATGCTTCATACTTGAGAGGGAAGATGTAATGATGTGTATGCTTTGTTATACTTCAAGTTCAATTGTTATACCCAGTTCCTTATCTTGTTAGGAAACAGTTAACAGTTTTGGTCATGTGATCTGGGGGTGGGGATCTGTGGTCAGTTCTAAGATGGAGGCTAATGAATAAAGACCCAGTTCATGTTCAAGCTAATGCTGTCTGCCTGGCGGATAAGTCACGCAAGTCATCCGGCATGCAGAGATAGAATACAGCAGTGTGTGGACCATTTTTAGCCCAAGGCAGCTCATCTCATCAGGCCTTTTTTAGTCAAATGTATCGCCCACTATCAGTCCCTTCGGGAACCTGGCCTCATTCATCTTAATAAAGATGAGGTAATGTAGACTTTTTTGACCTAGGCGACTTCTCTTCTCAGTGACAATACCTCCTGCTGCACTGAAGGTCCTTTCTGAAAGGACACTTGAAGCGGGGCAGGCCAGAAGTTTTATCGCAAATTGGGATTGCTCAGGCCACAGGTCAAGCCTGCACACCCAGTAGTCGAGGGGTTCATTGCTCCTCAGAGTGTCGATATCTGCAGTTAAGGCGAGGTAGTCTGCTACCTGCCGGTCGAGTCGTTCTCTGAGGGTGGACCCCGAAGGGCTGTGGCGATGCGTAGGACTTAAAAAGCTCCGCATGTCCTCCATCAACAACACGTCTGTAAAGCATCCTGACCTTGCTGGCGTGGTCGTGGTAGGAGGAGGATTACTTTCACCTCTTCCCCTGTTAGATTCCCGTTGTGCTGTGACATCACCCTTATACGCTGTGTAAAGCATACTTTTTCATTTATTTTGGAACTGCTGCATCCTTTCCGACTTCCGATAATTCGGTAACATTTCAGTAGGGATGAGCTTTGTGTTCGAGTCAAACCCATGTTCGACTTGAACATTGGCTGTTCGATTGTTCTTCGAAATACGAACAAAACGGGTTGTTCGCGTCAAATTCGAGTGACGCGCCACGGCCCATAATTCACCGCGGCATTGCGCGCTGATGATTGGCCAAGCATGCACTATGACCCGCATGCTTGGCCAATCACAGTGCGCAAAAAACGGAGAGCCATAATTGGCCAAAGCCAGGGTGGCTTTGGCCAATTATGGCTCAGGGCTTTTGTACACGCCCCACACTATAAAAGGCCACCTGCATTGATACATGTCCCCTGGGACAGACACCAGGTCCCCAAACACTTTTTAGGACAATAACTTGTATATTAGCCTTTGAAATTGGCACTTTAGATTTCAAATGTTCGAGTCCCATAGACTTTAACGGGGTTCTTAAAGGGTCACTAAAGGAAAAAAAATTTTTTGCTGAAATGACTGTTTACAGGGTATAGAGACATAAAAGTTAACTGATTCCTTTTCAAAATGATTAAAAATAGATAAAAATCAATCATATAATGTGCCTGCAGGTTAGTTTCACTTTTGAACTGGCTTCATGTTTCTGCAAAGTAGAAACAGACACACAGAACAAAACCAAACAAATCCAGGGCAGTGTTTTGTTTTTAAAATGAATCTGATTGGTTCTGGGAAGTTTTAGACACACAGTAATGACAGCTTAAACCACCGTGAGAAAGCTCCCAGCAATGTGGTTATAAGGAAACAGACAAGCAGGAAGTGTGGAGAACAGAGCAGGATTACAGCAACTTTAAAGCAAAAACGAACAAACCAGTACTGCAGTAAGGTAAAGGAAGCTATTTAGCTAAAAAAAAAATCCTTTAGTGATCCTTTAAGGTCACACGAACATTTGGTGTGTTCGCAAGTTCTGGTGCGAACCGAACAGGGGGTGTTCGGCTCATCACTATTATTTAACTATCGGTTAAAAAAAAGCCAACTTGCTTTAAATTTAACTGATGGATTCCTAACCAATAGGTCAAAACCGATCGTTAGTAGGCACGAACCATCGGTTAAAAATCCACGCATGCTCAGACTAAATTAGGGGACGGGAGCAGTTCTGGTAAAGCTAGCGATCGTTTTGTAGATGGCACATTCTACATTTTAGAAAATAGTGCCTCGTTTATTGCAGCGCATTTTTTTCCCTCGTCCTATTGCTAGAATAAAGATGTTGGGCCAGATTCAGGTACATCTGCGCATTATTGGACCGGCGTAGCGCACCACCTTTACGTTAGACTTGCGCAATGTAGCCGCGCAATCACCCTTTTCTCGTCGCTTTTACGCAGAAAATAGCGCCTGTGTAACGTTATTTCAGAGGCGTAAGGTGGAGTAATACAAATTGGGAAGGACGTGGGCGTGTTACATTGAAATGAGCCGTAACCCCATGCAAATGAAGGGCCGGCCGGCTCGCGCATGCGTGCTTGAAGCAGACCATGTCAGCACCTCTATGCGCATGCTCACAACTCGGGAACGGTGCAATCAGTGAAATTGGAAATGGACTAGGGCAAAATCATGAACTACGCAGACAGCATAAATAGACACACACAAACGCACTTCCATTGCAAAAGTACATCCCTTTGTATCCCTCCCTATACAGCAAGGTGCTTTTGTTCCGTTGTTAGTTGCGTTGTGATTTGTATTTGTCAGATTTGTGTACTGTGTGATCTAGTGTTTGTTAGAAGATCTTTGAAAGTGATTTTTGCTTAGTGTTTGTGAGATATTTTGTTTGATATTTTTCTGTTTGTTTGTTTTCTTGCTTGATTGGTCGTGCTTGTTTTTGTGTGTTTTTTGTTGACTGGGAGTGATTTTTGGTCAGAGTATGACTGAGAGGAAGAGAAAATTAAATTTTTCTTTGAGGGAGAAACAAATTCTTGCCCGGGCCATTTCCGATTATGGGCGTTTCCTCCATGGCCCGGACAGTGCCAACACCACCCCGGCCAGGAGGAGAGAGATTTTGGACATGATCACTGACCAGGTGAATTCAGCGGGGGAGGGGGAGACACGGAACCGGTCTGGGATTGAGAAAAAGATGAATGACCTCCGGCGTCTGGTCAAAAAGAAGCTGGCCAGAATGCTTGCCCATGCCAGGGGCACAGGAGGGGGCCCACCATGCCCTGTTAGGCTGACAGCGGAGGAGCGTGCGGTGGCCCAGACCTTTCATAGGCAAGAAGGGGAGGGCCTGCCCGGCTATGACTCAAGTCATGAAGGCGTGATGCCAGGTAAGGTTTTTTTTTCTATCAGGTGTGTAGCATGTGTGGGGGAGGGGGTGAAAGGGAATATGGGGCAAGTGTGTGGATCCTCCAACCTGTGAATGTTTTGTGTCATCCACAGATGTGCAGGAGGGTGCTGGGCCATCTGGCCTGACCACACCATCCCCAGGACAGCAGCCTAATGAGGCCCCCCCCGACAAGGCCGGAGTCCGCGGAGGAGGTTGAAGAGGAGGAGGAGGAGGAGGTTGTGGAGGAGGAGGAGTCCATGTCAGGCACTGGACTATTGTTGTTGGAGGACTGTTCCCCTCTGGCTGGCAGCAGCCAGCCATCCCTAAGGGGGAGCCCCCCCCCTCCCCCAACATGGCTCCCCTCCCAAGGGCCTCCCCTTCTCCCCGGCCACAAGCATCAGCTGGAGGCAGGAAGGCGACCCAGAAGACCAGGGGGGTGGCCGATCTCCTGCCCGCCACTCTGAGAAGGGACCAGTTCCTCCAGACCCGCCATCTGGGACAGGTCAGCCAGACATTGGTGCGGATGGAGGAGAGCCTGTCCTCCATCAAGGATACGCTTGGGAACCTGGACTGCCACTCCCGGGCTTTCACAAACTGCCTTAACGACCTGCAGACTACATCAGCAGGCGTTGGGCAGGATGTGAGGGCCCTTACCCAGGCTATCCAGGCCAACACGGCAACACTAGGTGCTGCCCTGGACAGAATAGCCGTGGCCTTGGAGGGCAGGCCGCCAGGTGGGCAGAGACCAGGGGCTGCTCCTCCTTCCCCGGTTTACCCCCCCCTCCCCATGAGTCTCCCCTGAGGAGCCGGGGCCGTGGCCGGGGGCGCCCCAGGCGTGGTTCACGTCAAGGGCACTAATTTGTTTTTCCCCTTTTTTTTGGCCCTTTTTTTTTTAGCTGGAAATTTTTTTATTTTGCTGGTAATTTTTTTTTTTGGGGTTGTGAATGCTGTTTGAATGTGGGGGTGACATTCCTGCCAGAAAAGGGTTGTCACCCTCAGTTTTGGTGGAGAAGGGTTCCCCAGGACCAGGGAGAAGTGATCCCCAGGTCCGTGTGAATGGTGTATGAATGTACAGTGACATAATTGGAGCTTTGGCGTGGCATTGCTGCTCACAAGTCCTGCATGGTGGACTGGTGCCAATCCAATTTGATGAGGATGTGGGGTGTGTGTGCTAGGGACCACAGTGGTGTGCATGCATGCATTCTCATTGTGCCATGATTAATGTGTGTGTTTAACGTGCAAAGATGCCTAATGTGGGCTGGCTTGACTGGTTCAGGGGTCAGGTCATCACGTAGGTCAATCTGCAGGCCCTTTCTTACTGCAAAGTTGTGCAGCATGCAACATGCACCGATGATATGGCACACAAAGTTTGGGGAATACAAGAGGGTACCCCAGACTTATCTAGGCATCGGAAACGTGACTTCAGGAGGCCAAAGGTGCGCTCCACCACTGCACGTGTTTGAGCATTGGCTTGATTGTATCTTTCCTCTCCTGGGGTTTGGGGGTTCCGGATAGGAGTAATGAGATGGGGTCCCAGTGGATATGCAGAGTCACCTGTAAGGGAAAAGACAGGAGGATGTTAGTCATGCATGTGCCCCTTGTGATGTGGGCATCATGGGGGGGGGACAGTCATGCCTGCCCATGTCACTCACCAACCAGCCAGGTGTCCCCATACACGTTCTGATCGAATTCCATTCGGATGGGGCTCTGATTTTATATGTAGCTGTCATGGCTGGACCCTGGGTGTTTGGCACGGACGTGCCATATGAGGCCTTGGGCATCGACTATCACCTGTACGTTGATGGAATGCCAATGCTTCCAATTGCGGTACATGTGCTCTGTCTCCTGGGGGGGCTGGAGTGCCACATGTGTGCAATCAATGGCCCCCACACTGCGTGGGAATCTGGCAATTCTGTAGAAATCTGTCATTGCCTTCAGCCGCAGCTCCTCAGTGGTGGGTTTGATGATTTGGTTGGCCATGCGTCTGAGGATTGCAGGGACAACCTGGTGCACACATCTGCTCATGGAGGATTGTGACATCCCAGCCACCACTCCTTGACCAGTGGCTGCACTGAATGTGAGCGGTGTGTTGGGCTGGTGATGTCCTCCTGCAAGGTTGTGGTTAATTCCAGGATGGCATGAGGGGTGAATCTGAAGATGCGATACACCTCAGAATCACTCATGCCAAAAAGGTCTATGCGTGTGCGGTATATCCTCTCCCGTGCCATCCTCCGTGCCCTCCTCCTTCTTTGCTCATCTAAAGTCAGTAATATAGCTATGCGCGACGATGCCCCTGGCATGTTGGCATACAGATTGTTGTGCAACATGTGTGACTGCTGAGCTCCTCACTAACAGTGTTGCTTTATTTGACATGTAGACGATTTTTCTCTTTTTAGACCAGCTTTTATATGGCCTAATTTTAGACAGACAGGACATTTTGCTGTTGCACACACTGCGTAGCCTGCGCTGCCCCAACGTTCTTTTGTGGATCCCCATAAATCCCTCATTAGCATATTTGACTAGCAAATCAATGGTCTGTCTAGCGCAGTTCTGCGCGGACGGATGCGCCTGTCTAACGAAATTACGCTGGACAAAAAAAAAGTAGATTTCTTGCGTATCTCGTTTTGGGGATGCCGTGCATCGAAACGCACGCGCACATTTAGACTTACGCCGCGCATCTCCTGTTACGCAGGCGTAATCGCTCAGTGAATCTGGCCCGTTGTTTTGCTGATGGTATTTAGACAGAGTTCTCCCATACTGACTTCTTTTATTTTTTGCTTGTGATCTCATGTTTTTATTTTTTATTTTAGAAAGCCAGATCTCCGAAATTTTGTACTCCACATTTTAAGTTTTTTTTTGGAGAAATTTCATTTTTTTTCCTCAATTTATCACAACAATGTTTTTTTTTTTATTTGGGGGAGAAATTTCATTTTTTTTCTCAAGTTATCACAACAATTCCCCCTCCCCCCTCAAGGTGGTTGTGTCCTTTGTTAATGACACTATGGGGGTGATTTACTATTGAAGCTGCGCTGCGCTGCGCCGGTACATGCCTTAATACGTGCACTGGATGAAGCCTTAATTAGGCGCATGAACCGGCATAGCACAGCAGCGCGATGCAATTGATAAGTAAAGCCGCCGCCGAACTCCCTGTTAAAGTCTATGGGGGAAATCTTAATTGTGAATTTTAAAGGCTAATCTGCAAGTTTTGTCCTAAAAAGTGTTTGGGGACCTCAGTCCTGCCCCAGGGGACATGTACCAATGCTTTTTTTATTTTTTTAAATGGCCGTTTTTTCGGGAGCAGTGATTTTAATAATGCTAAAAGTGCAACAATAAAAGTGTAATTTTTCTTTAAATTTCATACTATGGGGGGCTCTAATGTCAGCATGTGAAAAAGCGCATGTTTCCCGTGGTTAGAACTGTCTCTGCACAAAATGACATTTTCCAAAGCAAAAAAGCCGTTTAAAACTGACTCGCGGCTATAATGAATTGTCGGTTCCCGGCAATTGCAGGAGAATTCATTCATAAAAAACACCAAAAAAAAGCGTGCGGGTCCCCCCAAATTCAATAACCAGACCCTTTAGGTCTGGTATGGATATTAAGGGGAACCCTGCCGTCAGTTTTTTAAAAAAAAATGATGTGGGGTTCCCCCCAAATATCCATAACCAGACCCTTCAGGTCTGGTGTGGAATTTTAAGGGGAACTCCACCCCAAATTAAAAAAAAATGGCGTGGAGTCCCCCCTAAAATCCACACCAGACCCCTTATCCGAGCACGTTGACCTGGCCGGCCGCAGAAAAGAGGGGGGGACAGAGCGCGGCCCCCCCCCTCTCCTGAACCGCACCAGGCCACATGCCCTCAACATTGGGAGGGTGTTTTGGGGTACCCCCCAAAACACCTTGTCCCCATGTTGATGAGGACAAGGGTCTCTTCCCCACAACCCTTGCCCGGTGGTTGTGGGGGTCTGCGGGCAGGAGGCTTATCGAAATCTGGAAGACCCCTTTAACAAAGGGGCCCCCCAGATCCCGCCCCCCCCCTGTGTGAAATGGTAATGGGGTACATTGTACCTCTACCATTTCACCAAAAAAAAAATGTAAAAGGTTAAAAACGACAAGAGCCAGTTTTTGACAAGTCCTTTATTATCTTCTTTCTTCTTCTTCTTTTCTTCTTTCCTTCGGGTTTCTTCCTCCATCTTCTTCTTCCTCTGCTTCTGTCTTGGGTCTTCTATTCCCGCATCTTGCCCGGCGTGTTCTTCCATCTTCTTCTCCTTCCGCTGTCCTTCTCGTCCACATCTTCTTCTTCTTGTTCTTCTTCGCCGGAGCCGCCGCTTCCAATTGAAATCCCCGCTGTCTGCCGGACCACGCCCCCCTCTAAAGCCACGGGCAAGCTCTTAGGAGTGCGCTGCAAGTGTGTCAGAAGGGGGCGTGTTCACATGTCAGAGGGCGGGCAATTCAATTGGAAGCGGCGACTCTGGCAAAGAAGAAGCCACGCACAAGCTTCCAATTGAATTGCTCGCCCTCTGACATGTGACCACGCCCCCCTCTGACGCACTTGCAGCACACTCCTAACAGCTTGCCGTGGCGTCAGAGGGGGGGCGTGGTCCGGCAGACAGCGGGGATTTCAATTGGAAGCGGCGGCTCCGGCGAAGAAGAACAATAAGAAGATGCGGACAAGAAGGACAGCGGAAGGAGAAGAAGATGGAAGAACATTCCGGGCAAGATGCGGGAATAGAAGACCCAAGACAGAAGCAGAGGAAGAAGAAGAAGATGTAGGAAGAAACCCGAAGGAAAGAAGAAGAAAGAAGATAATAAAGGACTTGTCAAAAACCGGCTCTTGTCGTTTTTAACCCTTGATACTTTTTTTATTTTGGTGAAATGGTAGAGGTACAGTGTACCCCATTACCATTTCACACAGGGGGGGCGGGATCTGGGGGGCCCCTTTGTTAAAGGGGTCTTCCAGATTTCGATAAGCCTCCTGCCCGCAGACCCCCACAACCACCGGGCAAGGGTTGTGGGGAAGAGACCCTTGTCCTCATCAACATGGGGACAAGGTGTTTTGGGGGGTACCCCAAAACACCCTCCCAATGTTGAGGGCATGTGGCCTGGTGCGGTTCAGGAGAGGGGGGGCGCGCTCTGTCCCCCCCTCTTTTCTGCGGTCGGCCAGGTCAACGTGCTCGGATAAGGGGTCTGGTGTGGATTTTAGGGGGGACTCCACGCCATTTTTTTTTAATTTGGGGTGGAGTTCCCCTTAAATTCCACACCAGACCTGAAGGGTCTGGTTATGGATATTTGGGGGGAACCCTATGTCATTTTTTTTTAAATTGACGGCGGGGTTCCCCTTAATATCCATACCAGACCTAAAGGGTCTGGTTATTGAATTTGGGGGGACCCCCACGCTTTTTTTGGTGTTTTTTATGAATGAATTCTCCTGCAATTGCCAGGAGCTGACAATTCATTATTGCCGCGAGTCACTTTTCACATGCTGACATTACACCCAGGGCCGCCATCAGGGGGGTACAGGCAGTACACCTCTAAAGGGGCCCGGGGGTCCGGAGGTGCCCAGATGCCTGGAGGCCCCCCAGCGCCCCAGATGGTAACCCCCCTCTTTTTTTTTTATATATATATTTTTTAGTTCATTTTTTTATTATTTTTTATTAAAGGGCCAATTTTTGGAATTAAATTTTTTTTAGCAGTCCGGAGGTCCCCAGGGGCCCAGAGGCCCCCAGGGCCCCGGGTGGCAACCCCCCATATTTTTTGTTATTAAAGGGCCAATGTTTTTTTTTAGGGGTCTGGAGGTCCCCAGTGGCCCGGAGATCCCCAGGGCTCCAGATGACAAACCCCCCCCCTTTTTGAAAAAAAAATCAAAAAATTATATCTTTTTTTGTTATTTTTTTAACATATATATATATATATGAAATTATGAAATTATGAAATTATGAAAGGGCCCAGAGGGCCCCAGATGACAACCTTTTTGCTTATAAAAATGTTATAAACATTTTATATTTTCCCCAGGTTGTTTTTTTTCTTTAATTTATTTTTTAAAGTGTATTTTGTGCGTGAAGTCGAGAGAGAGGAGCTGGACTGCAGGAGTAGGCAGACCCTCCCCCCAGAGGCAATCGCCATCCTTCTCCATGCCCCCGGTGGCAATGGCGGGTGTGAGGGGGGCCTCCCACTCACCCCACCCTACCTGCTCCACTTGGGAGCCCGATGGGACAGAGGGACTCCCCCTATGAGGGAGTCTAGCCCACCCAGCCAGCCCTGTAGGTCCTTCGCCTCTCTTTATTTTAGGAGACCTCATGGCCAAAGTGCGTGCGTGTTAAACCAATTTCGTGTGCGTGCAAGTGTGGTGTTTTTTTTTGGGGGGGGGGTGGGCGTACTAAGCACAGGCGTACCTTGCATAGCACACCCACCGGGAGCCGGGCTGAGACCACCAAACTCAATTCACATGTAGCCGAGACCGGGATACGAACCCTTGGTTGCAGAGGTGAACGGCTTGTCAGCGCAGTGCCATTCACGTTGAGCCACCACAGCTCCCACCCCATGTTATTTTTGTTTAGATATTTTTTTTGTTATTTTTTATTAAAGGGCCCAAAGCTCCCAAGGCAATATATATATAGATATTTTTATTTATTTTTCATTAAAGGGCCCAGAGGTTTATTTTTATTAAAGGGCCCAGAGGTCCCCAGGGCCCCCGGATGGCTACCACCCTTTTTTTAATATATATTTTTCTACATTTATTTTTTTGTAAAGGAACCCCCGCTTATCAAATTGCGGCAGCCCCCCCCTTCTCAATTTTAGGCGGCAGCACCCCCCCTGTTCTCTGCTCCAGGGGGCCCATGCCTGAAGCTGTGTAAGGGGCCCCATAATTCCTGATGGCGGCCCTGATTCCCCCCCCCCCCCCCATGGTACGAAATTTCAAGGAATTTTTAACTTTTATTGTTGCACTTTAACCACTTCCATACCGCGCCTATTCTGGCACTTCTCTCCTGCATGTAAACAATTATATTTTCTTCCTTGAAAATTACTCAGGACCCACAAACATTATATATATTTTATTAACAAACACCCTAGGGAATAAAGTGGCGGCCATTTTTTCTTACAAATTTCCAACTGTATTTGCGCCAAAAAAATTCAAATGTTTTTTTTTTTTTTTTGGCTTTCAAAAAAAAAAACTGTTTCATGAATGAAAAATAAGAAAGCAGTAAAGCTAGCCCAATTTTTAGGGATAAGGTGAAAGATGATGTTACACCGAGTAAATAGATACCTAACTTGTCACGCTTTCATATTGCGCACACTCATGGAATGGCGCTAAACTTCGTTATTAAAAATCTCCATAGGCGACGCTTGACTTTTTTTCTCAGGTTACCACTTTTGAGTTACAGAGGAGGTCTAGTGCTAAAATGATTGCTCTCACTCTAACGCACGCTTTGATACCTCACATGTGGGGTTTGAAGGGTGTTTACATATGTGGGTGGGACTTGCATGCGTGTTCGCTCCTGAGTGCGAGCTACTAGGGACAGGAGCATTTAAATTATTATTATTTTTTTTTATTACTTAATATTTTCATTTTTGCACTTGTTTGTCCCTTTTTTGTATTATTTTTCACTTTTCTTCCTATTACAAGGAATGTAAACATCCCTTGTAATAGGACTAGTGTGTGACAGGTCCTCTTTATAGAGATAGGCGGGGTCAATTAGACCCCACATCTGTCCTCCAGGCTGGAAAGCATGGAATTGGAAAAAAAAAAACAAAAAAACATCTCATGCTTTCAGCTGCGATCATGTTCGTTCAGCACAGTGGTGTAGTGTGTAGCATGTTCACCTAGCAGCAAAAGGGTTGCTGGTTCGAATCCCGCCCGTGACACTATCTGCCTGGAGTTTGCATGTTCTCCCTGTGCGGGTTTCCTCCCACAATCTAAAAACATGCTGTAAATTGGATCCTGTCTAAATAAGCCCTAATATGCAGTAGGATATTTAGGTTTTGTGCTGCCCTAGGCCTGACCAAATTTTGGCACCCCCTAATAGAAAAATGACCCACCCTTCCTGTCAAGGCCACACCCTGTTTTTTTATGACCCACCCAGGAATTTTCAGGGGACACACACAAGTTCTGTGGGGGGGGGCAGGGGCACAGGAGTCCCTTAATTTGCCTAGTTTTTCGATCACTTCCTGTTTGGCTATGGGGCAGGAAGTGAAGGCCAATCTCCCCAAACGGACAGGGATAATACAAAATAAACTGACAGATCTTCTACCCCCCCCCAACTCTATCCAAAATGAAAGAAAACAAAAAAATAAAAGTGATGATTATAGTTCCTGTTTAACCCCAAATTTCAGATCATTTTATTGAGAGGCTTAAGAAAATATAACCATGCCAATAGGCCAGGATCCAGCGTTGCTAATATGTATGAATGTGTGTTAGGGACCCCCACAAACACCACCCAATGTTAAATCAACAATTTTCTTGTTTGTTTTGGGGATGCCTGCACCCCTGATAGGGTAAAGACACCTCACAAATGTTGTCACTTTCTACTTAATTCATTCACTTCCTGCCACATAGCCAAACAGGAAGTGAGGGAAAAACCTGAGTAATGTTTTGTTGGGGACACACAGATCAATCTAAATAGTTTCCCCATTTTGGAAATTGCATTTTGCTGTGTACACCCCAAATTAGTATAGATCTTGGACTTTGGGGTCCATTTACTAAAGGCAAATCCACTTTGCACTACAAGTGGACAAGCAAGGAAGAAAAATAAAAACTTGGTGGGATTGGAAGTTAAAACCATCAGTGCTTCCCTTCTGATTTTCATTGCCTACGCTTCTACTGCAGAGCGGCTTTGCCTTTACTAAACCCCAAAGTAACTAATCATTTGGGGTGTACACTGCAGTGCAATTTGCTTAATGGTGACACTAGTTAGATTGACCTGTGTCCCGAAGAAAAGACCATTGGTAGGGTTTTAACCTCACTTCCTGTTCAGCTGTGTGACAGGAAGTGAAGCCAATTTTAAGAAAAGGGACACAAAGCCCAAACTAAAAACACTAGCAGGGGTTCTAACACTCAATTGGCTTCCCTCAAACAACCCACAATTAGAATAGGATTGTCTTGTGCTAGTTTCAAGCACAGCACTGTAAATCAGCACTTCAAGCCTGTCCACCAATACACCACCCCCCCCCCCCTCCAAACAGGCCCTGTTTGCAGGTTTTCCTACATCTTGCACATGTGCTTTAAAAAGTCAGTCTGGACATCAATTCTAGGAAAAAATACTTACCGCTTTGTCCTTCCTTTTCTGGTGACTAAACATTTCATGCATACACACCAGGAAAGAGCTTAGAGACAAATCACACTTGATGGTTTAGGCCCAAACTATTTCAGCTGCAGCTGTTGAAATCCATAGCATGAAAAAAATATCACAAAACAAACTTCAAAATTTGAAAGTAATTTTATTGGTCCACAAAACAAGGAAAGCAAAACAAAAAATTACAAATAAACACACACAAAAAAAAAAAAAGACCAACGTTTATTTCACACAGTCATTGGAAGATAAATCATGCTTTTGAAATAACAGGATAGACCCACAGGATTAAAACATTAGTCATTAACATCTTGAGAAACATTTAGCAAATGCAGCAGACAAAACATCAAAAAAACAAAACTTGCTCCAAAACATCTCTGTTTCGCTCCGCCATTACTTCCAGCCAGCAAATCTGCCCCCGCTGAGGGCAGCTAAGGCTGGGTTTACACTACGATTTTCCCGTCCGTCAGCCGCATACGATTTCAGTTTTGAAAACGTATGGGCCCGTACGGGAAAACGCACACATAGACAATGCATTGCAAAACGTATGCACTCAGATGCATCCGGGTGCGTACGATTTGCTGGCAAAACGTATTTTAACAGTACGCAAAACCGTGTTCAACCACGGTTTTGAGTCCGTTTTTGAAACCGTATGGCAAACGCATACGTTTTTTTTTAACATTAAAGTCAATGGAAAACGCACATATGTGCGGTTCCATACGTATAAACCGTATGCGTTTTTCGTCTGCGCATGCGCATTTTCAAAACAAGAAAATCTTTATTTATTAAATGACACTAATTCCAAAAATGTATGCGTTTTTTTAATCAAAACCGGATGGAACCGTACGCACTTTTTGAAACCGTATACGTTTTATAAACGCATACGTTTACGTACAGTTCAATCCGTTTCAGCCGCATACGTTTTTTCATATAAATCGTATGCGGCTGACGGACGGGAAAATCGTAGTGTGAACCCAGCCTAACACGTGCACTATCCACGCTTTTTATAACATGTGTGCTAATGAACCAATTGGAAACACATGAAGAAATGTCAGCCTCTAGTTTGTGTGCACTTGTAACTGCTTACACCTGTTAAGGATGTCCTTAAATTACTAAGCCAAAAAACAAGCTTTCTGAGCATGCTCAGAAAGATGCATGTCATTTTCAGGCACAAACACCCAGCTTATTTTTCTAAGTGTTCAAGCATGCCCAGTTCACTCGAAATGCATTACCAGAATCAAATCTGCAATGGCGGATGAAAGCATTAGAGGTGTTTTATTTTTTTTTGGTCCCCCTGAACTGATGCTTTACAACCTGAAGGGGAGGTCTTATAGAATTTTTACGTAACAAACATAGGAAAGCAGGCTGGAAAGCATGGAATTGGAAAAAAACAAACAAAAAAACATCTCATGCTTTCAGCTGCGATCATGTTCGTTCAGCACAGTGGTGTAGTGTGTAGCATGTTCACCTAGCAGCAAAAGGGTTGCTGGTTCGAATCCCGCCCGTGACACTATCTGCCTGGAGTTTGCATGTTCTCCCTGTGTGGGTTTCCTCCCACAATCTAAAAACATGCTGTAAATCGGATCCTGTCTAAATAAGCCCTAATATGCAGTAGGATATTTAGGTTTTGTGCTGCCCTAGGCCTGACCAAATGTTGGCACCCCCTAATAGAAAAATGACCCACCCTTCCTGTCAAGGCCACACCCTGTTTTTTTATGACCCACCCAGGAATTTTCAGGGGACACACACAAGTTCTGTGGGGGGGGGGCGGGGGCACAGGAGTCCCTTAATTTGCCTAGTTTTTCGATCACTTCCTGTTTGGCTATGGGGCAGGAAGTGAAGGCCAATCTCCCCAAATGGACAGGGATAATACAAAATAAACTGACAGATCTTCTACCCCCCCCCCCAACTCTATCCAAAATGAAAGAAAACAAAAAAATAAAAGTGATGATTATAGTTCCTGTTTAACCCCAAATTTCAGATCATTTTATTGAGAGGCTTAAGAAAATATAACCATGCCAATAGGCCAGGATCCAGCGTTGCTAATATGTATGAATGTGTGTTAGGGACCCCCACAAACACCACCCAATGTTAAATCAACAATTTTCTTGTTTGTTTTGGGGATGCCTGCACCCCTGATAGGGTAAAGACACCTCACAAATGTTGTCACTTTCTACTTAATTCATTCACTTCCTGCCACATAGCCAAACAGGAAGTGAGGGAAAAACCTGAGTAATGTTTTGTTGGGGACACACAGATCAATCTAAATAGTTTCCCCATTTTGGAAATTGCATTTTGCTGTGTACACCCCAAATTAGTATAGATCTTGGACTTTGGGGTCCATTTACTAAAGGCAAATCCACTTTGCACTACAAGTGGACAAGCAAGGAAGAAAAATAAAAACTTGGTGGGATTGGAAGTTAAAACCATCAGTGCTTCCCTTCTGATTTTCATTGCCTACGCTTCTACTGCAGAGCGGCTTTGCCTTTACTAAACCCCAAAGTAACTAATCATTTGGGGTGTACACTGCAGTGCAATTTGCTTAATGGGGACACTAGTTAGATTGACCTGTGTCCCGAAGAAAAGACCATTGGTAGGGTTTTAACCTCACTTCCTGTTCAGCTGTGTGACAGGAAGTGAAGCCAATTTTAAGAAAAGGGACACAAAGCCCAAACTAAAAACACTAGCAGGGGTTCTAACACTCAATTGGCTTCCCTCAAACAACCCACAATTAGAATAGGATTGTCTTGTGCTAGTTTCAAGCACAGCGCTGGAAATCAGCACTTCAAGCCTGTCCACCAATGCCTTGAAGGAAGAGGTAGTGTCTTTGAAGCAGCTCCTGTGAAGAACCAGACCCTGGAGGAGAGGGGAGGCTATGGCCTCATCAAGCCCAGGCCAGGGGCTTGTTCCTGGGCAAGGGGAGTTCACCTCCCGCCCGGTACCTCCGAGGACCGTGGATCTCCCGAGTTTTGGGGATTTAAATAAAGAAGAGAAGCAATTTTTGTCGGTCCAGTCCAAGCTGGCAGATTGGACTTTTCCCCAGCAAGGGGAGGATGATCAGCGAATGCTGAGAAGACGCAGCAAAACCAAAGGTTTGATTCAGAAGGCGGCACAAGCTCTCCATTCCAGGATTACAGTGCTGGCCAGTTTAAGGAACAGAAGAGATCGGGCTAGTAGCTCAAAAAGATTCGAATTCAAGGAAGCAATAGACCTGTTGAAAGAGCAGAATGGCCAGTTATGGGGTCTTGTTATGTGTCTCTGTTCCAGAGGGACTGCAGAGAAGGCTTTCCTCCTTCCAATCAGGAGGGAGCTCCAACGTGCCTCTGAGGAGAGCAAGCAGGCAGCAAGGAGAGGCAAGTCAGCATTAGTAGCTGAGGGGGCTGGGGGTTCTCTGTTAGTGGAACCTCAGACCTCAGGGACTATCTCGGAGAGTACCGCTGAGGGCGTCCAGGCACCTGCCGGACCCCAACCTGTGAAGGTACAACATCAAGTGGGAGGTTGTCCCACGAAGCAGGAGGTACTTGCGTGAGTGAGAGAGGTCTCAACCCCGTGGTGAGTCTTCCTCGTCTTCCGCCTGGTCTTTTGGTCACCGTGAAGAGTGTGTCTGGTTCCCAGCAAGATCAGGGTGATAAGCCTGCTCCTGGAAGCGGGGGTGCTTTGGCCTCTGTGAACCCAGCAAGTAGCCTACAGCAGGGTCAGCCGGCCGTTGTGGTGGCGACCGCTGCGGGTTTACAGGGTGAGGGGCAGGCATCTACCGCGGATCCAGTTGAGATGGACTGTATGACATCTAGTATGGAAGAAGCTATGGCTAGGATAGCAATGGCTGCCGAGGGAGAGGGCACGCCACGCCATGTGGAGCCTCCTGCTTCTGGACGACCAATCAGCAGTGACTTGGAGGGCATTTCCGCTGTGCGGGAATCTCCCGTGATTGGGACGGAGCCGCGATCGGAAGTGACGTCAGCACGTGACCCGGAACCGGAAGTGACATCAGCATGTGACCCGGAACCGGAAGTGACGTCAGCACGTGACCCGGAACCGGAAGTGACGTCAGCGGGTGAACCGGAAGTGGCTGTGGTGACACCCGGAGCTCCATTTCCCGGCCAGGTCCGGTCCTCAGCTTTGGAACAGAATACCCAGGGACTTGTGAGCACTTCCCCATCTGCGGGTCTCCCTTCTGAACAGGCTCAGTTGGGGGTCAGTTTGGGGGGATCACCCTGCGGGACATTTAGATGATGAATGTTTGGCAATGGATTTTATTAGAAAGTTAGAAGGTTCCCAGTCTGCAGCTGTGACAGAAGTCCATGTAGGTTCCTATGGAGCCTGTGAAGAGATGGGGGACTCTGGTTTTAATATGGATGATACTCAATTGGCTCAGGTACAGGAAGTTGTGTTGGGGTCGGGCCCCCTTTCGGGTCCTTCAGTAGTGAGGGGGAGGGCAGCGAGTCATGAGGAGACTGCCCAGGTTGCGTCAATGGAGGTCCTGAGGGGGGTTGGTCCATTTGATGCACCCCAACCTGCGGGAGTTATCACAACCTCTCAGGAAGAGAGCTTGCTCAATGCTTTGAGGGAGGGCAGGTCTTATGCTCAAGTGGCTGGGTTAAGTGCTCCCTTGGATCATATTTACAGCAAGTTCGGTGCCCCGCAATTTCAGGGTTCCCCCTGCGCAAGAGCAGCGGGGTGAGAGGGCATGGTCCAGGGGAGGTGGTGGTACAGAACGCAGGAGAAGGAATGTGGTGCAACTAAAGTTTATTGGTGAAGGTCAGTGCCCGTCCCGAGGAGAGGTCATCGATATGGTCCTCTGTCTGGGAGTAAGGGCGTCTGACCTCTTTGCGGTTATCCATCCGGGAGGTTCAGTAGAGTTTGATTTTAGTTTTATGTCAGTCATCGTTATGGAAATGTTTTTGTTGAATTATGAACTAGTCAAAAGACAGGACCCATGGTCCAAGTTCTGTTTGACCCCCCTGTCTAGGCAGGAGGAGGCCAAAAATGTAACCATCCTGGTACGCAATGAATCCCTTCCTCCGGAAGACATTGCGACCTGGTTGACCCGTCATGGCCAGCTCCAGTGCCCCCTTTGGAAGAAGGTGGATGAAAGGGGGATCTGGACAGGGGCTTGGGGGGTTAAGATTAAGTTGAAGAGGCAGGGAAATAGCATGGCTCATATCCCTGGGAGTGCTTTCATTGGGAGAGACAGAATTTTGGTTTTTTATCCTGGACAGCCTAAAAGGTGTTTCAAGTGCGGGTCCCCCACTCACTTGAGCGCTGAATGCACTGTTGTGAAGTGCACGCGCTGTGGTGGGAGGGGTCACCTGGCGGACGGGTGTGCCCATATTAGATGTAATCTTTGTAACGAGTTAGGTCACCCTTTCAGTCGATGTCCGCAGGCTTATAAGGGTAATGTGCAAGAGGAATCTGGGGTGTCGGAAGGTTTCACCTCGGACACTGATTCTGAGATGGAGGGGGTGGGGGGGGGGCAGGCCGCGGGTGCTTCTAGATCTGGTGGTCGGGCTGCCCCTATGCCCCAGAGGCAAGGTTCTGTCAGGAGGAGGGCGGGGGTTGGTGCAGCTGCCCCTGATCCTCCAGGTCAGAGTGGAGTGGACATTGATTCTGAGGTAGAGGGGGGTGAGGAGCCTCAAAGGCAGGGTCTCATCAGGAGGAGGGCGGGGGTTGGTGCAGTAGCCCCTGACCCTCCGGGTCAGAGTGGAGTGTCAGGAGGTGGTGGGGTTTTCCTTGGGGGGCCTCCTGAGTTTTTGCTGGACTCCTCTGCCTTAGACACCGATTCTGAAGTAGAGGGGAGTGAGGAGGGTTTGGTGGTTCCCCCTGGGGGGGGGGGGTGTTGGGGCCAGTCTGTGCTATCCTTCCCCCCCTTCCTTTTCTCTTCCTGTTGCCCCCTCCTCTCATTCTTGTTCTGTTCCCCTCCCGCTTTCTTCCCGTTTTGCCCCGCTCTCCCCCCCCCGGGTGGATTCTCATGCGTTGGGTGGTGCAGTAACCCAGGAGGATATGGAGGTGGCCCTTGGGTCACAGAAAAGACCTCAGGCCGGGTCAAGTGAAGAGCCCTCAGAGGGTATGAGTGGGGTGGGCCCAGCAGCCGGTGATACTGGTTGGGTAGTGCTTAGGAAGAATAAGAAGAAAAAGAAAAAAAGTAAAAAAGGTGTTAAATGAGTGATGCGGGAGTGGGTTCCGTGCCCTGTTCTAAGCAGGATGAGGGTGCGGGTGCCGCAGAGTAATTTGTTATTTTACTAGTCGGTTAATATAGCGGGATTTTGTTCGATGTTTATGATGTATAGATATGTGGTCTGTTGATGGATTTTGCTAGCTATGACCTGGTGCAGTGGCCAGATGGGGCAGAGGCTGTAGGTTTCTGCAGTTGATGCCAATAGGCTTGCGCAGGTAGTTGGCTAATCCGCGTAAAATATGCCATATATAGTATTTTGTTATTCTTTCTTTGTTTCTTATGGACATTAATTATGGGTATGCACCAATAGTGACCCAAAGTGCAATGAGCCGGATAATGGAGGGTGATAAAAGTTTGCCCAACCTGATAGAGGTTAGCACTGGTGAATTGGTTGCGTGTTAGTAGTCTGTGTTTTCAAGGTTTGTAAATTCAATGTTGGTTTTATAGGAGTGTTATAGTTGTTTAAATGATTATCTTGTATATGTAAATGTTTGTAAGCAGTGTGAGATTTTCTTGATGTTTCCCCGTTATTTGTAAATTTGGTACCTAATGTCGTGTCTGAATAAACAAAAAATTTCCACCAATACACCACCCCCCCCCCCCCCTCCAAACAGGCCCTGTTTGCAGGTTTTCCTACATCTTGCACATGTGCTTTAAAAAGTCAGTCTGGACATCAATTCTAGGAAACAATACTTACCGCTTTGTCCTTCCTTTTCTGGTGACTAAACATTTCATGCATACACACCAGGAAAGAGCTTAGAGACAAATCACACTTGATGGTTTAGGCCCAAACTATTTCAGCTGCAGCTGTTGAAATCCATAGCATGAAAAAAATATCACAAAACAAACTTCAAAATTTGAAAGTAATTTTATTGGTCCACAAAACAAGGAAAGCAAAACAAAAAATTACAAATAAACACACAAAAAAAAAAAAAAAAAAAAAAAAAAGACCAACGTTTATTTCACACAGTCATTGGAAGATAAATCATGCTTTTGAAATAACAGGATAGACCCACAGGATTAAAACATTAGTCATTAACATCTTGAGAAACATTTAGCAAATGCAGCAGACAAAACATCAAAAAAACAAAACTTGCTCCAAAACATCTCTGTTTCGCTCCGCCATTACTTCCAGCCAGCAAATCTGCCCCCTCTGAGGGCAGCTAAGGCTGGGTTCACACTACGATTTTCCCGTCCGTCAGCCGCATACGATTTCAGTTTTGAAAACGTATGGGCCCGTACGGGAAAACGCACACATAGACAATGCATTGCAAAACGTATGCACTCAGATGCATCCGGGTGCGTACGATTTGCTGGCAAAACGTTTTTTAACAGTACGCAAAACCGTGTTCAACCACGGTTTTGAGTCCGTTTTTGAAACCGTATGGCAAACGCATACGTTTTTTTTTAACATTAAAGTCCTGCAAACGCAACATGGAAAACCAAACGCACATTTTTATTATTATGGCGACATGCGGTTCCATACAAACGTATAAGGTGCGCACGTATACGTATGCGTTTTTCGTCTGCGCATGCGCATTTTCAAAACAAGAAAATCTTTATTTATTAAATGACACTAATTCCAAAAATGTATGCGTTTTTTTAATCAAAACCGGATGGAACCGTACGCACTTTTTGAAACCGTATACGTTTTATAAACGCATACGTTTACGTACGGTTTCAATCCGTTTCAGCCGCATAAGTTTTTTCATATAAATCGTATGCGGCTGACGGACGGGAAAATCGTAGTGTGAACCCAGCGTAACACGTGCACTATCCACGCTTTTTATAACATGTGTGCTAATGAACCAATTGGAAACACATGAAGAAATGTCAGCCTCTAGTTTGTGTGCACTTGTAACTGCTTACACCTGTTAAGGATGTCCTTAAATTACTAAGCCAAAAAACAAGCTTTCTGAGCATGCTCAGAAAGATGCATGTCATTTTCAGGCACAAACACCCAGCTTATTTTTCTAAGTGTTCGAGCATGCCCAGTTCACTCGAAATGCATTACCAGAATCAAATCTGCAATGGCGGATGAAAGCATTAGAGGTGTTTTATTTATTTTTTGGTCCCCCTGAACTGATGCTTTACAACCTGAAGGGGAGGTCTTATAGAATTTTTACGTAACAAACATAAATAAAAATAATAATTAAAATGCCCCTGTCCCTAGTAGCTCGCAGTCAGAAGCGAACACGCAGCATTTTTTTTTCCGGTTACCAGTTTAGATTTACAGATGAGGTCTAGTGCTAAAAGTATTCCTCTCGCTCTTACGCACGCTATGATACCTCACATGTGTGGTTTGAAGGATGTTTCCATATGTGGGCGGACCTTAAATGTGTAAGTCCCGCCCACATATTTAACCCCCGTTTAAACCCCACATGTGAGGTATCATAGCGTACGTTAGAGCGAGAGCAATACTTTTAGCACTAGACCTCCTCTGTGAATCTAAACTGGTAACCTGAAAATAAATAAAAAAGTGTTGCCTATGGGTATTTTCAAGTACTGAAGTTTGGCGCCATTCCATGAGTGTGTGCAATATTAAAGTGTAACATGTTGGGTATCTATTTACTCGGTGTAACATCATCTTTCACATTATGGCCATAAATTGGGATAACTTTAGTGTTTTCTTAATTTGTAACCACTTGAGCCCCAGACCATATTACTGGTCACTGACGGGGCCAGTTTTTGCATTTCAACACTGCGTAATTTTAACTAAAAATTGCGTGGTTGTGCAAAGTGGCCCCCAAACAAATTTGGCGTCCCCTTTTTGCCCCCAACAAAAATTGTTTTTTGTTTTTTTGGTGGTATTTGATCACCTCTGCGTTTTTTCTTATTTTTGCTTGAACCAAAAATATAGCGACAATTTTGTAAATAAAAAGACAACTTTTTTACTGTTTGCTATAATAAATCTCCCCCAAAATATATTCAAAAACTTTTGGCCTCAGTTTAGGCCGATACGTATTCTTCGACATATTTTTGGTTCCAAAAAATCACAATAAGCGTTTGATTGGTTTGGACAAAAGTTATAAGTAGGGGTTGGTCTTATGGGTTTTTTAGGAATATATTTTTGTTTTACTAGTAATGGTGGCGATCATTGATTTTTCTGGCTACTGCGACATAGTGGCGGACACATTTTTGTGAGCTTTGGCATTTTTCTAGCGACCAATGGTATACAAATGCATTGCTTACTATAAAAATGTCACTGGCAGGGAAGGGGTTAACACTAGGGGGCGAGGAAGGGGTTGATTATGTTACCTGGGTGTGTTCTAACTGTAAAGGGGATGGGACTGTCTAGGGAAATGACAGATCGCTGTTCATACATTGTATGGACAGACGAGCAGGCATTCCCCCCCTGACAGGACCGGGATAAAGGGGAACTCCACACCAAATTTAAAAAAAAACGGATTAGATTTGATCTGGAACATAGGGGGTTAAACCCACACCAAAAACGGCGTGGGGTTCCCCCTCAGATCCAGACCAAACCCTTCTCCCAGGCACGCAGTCTGGCCTGGACCGGGAGGAATGGGGGGTGGAGATGAGCGAGCGCCCCCCCCTCCTGAGCCGTACCAGACCACATGCCCTCGACATGGGGGAGTGTGTGCTTTGGGGGGGGGGCACTGCCCCCCACACCCCAAAGCACTCTTGTCCCCATGTCGATAGGGACAAGAGACTCTTCCCGACAACCCTGGCCGTTGGTTGTCGGGGTATGCGGGCGGGGGGCTTATCCGAATCTGAGAGCCCCCTATAATAAGGGGGCCCCCAGATTCTGGCCCCCCACCCTATGTGAATGAGTATGGGGTACATCGTACACCTACCCATTCACCGGGTGGAAAAGTGTAAACACAAATAAACCACACAGAATAAAATAATTTATTAGTCAGCTCTGGGGGTCTTCTGCCGGGACCCCCCACCACCAGCCCATTGGGCCCCGGGCTTCGCCGTTTTCTTCCGGGGGGACGACACCCACCGATGCTCTCCGCCATGTTCAGCCAGGCCCCCACCCCAAATTAAGCTCTTTTACATCCGGGGGGGGGGGGGGGCGGCCGAAAACAGCGGAGAACAACGGGGGGCGGAGCCCCTCCTCGGTCTTCTAGACGTTTTCTGCCGGGGGCCTCCAGCCCCGCACCGGTCTTCGCCGCCGCCTTCCGCCGGGGGGGGGGACACCCACCGATGCTCTCCGCCATGTTCGGCAAGGCCCCCACCCCAAATTAAGCTCTTTCACATCCGGGGGGGGGGCGGCGGAAAATGGCGGAGAACAACGGGGGGCGAAACCCCTCCTCGGTCTTCGCCGCCGCCTTCTGCGGGGGGCTCCTGCCTCCCGCGGGCTGATGGCTGTCTTCCGCCGGGGGGTACACCTACCCCCCCCGGTCTTCGCCGCCGCCTTCCGCCGGGGGGAGAGACACCCACCGATGCTCTCCGCCATGTTCGGTCATCAGGCGGAAAATGGCGGAGAACAACGGGGCGTCGCCACTCTCCTCGGTCCTTGAGGGCGTGTGTGTGAGGCTCTCTGGACTTCCAGAGAGCCATGGAAGCTATCAGCCCAGGGGGAGGCTCTACTTCCCGGGCGGTGAGAGAAGCTATGCTGTGGAGGGATCGGATACCATTTCAAGGACAGTGAGAGTTTGAGACCATCAGATGAGGATCTCAGGTATCTGGAGTCCCAGATTTGCTCTCTCTGCATGGCAGAGCAGCAGCCAGGTGAAAGTGATTTTGAAGCTACAGCCGTCGGATGGAAGTCTATGCAGTCTTGGGAAGCTTATGGACTTTTTGGTGGTAGTGCATGAAGACCTGGCACGCTTAAGAACAGCCAGAGATCGGGTGGGCAAAAAGAAGCGGAAGGGCTATCGCCTGAGTGTTCAGACATTGAAAACGACCCTGAGTGAGTATATCATTTTATTGGAACCGCTGTTGGATCAGTCTACTATGGACACTGATGAGATGGATGAGTTGGAGGAACGCCTGATGGAGGTTTGTGATAAGGGAAGCCAGGGCTGCTCGCCGTAGCTCCCAGGCTGAGGTGCCAATTTCCCCTTTGCCATCAGGGGGCGCCCAGCCTGGAGGCCTGGTCGGATCCCCCCGCGATCACCGCGGGACCGGAGTGGCGGGTCCCGGGGCTGCTGCGGACGAGGAGGAAGTCATGGAGGTTGGAGGAACGCAGGACGAAAGTCGCAGGCGGGTATTGCCGCGAATGTGTGTGCCTGCCGCGAGTCGCAGGCTACTGCTGCGGTGGATGCCGCGGGTCGCGGGACTGCCGCTGCGGGTGTGGAGCCGGAGGGTAATGGCCGCGAAATTGAATAAACGGCGGGTTGCGGGGTTACCGCTGAAGGTGTGGAGCCGGAAGTAGCGGATCCCGGGACAGCTGCGGGTGAGGAGATGGGACTTGTGGAGGCTGTGCTGAGAAGGATGGAGCAATGAAGGACGGTTCCGCGGGTGTGAGTGCCATGGATCGTGGGATTTCTCCGAGGACACTGTGAGGGGTGAGATACCTACTATTGTCTCATCCCGGGTTTTGGGGGTGCCACTGTTGCGGAGACTGTTGGGTTCATCTTTTTCCTGTGGACCTGTTGCCGGGTGGTGTGGGTGCCTCTTGTGGTTTCCCCCTCCGGCCCTTTCAGTTTCTGAGTCCGTGGCGATGACCCCCACCAGCGCATGGAGTGGGGTGATTGCGAACAGGGTAGTATAACTAGCCCATGTCTTGCGATGGACCACATACGGCTGCTGGGAGGGTGAGCCAACTAAAGCGGACCAGAGTAACTGGTTTTTCATGACATTGGGGTACCCTCTGGGGTTTTGGAGCATACGGGTCAGCCCCAAGTGGGTCCTCTGGGCGTGGCGGGGACCCCTCCGGGCAGCAATTATTTCTGCTGGGGGTGTTTCCGGTGCTTGTGCACCTGCTGTGCCCGGGGCCCCTGGGAAAGACTTAAGTATAGCTGTTGATAATGTTGATTCTAGCAATGTTGTTGTTTCTGATCTCCCCCCGCCTCCTCCCCAAATCAGTGGGTCCCCAGGAGGCCGGGGTTATGTCGGCCCTAAAAGTGGGGTTGTCTTTTGCAGATGTCACTGGTGGCAGGGTACAGCTTGGGCGTTTTTTATAGTGCCCACGGTACGATGGCTTTTAGGGGCTCAGTGCCCAGCTGCCACTAGGGTGGGGGGAGTGGAGCGTAAGCGCCATAATGTTGTGCAGCTGCGCTGGTTGGAAGAGTTTGTCGTCCTCCGGGGAGAGACGAGGTGGTGGATATGGTGTGTGGCCCTTGGGTTTAAGGCATCAGACATCTTTGCTGTTATCCACCCCTCGGGCTCCCTGGAGTATGATGTAAGTTTGGTACCCCCGTCTTAATGGAGAGTTTTATCTCCAGACGGGAGGTGGTGAAGAATCAGTCCTCGTGGAAATCCTTTAGAGCAGTCCCCCTGTTCTAGACAGGAAGAAATAAAAAGGGGTGTCAGTCCTGGTTAGAAATGAATCTATTCCCGCAGAAGATATCACAACATGGTTGGGGGCGGTACGGCCAGGTGATGGCCCCGCCAGGGAAAGTTTTGGATGCCAAGGGGATCTGGACTGGTGCCTGGTCTGTCTCAGTAAGGCTTAGACGCATCGGGTTATCAGTGACAACA